>VWZY01004297.1:122065-184721 GCA_013399075.1 Chloroceryle aenea
GAGCAGGTTTGCTGGCAGGACTTGTGACCCCTTGGTGAACCCACACTGGAGCAGTCTGTTCCTGGAGGTCCTCACCACATGGAAGGGACCCACACTGGAGCAGTTTGTGAAGAAATACAGCCTGTGGGAAGGAATTACGCTGGAGAAATTGGTGGAGGACTGTCCCCATGGTGGAGCAGGGGAAGGGTATGGGGAGTCCTTCCCCTGAGGAGGAGGGATCTGCAGAGACATGGGATGAACTGACCACAACCCCCCATTCCCTGCCTGCTTGCACTGCTGTAGGGGAGGAAGGAGGGAAATTGGGAGTCCAGGAAGAAGGGAGGGGTGAGGGGAATGTGTTTTAGGATTATTTTTTTATTATTTCTCATTACCCTACTCTGATTTGATCAGCAATAGTTTTCCCCAAGCTGCCTCTGTTTTGCCCGTGATGGTAACTGGTGAGTGATCTCTCCCTGCCCTTATCTCGACCCATGAGTCTTTTTGCTGTATTTTCTCTCCCTGTCCCGCTGAGAAAGGGAGCTTTAGTGGGAACCTGGTGTCCAGCCAGCCAGGGTCAACACCACACTGTGCAGGGATCTACAAAATAACCAGAGAAGACAGTGGAGACTTCATCATCACTTGTTTTGATTTGGTTTGACTAATTTGAAGTTTTTATTGCTTGAAAGTTTGTAGGTGGTTGGCAGGAAATCTCATTTTCAGCCCTTTACTCTCCTTCGCTCTGTGCCAAGGGAAGGATCTTGTGCCTGTACCATTTGAATACAGTAAAATGTCAGGGTTGGGTTTTTTTCAGTCTTCTGTTCACTGAACTTTTCCTGGTTCATTCTGCTGAGCCTGGGCTGGAAGAGCTGGCCTTGGCCCCAGCACTGATGGCTGCTGAGCACAGCCAGCTTGGTCGAGCACAGCTCCTGGGGAAGGGTGGCTCTGGAGCAGTCAGTGGCAGCTTACTTGTCTTCCTGGTATGTAGGACAGCTGTCTGCTTGTCCTGCTATAGCTGCTTGGGTTCTTGGTGCTTTTGTGGGTCACTGCCGAGCTAGGTCACCGCTACAACCTTGTAAGGCAAGGTCAGGAATTTTCTGGCACATGATAGCAAACCCACGGGCACACGGCTCCTCGATTGTGAGAAAGCTGCTGCTTTGGCTTCCTCACCCTGGGTATCCAGTCCTGCAGACACTGGTCTGTGAAACACTTCACCAGGCAGTGCACGTCTGGTCACTTCTCCAGCCTTTCTGGCTGATGTGTGTGTTGGAAAAAGTATACTCAGGGTATATGGTGAACTTGAGGCTTAAATGAGAATTTGATTTATTAAAGAGGTAAAGAATCCTAGGGTACAGTGCTGGACACGTGCTCACAAGGTTATTCAATATAAATGCTCTCCACTGAACAGGTTCCAGTATCTAGCAGCCACTGGTGTGTATTTGATGTTCTGCTGAAGGTCATTTTACAAACTTCCCTGCTCTGTTCTGGTGTTGATTAAAACATCAACAGCTACATTCACACTTTTAGACTACCTGTGAACTTTCATTTTCCTCCCCCAGTGACCATGAGGAACATTTATTTCCTTTCACTTCACCAGCCTTTTACATTTTTCCAAAAAATTACGATTACACCTTCTTTTCTGTTTTCTGGGCCACACAAATGTGTTTTCTCCAGCCTTCCCACGTGTTTTGTTTTCTTTATCTGTTACCACTCTCATGTACTCCGACACCAGTGTAACATCCATGTGTTCCCAACACAGTTTATTCTGTGTGGCTCCGCATCAGGTCTAGAAATTCATTCTAAAGCCTTTTGGTTTTACTTTGTCTCCAGCAGCGAGTAAAAATTGTTGCTCCCTTGTGACTATTTATAGATCTGTATAAAACGACCAGATGATTTCAAAGGAATAAATACTGATCACACTTACAGTAGCTAAGTGCTCCTCTTAGAGCAGTCACCATCCGATTTGGGAAGATACCAGGAGCTCCAGTAAGCTCTGGGAGGGGGTTGTGTCTTCTGCACGGGGACGAGTGGCTGAAACACTGCCCGCTCAGGACCCGAGGTGTCTGGGCTGTGTAGTGTCAGGAAACTTCCACTGCCTGCCACCCTGCAGTGTCTGGACAGGTTGGCAATAGTCAATTTATTTTCCATAGTTAAATTATATTTTTTGCCAAGATCATATATATTTTTTCTCTTGGCAAGCAGACTAGCAAAGACCATTACAAGTAAAACTTTAGATGTTTTCAAGGGTTTTTTGACAAAACTGTGTGCTTGAAGAGGATACAATAGAAAAATAAGCGGTTTTTTTACAGGTTTTTGTAGGGTTTGGGGCAGATTGACACGGGGGAGATTGACATGGGAGAAAGTCACTGAAATCTGAACTTCCTCGGCGTGTTTTTGCAGAGCTTTGTGTGTAGATGGTGTGGTCTGGCTTCTCGGTTTGGGTAGCACTGGCTGCATGACCAGCAGAGGGAGCCCAGAGTCGCGAAATATGGGAGAGATGTGACTGGGGGAGTTGGGGTGAGGAGTTTGCTTTGGGAACGTGCAGGAGTTTTGTGATTCTGTTTGGAAGGGTGGGATGAATAACCCAACTTGCAGTGATTCTGGGAAAGAGCGTCTGTGAAACATTGAAATGTCTGATGCCTTTTAAATGTTCAAATTGTATCAACAACTTTTATATTGGAAGGCTAATTAGTTTTGTTTTTTTTTTCTCTTTCCTATGTTGCTGGCTGTTGTAACTTCCTATCACCTTTACAGAAAGTAAGTAACCTTTAATTTTTTTAAATCTATTTGTGGGTGTGGGTATACTCCTTGTATGCATGTATGGCTGTATATAAAAGAAACATATAAGCAAAGAATTATCATCTTAAGTGTGACCCCCATGTCGGAATGGCTTTTAGAATACCATAATGGTTGAAAGCAATTGCACCCAAAAGATAATAAACACTATGAAAGTTCTGCATCTGAAGGCTATTCCATGTGCATAGACTAGGACAACAAAACTTCCAGCATATTGGTTTAAAATATGGTATGGCTCTAAAAATTCACAAATATCAAGTTGCAAAGTAGAATACTGTTGTACCCAAATTGATTTAACTGAATGAAGTTGAACTGATTTGGAGCGTTCTCAAGAACTTTGGTCATTCTGTGGCATTTTTGACACTCAGAGATACTCAGCCTCACATTTGGCTGTCCTTGGCTGCTGTGTTAGCACCCACCAGCAGCCCTGGGCAGAATGAATATGTCCTCAGGCTGGAGGAAAATT
The DNA here is from genome assembly GCA_013399075.1 of Chloroceryle aenea. Taxonomy (NCBI): domain Eukaryota; kingdom Metazoa; phylum Chordata; class Aves; order Coraciiformes; family Cerylidae; genus Chloroceryle; species Chloroceryle aenea. The sequence continues at coordinate 125,304 of VWZY01004297.1, forward strand.
TGGAAAGCATGTAATAAGTAGTATGGATCCATCAGAAACCGCTCGGTGATCCAACATCAGTCAGTGTCGTGGCATCTTCAGTCGCTGGCTTTTCTAACTATGGTCCCATGGGTTGGGATAGCATGTGTTGCAGTTGCCTCCAGCATCCCTTGCGAGTAACACTTTGGAATTTTAATACGATGTGTTAAGGATACCTGTGCTTCCAGGAGAACAGGCAAGTCACTGGTTAACACGGGTCAAAACAACAGCGATAAAGGACACTGGAATTTCCGTCTGAGCTGCTAGCTCAACATAAATCCCACTCCACAGTGTCCAGATTATTATTTCGTCTGCACCTTAAGCACATGTGATTTGGTTTGTGCTCATTATAAATGTGTGCAAGTCCAATTTGCAAGAAGAGTGGATATGGCTCTTTGGTCGCATGCCAAATTATTTAGGAATTGCAGCTATCTGTACCGAACAAGCGTAGCAGTGGTTAAAGTACTTCTTGGCTCCGTAGCTGATACAGATTTCTTTGTAAGGCAGAGAGTAGTTTCTATTGTCTACTTGCCAGTTGGCTAGATTTTGAAGATTAAGATATCTGCTGTGTGCACAGTAGTGGTCATGAGATGTTGCCAAATCCTCTATTTTGGGTCTATTCATCTTATATCTTTTTAATTGGCTAATGATATCTAAAAATAATCGTGGAGTCCAGGATATCTCCATCGGAAGAGGAGAAGGATACAATTCGTGCATACATGCACACACAGTTTTGTTTCTCGTTGATATATTGAATTTGCCTCCCATTGCAGAGTCAGCAAGTTCTTTTCTGTCTTGCAGAGAAAGTCTTAATCTGTGATAATGTTTCACTAAAAAGATCCAAGCCTGTAAGAGTTGAAACAGCTTCACGTTCTGTACGTTAACATATGGAAGAGATTACACAACTAGAACTGCTCTATTAAACGCTTTGTGTCTTTGCTTGTCAAACATTAATACAATAAGGAAAATGTGTAAAGAGAAGTATCCTACTTATTCCAAAACTGGGTTAAGCAATCGTTAAACTCAATGAAATCTTTTAATGTTTTCTGTGCTACTGCTGGCAGCATCGTTACGTTTCTACCATATTTATTTCTCTCTTCTGTTGCTGTATTGTATCAAAACCAGATGTGGAATTAGTTTTATTTCAGGGGGTGGGAAGGAAGAAACAACAAAAACATCAGAATTTTCATGTTGGGTGATTATCCTTAGAATACTCATACTTTTGAATTTTTGATGTAGTAATGTGATACATTAGGTGACCAACAGTAAATAAATTATATTGGAAAGGACTTCCTGTCCTCAGGACACTTTATAGTTTAATTTTTACTGGAAGAGCAATTACCACACTATCCATCTCGGCATTAAATTAATACATGTACAGTAAGGGTGAATTTTGTTCTGATGGAGCCGTGGTAATCAACAGAAAGCATTACTGTATGGAAGATGACAATTTCAGTCCAGTTTTATTTATAAAAAATAGATAGTGCAATTTTCAACAGAGATTGGATGTTGTGTTACAACACTGAATAATAAAGAACAGTCCTTTCTGATGGACTTTTGAAGCTCTGCTCCTGGTTTATAGTGGAGTATATAATTAATCCTGAAATACTTAGCAGCACACTTAATTTAATGCACAGGCATTGTTCCACTTAACCAAGTGGAATATATTTACGTGGCTAAAGATAAGCGTGTGTGCAGGCTAGGGACCCCAGGGAAGAAGCACAGTTTCAGTCCCTGAGTACACCGTGTACATTAGTCAGTAAATGGGGACAAAGATGTGATAGTACATCTAGAAATCTTGTACTTTAATTTTTAAATTCAAATGAAATCAAATAATTTATGACTACCTTCTTCCCCACCGTTTCTTGGATCAACTTTTCAGAATACTGTAAGTGGAGCGAGGGTAGAAATAGTTACTTTCTTTTTTCTGATGTTAATGTGTCTATATTACAAAGGCATCTTTGTCCAAGTACTCTGTTTTTCTTAATGTGTCGTGTTTCTCTTTAACTAGTCCCTTAACGTGCATTCCACGGGGGTATTACAGTTACTGCCTTCAGTAGGGCAATCTCTTAATCTCCAAAACAACTCTAATTAGAAAAGATAGCGCTTCACAGAGGGTACAGATGTGCTTGTGTTTCTGGGTAGTAATGCATGCTGACCATGTTAAGCCAGAAGCAGCCTTAACTATATATCACTTTTAATTTTAAATGTGTTCTTCCTGGGCTCCTTATTATTCTTTTGTTGCCTTTCATCCTATGGGATGCAGCTGCCCTTGAACTTGGTGCTGTTTTGATCATTCATGTGCAGCAGCCACATTGTCTGTAACATTTTAAAAATGAGGCTTCATGGTGTTATTTACTAAGTAATTTCACGTAAATATTTGGACTCTGGTTCTCTTCGAATGTGGAGCTGGTTGCTGTATGAAGAAAAGCATAATTATAATTCACAGACTTTTTGCCTCGAGCCTAGGGGACAGATGCATATGATTAAGTTTGAAAGTGGCCTGTTATTGTAATGTAGATGTTTTCAGGGTTGAGAGAATTAAAATAAAAAAAAAAAAATAAAAAAAAAGGGGGGGACACACACGACACAGCACCCAGGCAAGCATGAGTTTTTAAAAAAATAGACTGAGGGAATAGTTTTACAAGAGGCACTCAATCTTGGACTGCACAATTTTGTTTTTCAGTGGAACCTCTCCATTAGCTTGCCTGAATGCAATGCTTCATACTAACACTCGTGTAGGTGATGGAACATTCTTCAAAATCCCGGGGAAGTCAGGACTTTACGCTCTCAAAGTAAGTTTAAATTTTGTATATGGAAAGTACATAGCACTATTAATCCATTTTATGAATGTCTCAATAGATATAAAAGTAAACAGATTAGATTCTTGGGAGAGGAAATGACCTGATAGTCTTTCTAACTGCTTTCAGATGTCTTTTAAAAGGATTTATAATGAAAGTAAACATTGACTGTTTCATCCTCGAAAGCATATACATGTTCTTGCATTTGGCATATGGTATGAAATAGATGTAGCATAGCTAAAATGCTGCTTTTCAGAGTTGCTCACAGAAAGGCCTTTGTTTTATGAGCAGTGAGCTCCAGAGGATCGCTGACTTTCTCATTAAGTAATTGTATTAGTGTCTGATTTTTGAATAGTGCAAAATTATTTGCAAGTCTAATATAAATCAGCCTTTAATTTACAGGTTGCTTTTTTTTTTTTTTTGAGAAGGAATATAATTATAGTGATAGAATTTTGCCTTTATGCTATTTCTATTCTTTTTCTTCTTTATTTTTCCTTTTGGGTATGTATATGATGGTTTCTGCGTGTGGAAATTTTCTCTTGCTGTACTTGATCAAAGCTAGAGGGGCTTCACAATAGGAGTGGAGGAATGTGAGGCAGAGGTGAGAAACAAGAAAGTGAGATTATATGTTTGGCAGCCTAAATGTAGTCAATTAATTTTATTTTTTTTTCTGGGGGGGAAGTATCTTTTGTCATTTGTGACAGACTTACTTGAGGTAAGGGTTTAAAAAATATAAAACTATATAGATTTGCCTGCTCCTGATAGCTAAAAATTCTCTCTCTGAGACTGAGGTAATAGTTTTCAGAAGCTCTATTTCCTAATTTACCAAAACAAATGCTGTTGTTTTTCTTTAAATCACGAGATAGTCTTGGCACAAATCCAGGTATTCACAATCACTCCCATGCTCGTGAGCTCCAGGTTGCTTCAGCTATTTGAATTCAGGAAACAGGCAAAGGCAGAAAAGAAACATTAAAGGATTTGTAGTTTGATTCAACATTACAGACACTCAGCTGGAAAACTAGGATTTTTAACAGACAAACAAGTCTGTTTCTGTTAAAAAAAAATGTAGAAGACTTTGCATTTGATTAGACACTTTTCTTTTAAAGGGTATATTATCTCTTCACAAAATAACTCTTTTGCTTTTGCTTTCCAAGTTGTTTCTTGAAGGTCTGTTTTCATGTCTTTCCAGGAAGTAACCAACCTATTTCATTTTATTCTGATTTTTTAAATGCAAGCATGAGAGTATACTGCAGTAATCTATTTTTGGAGATGCAGTAGGATCATGATTGATTTTTTTTCTTGTTAATTTTAGTTTTGTTTTTCTTTTTTAACTGTAGAAAGAAGAATCATCATGCCCTACTGATGGAACATTGGATTTAGGATGTGAATCTGAGTTAGATGGCACTGAAATGGCTGAGACAAACAATAATAATGGACAAGAAAATGGTGGTAGGTGTTTTTATTTCAATATTAGAAGGCATGTTTTGGGAAAAGGAAAAGTATTGTTTACCTGAGATTTTCATGGTGTGATTTCTAAATAGTGTAAGTAACGTTTTGGAACTGTTTCTGAGTGACTCTATCTTTTTTGGCCTTATAAAGAAACCACTTAAATTTGTGAGAGACAATGAGCAGGGCTGTTGGGTGTGTTTTGAGTAAGTCATTTTTTGGGTTACAATTTTTTTATTCATGGTTACACAGCTAAAGAGTAATTTGCCTCACTGGGCTTCAGATTGCAGCTGTTCAATAGACATCTCAGTGGTTTCAGGGTGGGCATGTGGGGCTGGCCCCTCAGTAGAGTTCTGGGCACAGGACAAAGGTTTGTACAAAAAAATGTTTCAGGCAGAGATTCTCCTGGGTGCCACATTGACATAAAACCACGTTGAAGTATCAAATCCTGTGCTTTTCTTTTTTTCTCTGAGATAATGACAAATGAAACGTGGCAAGAAGTTGAGAATGACAACCTTAGAAATATTTTTTTCTTTTTGAGAGGTAATAATTACTCATAACGAAAACACAGTTCTTCAGTCAGGTGACATTATATGCAAGCAATAAAAATGAATATTATTCTTTTAAAAACTACACTCATGTAATGTTTATAAAGTGAATGCTCTATACAAAAATCAAGCTTCACAGGACCTCTAAATAAACCTTTCCTTGATCAGTTAGTTCTTGTCTTGTGCTGCCCCCTCACAACCTGTCCCACTGCCGGACTGCAGCGTGCTGTTTTGTCCCGATTCCTATGTGGTGAGAGGGTGTTCTGGTTACAACCAGGACATGAAAAGGCTCATCTCATGTTGCTGTTGTGCTGCAGACTTCCTTTTTGATCTTGAGCAACTTATTTAACTTCCATGCTGCATCACAGGAGTGATGCTGCCACTTCAGGATTGCTCAGACAGCAGCGAAAAAATCACAGAATGCTCAGTGCTGAGAATGCTCATTCTTTTCTAGATTATGTCTTGAACTTAGCAGACTTTGCATGTGCAGTGGTTTTATGCTTATCTAGTGTATATTGCATGTAGAAGTGAACATGTATTGGGAGTGCTGCCTGATACTCAGCCAATTAGCTGATGTACCCTTCCCTAAGTCGCAGGAGGAATGCAGCAGTGAGCAGCAGTGTAAATGCAGTTAGAGATAGGAAAGCAGAAGTTGATGTTACTTGTTATAAATAAATAAAAATCATGGCAAAAACCTGGCAATTATTTAGGAGTGGTAGGGTATAAATAAGGATGCCAGAAGTAGAAAATTGCTGGCTTTTGACTAGGAGGAGGCTGCATACTATTTTCACAGTTTACAGTAATAAAAATAATTCTAGAGCTTGTGGAGACATAAAAGAGCAGCTGCCAAAATTAAACATTTTAAAATATTTGGGGTAGAGAAGTAAATTACACCTAGATTGATTTTAAAGCTGAGAACATTCCCTTATGTTTTGTCTTTAACAAATCTTGGAAAACTGCAGTATATTTACCTTTTTGAAAATGAGTCTTCTATTTTCTCGACCTTGTGCAGTGGATATATTCAAAAAGAGTCAATGGGATGGCAATAGTCAGTCTGCTTTGCATACAGAAAGGTCAGTGCTGGATGGGATCAGTAAGGAATTGACATCATATCTTGTATCAGTCAGCTGACAGAACATAGTTTTGTCGAGCATGTTTGATAATGGCTTTTCTTCAGACTGAAAGTTTTGCTGTTAAAGCTGTAGAATTCTTCAAGTGATTTCATTTACAGTATAGAATTCTTGGCTTAGAAACAGGACCATGCCCAAGAAATGCAGCCAGTTTTCAATGGATTAAAAATGGCAAATTATTAGATCTGCAAATGGGTAGGAATCACCATCCCCAGCAGCTATTTTTGCTTTTCTCTTGAGGATGGGATTTGACCACCGTTCAATATCTTTGTCAATATTTTTGAAAAGTATAAAATCCTTCTTGATTAAATTTATTGATAATAAATAATGTTGAAATCCCTCTTGATTGCCTTGTAAATGATTCTGGTTGAAGAACATGATTCTTTTTTAAATGAAGAAAGAAGGTCGCGTTTGTGCGGTGGAAACACATACTCAATAAATCAGTAAATCTGAAAAGCATTTAAGGATCACAGTACAAAATGCATTGAACACGAATGAGATGCTTTTGCTAATTAGCCCAATGCAGTTCTTGGGCTATAATTCTGGTAGTATTGATTAAAGAATATAGGCAGAGTGTTTCCTTTGGGTATAGCACCAGTTAAGTGATTACTAGTGCATTGCATTCATTATAGCTGTAAAAAGGATCTAAGAACAATAGGAAACTATTTAGAAAAGTCATATAAGAACAAGTGGGTGAACATAACCTCCTCTGCTCTGGGAACTTAAGTAGGGACAGGCTGGTTAGTTTATCAAAGAGGTGGTGACTTCATGGGTTCGTAAATGCTTGAGAAAAGATTCTATAGAAACTATGTGGTGTAGCAAACCAGCCACCTGACAAGGTGTCTGTCAATCCAACTGGTCACACTAAAGCTGGTAGATTTTTTTTCTTTCCAGGAAGCTATTCCGTAGCATAAAAATAACACTTGATTCAGTAAAAACAAAACCAAACCCCTTTCTGAATTTCTCTGCCTTGTGTTAAAGGTCAGTGGATATAATGTCCCCTTTCAGCCTTTGCTTGTGTGATACATTTGAGGATGGACATCGTTTGCACGTTGTATTTTTAATTGCCCAGCTGACTGTATTTGCTCTTGTTTTCACTGTGGTACAGTCCAGAAGCCCCACTTCTGACAGAGTGATAAGAAAATGTTTAGCAAGAGTTTAAAAAATGATGCTTCAAAGTTAGCTGAAAGCAGAGGATGAAACCCAGCAATAGCCTCAGTCCATTTGTGGGCTTTTAGATGACAGTCTTCAGCTTTCAGAGTAAAAAGTACCAGCTGACACTCAGAGAAGAATCACAGTGTTCCCCAGCAGGCACATTTTTTTTCAGTACAAATGTAGGCTACTAAACAACTTTATTAGCATAATAATATAAAAATTCCTCATGGTTATGAACACGCAACTTGGTGAAAGCTGTTGCTGCACATCAGCATGGCTAAACTGACAACTGCAATGGTCAAACCTCAGGATTCTTCAGATGCGGTGGAAGAATTTTTCTTTTCCCATCTTCTCCAAATGCATGTGTTAAAGAAACTCTTTACGCTACAGTTGATTTTGTTTGGAATGGGTTTTCTATAGAAGGGCTCTAGCAGTCTCATCTCTTCTTACAAATTCCATTTCCTTCAAATACAGGGGCAGCATGTAAAGATGCAGTCAGTAAGAGAATTAAAATCCCAATTACTGTTGCCTGGGAAAATGATGACTATAATATCCTCTTGCCCATCAATAGGATGTTCTGTTCTCAAAAAGCATTTGTCCCTGGGGTTTCTGAAGCCAGGGCTAATCCATCAGCCACGGCGTGCAGTTGATTAAAAATTGTCTTCACGCAAGCCAGTGGAATGCACAGGGATGTAACTGTGGAGGAGGTACAGCCATTCCTACGGTAGCGTGACTTCCCTCCCCAGCCCAAACATAGTTTCTGATGTTTGCCCAAATATGAACAACATATGTCTTCTCTTGAGACACTCTGTTTTTCAACACTTCCTAAAGCTCTAAGTTCTTCAGTTGCAAACATGAAACGGCAGAAATAATTTCTTAGGCTGTTTCCTTAGAGATGAAATGATGGATGATAGGGGGTCAGTTTTATACTGAATCCTGAAATTTTGTCCTTGTAACTACTGTGCTCTTTAAGACCTTGTGCTTTTTGGACTAGGAAGCCACTAGGATAACTCCTGTAGTGAGGAATAGGTCTTCACCTGAGTCCACATTTAGATGGTCAGTTCCCTTCTGGGAAAGGGATTTCTGGCAGTTCAGGGAATCCTGTTATCCTCAGCACCTTGTCTCTTGGGAATGATACTGGACGATTCTTCCGAATGTGTCCATTGCACATCCAACACCTGGATGTAAGACGGGCTCTTCTGAAAGCAGAAAGGTGGGAAGGGGATAGCAGCTTGAAGGTAGAAGGTTTTGGATGACACGTCAGAAGGAGACAGGTTTTCGCTTTGCTGTTGATTTGGTGGTGAGTTTTTCTGGTTTCATCTTCCTGACTATCTAAACAAAAAAATATTCTATCCAGGATCAAGTAGAACTTCTGTTTCTTTCTTTTCCTCATAAGAATGAGAGAAAATACTGTGGAACTTGAAGGAGACCTTTCTCATCTGCCTTTCTTGCTGTACAGTGGAGTTAATGAGGCCTAAGAAATCGGTGGCTTAGTGATGACAGGCTGTATATTTCTGGTGGAAAATGTTGACTTCCTTTGGAATAAGGATTCACAGTTTTCAGAGCTTTGTGAAATGTTTGGGCTCAAAAGCATGCCAAGAATATAATATGATTCAGTGCAAGCTACCAAGCTGATGTGGTATTTCATGTCTTTTTCCAAAAACCACTATTCAGTATTATTTATCATTTCACAGTGCTAGTATTGCTTTTCAAAAAGAATATTACAGACACAGTAGTGCCCTTGATATATGCATCTGTTTTTGCTTGCTTTGGCAAACTTGTACAATTAACTAACTCCCAAACTGGGTTTCATTTTCAAGAGCTGATGGTAACAGTCGAGTTCTGACTTGTTCAGATTTTGCGAGCTGGGCTCCAGAGATCAAAGAGTGATGGAGGTGAATTGCCTGATACATCTGTGCTGGCAAAGTGTGACCATTTATGTCAATACAAGTATAGATCTATGTCACCCAAAGAAAACATTGAATTTTATGGGTATTTTCGAGAGAGATTTTGTGTGTATGTTTTCCTAAGGGAGTTTTTTGTGAAGTTTTGGATCTCCAGAGTGTGTGTGCATACATTTTATGCTTGAGGTACACTCTCATTTAGCATATGGTTGCAATATTAATTTGTGCTTTGTAATGTGGCCATTAGTAAACAATCCTCCTCATCTGCTGTGGTTTCTGTAACAAAGAAGGAAGTGAACTGCTGTTGATTTTACTAGTTTGATTTTAAATCAGTACAGTCTGTCTGAAATCAGAATTAATTGTGCTATTTATTTTGGGAAAATAAGCCCTTTTTAAAGTACTCCAGGAATTTTTCTGTCCATCTAGTTACATAAATCTGTTTATAATTATTCCTAATAACTTTTAAGTGTCAGTGAGACAGAATCATTTAAAGTTGCATACCTATAAAACTCGTTTCTGTGAAGAAACACGTCTTCTAATGTTTTATGTAGGTGTCATTTCTTGGGCAGGGAAGGGTAAAGGTAGTAAAAATTGCAGAGATAGCCTATAAAAATTGACATTAGAAGATAGCATTGGTGATTTCTATAAATGATAGCCTTTGGTAATAATTACCCCAACTGGTCTTCGAAAGATGGACTAGAGGAGGTTATTTTAAATGGAGGTTGTCAAAAACATTTTTAACATGCTCTTTTTGCTAAGTAATTCTTATTCTATCATTCGTGTTAACACTCTCTGAACACTCGCTATGAGGTCTTATCTTCAGAAACCCAGCTGCTCTTCCAGCTCATAACCTAACAGTTTATGGCTTAATAGTTGCTTTTTGCTTTATTCCTTCACTCAGTCCTGCCCCTTGAAGAAGGCAGTTTAAAGAATGGAGCCTAATTATTCTCCACTAAATGGAAATGCCTCCTGTAGGCTTAAAACTGCTCTTGTTCACTTTTTCTCCTGTAGCAGTAAAGATGAATCCTCTTTTCTACTGTAGCAGTAACGATGAATCCTCTGTTTGCTACCCAAATATTTTTCTGTCATCTGTCACATTCTTTCAGGGTTCTTTTTTTTCCACCCTAGGACCCAGGGTTTTTTTTTAACATTCGTTTCTGATAAAGTTTTTCAAGCAAACATGGATCTGATAATATTTCTGCATCTTCAGTGCTTATGGACAAAGTAGTTGCAGTTTTCCAAAGTTGTATGGATGTGCAATGACCACTGGTGGTTCTTGAATTTCTTTTTCTTCTACTATGTTCTTTGGTTTCCACAGCAGAAATGAGTGCTCTTGTTCTTAAGGCACTGGATTTTTTTTCACTAGGGTCATCTATGATCATTTCAAATACTTGCATATTTTTCTTCCATAATTGCCTTTTCTGACCTATTCAGTGAAAAATAGTTGGACTTTATCTACAGAAATGAACAAATAAATAAATACAATTTTCTGTGGTCACAGTCATTGTAGTATAGTGAGGTTTTAGTACAGATTGATTCAAATCACTAAGTAGCAGAACATGTTTTAATGAATAAATGTCTTCATTGTCTCATATTTGTATTTTATTTCCTATGGAAAAGCCAGTTCATATTGTTTTGTAAACAATATCTTGATTATCCTCTAAATGAAGCCTGTGTATCAATTTTACTATTATTTTTTGCCAATAAAGTGAATAGACTGTATAAGTTATTAAGTAATTATATAAATTAACATAGTGTATTTAGATTTTTAATGATTTTAATTTCTTCTTTAGGAAAATAGTCAATGACATCTCTTATTTATAGATGATTAGGTTTATAGCTTTGATTTGTGTCAAGCTGGTTTTAAATGGAAATGAAAATTTAATTAAAACATGAAGAACAATATCCAAAATAGCTTCTTACTATTTTAAGCTGCTGGATATGTGAAGGCAAATATTGCTAACATAGAAAGTACATTTTAGAGGGAATTATCATTTGTTTTTAATAAATGAACTTTCTCTTATCACCATGTCATTTTTAATTTTTTAAGCAGTGGATTTCAGCCTCGCATATTTGTTTCTTTATTTATAGATGACAGGAAAAGGTTTCTTTTTCAAAACTCTGAAGGAACTCTGGGATGCACTAAACTGAATGAGCCTAGAGTAAGGAGTTCCTTCTGTACCTGCAAAAGAGATTACAGCGATGGACAGCTATTTATTGTTTCAGTTGCAGTTCCTTCACCCCTCAGACGAATCCTGTTCCATGGTTTAAGTTTGATGACAAAGTTTTAAGGAAACAGAAGCAAAGGAAATGAATGTACTGATAATATTTTTATATTAAAATGAAGTAATGGTAGAAATAAGAAGTATGGCCTCTAGTAGAGCCTGTCACAATTTCAGGGTTTATGGTTAAAATAAAAATTATTGAAAGCACAAGACTAATATAGAGCTGTGTTTTGTTTATTCCTCTGCTGTATTGTGATACTGACATTAAGGGTTGTAGTGCTGAGCATCATCAGTTGGTGTTGCCAGACTTCTCCAGGATTAATTTTATCACCAAAGTAAATAGGGGAGACCTTTGGATAATATCCTGGATCAGAGGAATGAAAATCAGAATTTCCCATTTGAAGAAGGGAGTAGGAGTTGCAGTCAGCCTGGAGAACAGGAATAGGTTTCCCATGCCAGGTCATGTGCCCTGTTTTAGGAGGGACAGTTAAGTATATAATAATATAATATAATATATTGTAATAGTTCCCCTTCTTTAGGCATTTTAAAATTTCTTCTGCTCTCCTCTCCTTGTCTCTGGGATTTGTGTGCCCACGCTAACTCTGGTTTGTTTGTTTCGTTGTTTTGGTTTTTTTCTTCAGGTCTTTGCCTCTCAGACTTTGCCAGAAAACAGTAAAAAAATTCTTTTTGAAAGAAAGGACAAAAGCTGGGTAATTTGAAGTGTCAAGTTTTTATTTTGGTGTAGGTGTTCTTTGTCTCAGGAGCTTAGCTATTGCTGGGATCTAGATTATCTAAACCAGCTTTGTTTGTTTTCTACTGACATTGCTGCTGCTTTACATTGTTTTGGATGGTAACCTTTCCTCATCGTGTGGAAAAGATTGATCCAAAGCAGGTGATGCTGTAAACTCAGAACCTGTTTTGTGTTGCAGCTATTTTGTATATTTTGACAGATCCATCAAAGTATAAGGGGGAAAAAAGTGACAAGTAGAATTTTTAAGTCTTGTAACATAAACAGGATTTGTCTTACCTGCTAATGGAAATTTTTAATCTAATATGAAAATTGTCTTGATGTGATTCCAGTGCCATAAACCAGGGGATATTCTCTGTCCATGAGGTAATCGCTGTTTTTGATTTGTGTGAAAATAAATGCTTAAGATCACATGCATCTTACGATGGCATTAATTGTTGATACCTAAATTGTCTTTATTCTTTTCTTCCTTTATAAACACAAACCAAAATCATTATACTATTTCTTCTGTGAAACCTCGCTGAGGGCAAGGGAGTTAGAGTGCTACTTCAGGTGTCTGCTCATCCCGTTGAAGGATGGGAGGAGAAAACCATAGCCAAACAAACTTTGGGCTAAAATTACTTTGGGCACGTGTCCGTGCAGCTGCTTTGAGTGTCTTCAGACTCTTCTGGTAGGTGTGCAAAGTATGGCAACCCTTGGAAACCATCTACAGCTGCAGAGCATTCTGGAGAAGGTCAAACCAGGCAAACCAGCTTTGAGCATCACAGACTGGTAGACAGAGTTGAGTGGAGTCAGCAGAGAACGGACAGAACACCTCCTTCATCTCTGCATCCACGCCAGCCTGCTTTAGCTGGGCTGTCTTAGCACACAAGTGAGAGCCATAATGCAAGGCATTAAGGGTGGGAAGGTTTTTACAGCCCTTTTAGTTAAGATTGCTGACTCCTAATGGGATCCTCCAGCTATTTTCACAGCTTTCCTATCTGTTTAATAAAGCTGGGGTTTTAATACAATTAATCATATTGCCTTTTATTTTTAACCAAGAGACTTTTTCTGTATCTCACACCAGACATATTCTGGAGGCCGTTTAATGCAAGTCCTGGAGTATTTGTTGATTAGAACATGTGTTATTTAGAAGGCTGGCAAGTAGCAGTGTGTGTTACCAGAGACCCTGGTTCCTCTTTGCAGGGCACTCCAGTCTATGCATTGAACAGGCACGTGTGTGTTCTCAGCTTCACCAAGAGGTGCGTACAAAATAGACGAGTCTGGCTCCTAAGAAGCTATTACAATCTGCCATAAAAGTTACAGATCTGTAAATATTTCTAGAACACAGAGTCATTGCTGTCTCTTGCATAAATGCATGTTTAGACACACGGATCCCTTTAAGAGGTCAGGGGGAGGAAAGACACCTTCTCTGTGAAAACCAGGAGCTGTTTCAGCTCCCTTTCAGGACACGAAGGGCAATACAGGCAAGGCCTCCAGGACTGCACAGGGTGTGATGAGGTGAAGCAATGCCTTTGTTTAGAATATGGCCAGGTTTTTAGATCATCTGAACCTAAGGATTTGGTGAAGTTTATTAGAGTGACCTTTTTGTTTTCCAGGTGCTTGCCTTTCTTTTTTTCCTTACTATCCTCAGGACTTTCCAAGATATAGAGAAGATAACTCCCAGAACAGTATTCTGATTTTTTTTTCTTTTTTTTTTCTTTTTTTTATAAAGTTTGCCCAAAGCAGACATCTGAAGAAATGTCTTCCAATCGTGACTCGAGCCTTACTAATGCACCGGTGCAAAGCAAGCTAGTATCTTCCTTCCAGCAGCACACAAAGAAAGCACTTAAGCAGGTAAGCTTGTATTGACTGCTAATCAATTGGCTTCCCTTTAGCATGTCTGTCAGTCTCCTACGAATGAGATCTTAGCAGAATTTCAAGGCAATTCTGGGGATTTTTGTAGTGCTTTGTTTAGTGGAGTATTGCTGGGGGGTTTCCTCTTTTTTCTGTCCAACTGGCGGTGCAGTCCTGATATTTATTGTGAGTTTGATGGGGTTTTTTAAGTGCTTTTCAAGTGAGCAGAATTGTTTATATTATCACATCCCTGCTTTTCCTGTGTAAGTATTTATGTTGGAAATTTTCTGTGAGGCTTAAATTAAAGGATTTTGAAAGAATTTCTGCAGATAGGTAAGAATCTGAGTATATCTGCTGTTCTGTTTCTGATTATGGTCTGTTAAGTAATTTTTCCTTCATACTGTATTTGACACTACAGTGTATAGAAGTGGGGTAGTTTTTGGTTTTTGAGTACCTTATGATTTGGATGATTCAGTTTGCGTGATAAGTAGTAAAGCTTGGCAAAAGTAGCTGATTATTGAAAGTCAGATATTAACTGATACCAATTATTTTCCAGCAGTGCCAAATTAGTTCAGCTTACAGCCAGGCAAATAAAAAAAAAACAAAACTATTATAATTAAAACCAAAATATCTTCTCTCAATTTTGAGTACGTAGGAATTATTTTAGTCTTGCAAAGACTATAAAAAATAAAATACACCTTTCCTAAAGCATAATGATATTATGATGTTTTAATTCTTGTCATAACTGCTTTCCTAGCCGTGGCTAATGGAGGTCTAGTGTTTCATGGGGTAGTTTATTGCCAAGTCCTTGACGTAGGCTTAAGTTAAGCAAAGCCTGTGCACGTGTGCTTGAAACAGTAAAGTATTTATGTTTACTTTTTCATGTGGTTTGAGTTTAAATCCACTAAAATTAATAGACCTTTATCATTCACATGAGGCTATTTTTTACTTGGAGGCTTTGAGTACTGGATTGTTAGATTGGGGTCTCACTTCTCTTTGGTCAGGAAAATCGAGCAGTGGGCAGCTCACCAACTGTGTGGGTAATTGTGAGAAAGACACACTTTTTGGAAAGACTTCTATACAGATCTTTTGTGATACTTGAACTTCATTAGGAGTGGAAGGAGTGGGTAAAAGAAAGTGGGGGGGAAGGAAAGTCACAGATATTTGAAGTTGGATATCTGTTTGAACTCTGTTTGTCACTTAGCAGATGTATAACATTGAGAATGATTTTTAAAAGGGCAAACTAATCAGAATACTTTAATTAATATAAAAAGTCATGACACTGATGGCAATCTTGGAAAACATTCCCTAAGTCAGTAGGGTTAGAGCAATCAATAAAAAGAAATTTATTTTAATTGAGGTGGTGGTCATTAGATTCTGTACTTCAGAGTATGAGAGTATTATTACAGCTATCAGGAGAATATTTCTCTGTGTACAGTATTAGACAAATGTCCATTTGTACTGTGGAACAGTAGAGGATTTTTGCTTTGTTTTCTTGAAAGTTTCAGGTGTTGGCTACTGCCATATACATGCTGCAGATTTGATTTAATTTGCTATTGTAGCAGAGGTGAATGAACTTTAACAGTGATTTTTAGTTATAAAATTGCTGTTGGAAATGTATTCTTTCACTTCCATTGCTTTTTATGGATACTTAATACCTAAAATTTGTACTAAGAAGAACCTGTAGTACCTTTGAATACGCAAAAAACTTTAGACAGCTGTATGCAACACTCCTCCAGCTGATACTGCCTTCCTGGTTCTGTGCTGAAGTAAGAGAAGATGAGCCATCATTATACTCTCAGCAAGTGCTTATACTGTATAAACACATATATGCTGTATATATGTCCCTAGCTACTGCTTTTTTACTATCAGTAAACAGTCTTCACAGAATGAAAACCTGCTAGATAGCCTTGCAAACAATTCTCTACTCAATTTGCTTAAAACCAGTGAGTTCTTCATATTGGCTTGATCTTGTGTGCATTTGTTTTGTAATCCAGTGAAATTCAAGTGAGAGGCAAGTCGGTAACGTGCAGTACTGCTTGAAGATCTGAGCTAGAATGAGTTTTTCTCCACTGTTTCTGTAATTATTAACCACTCTAGTCATGTGTGATTCTCTTTAAAGTATTATATGCTGGATTTACATATGATTTGATTTTTAATGAATTCTAGAGGTGTATTCCTGGGTTTAGATTGCGAAGAGCAATCTCACATTCCCTTATACCAGCCTGCATTTTAGGATGTTCTCCTGAATGAAATTAGTCACAACGCTGCATTTCTTGAGCTGTGCTCCGAGCTTGGAGGAAGGGGCGTTTTCTGAGCCCTGGCTCTTGGTCTTGATTCCTCTCAGCTGTCAGTGGATCTGGGGTACTTGGCAGGGGCTAAGGAGGTTTGTAGTTACAGTGGACTCTCGCAAGGTCTGTGTGACATTTCAGACCTTATCTCCTCACCTTTCAAAGGCTGGGCTGCCAGTTTGGTCTGGAAACTTTCTAGCTTCAACACCTTCCATAGTGTCCTTGTTGGGAGAAGGGTTTTGAGTGTTTTACCACTGAGTGTGTTTCATGGTTCTTCTTCATTTTGGAGGGAGTTCCAGTTTTGCTCTTGTATAGTATCCGAGTGTAATAGCCAACCACAGAGTTCTCATTCATGAGGGTTTAGGCAAAAGTTTATGGTGTAGAGCTTCCTTTTATGCTTGGCTTTCTGATGGCAGATTTTATGGATTTCTGTTTCCCTTTTGCTGTTGGAAGTGCTTGGGTATGTGTGCCCAGCTGTTGCTGATCTAGTACCTTTGAAAAGAAGGTTTATGGCATGCTGTCACACACTGATTTCCCATCAGTACTGCTCAGTTCCATACTGGTGTACCTCATTGTCACACTCGAGAGTTTTGGCATGCAGACCCATGTAAGGACCTCTTCCTGGGAAAGTACTGAACTACATCTGCATCTGCTAGCAGTGGTACATGGTCACACTACTGTGTGAATTATTCTTGCTCTGGACAAGGCTAACTCAAGTACGGACATCAAGTCATGGCATAATACCTACCATGCTCCTCTCTGGTCCACTTTCTGTTCCATTGACTTGAGGTGATACTTTTATTTGGAAGTCTTCACTATATACAGAGTTGTCTGTATTTATCAAGATGTTCTTGGAACATTTCTCAGAAGAAACGATCATACCTGCAAACTGGCCTCATGTAGGTAACACTGAGCATGTGTGAATATCCAGGACGTTGAGGTGGTATTAGTGTCTGTTGGACTTTGATAGCCAAGTATAAGAGCACCTTGTCCATCAGTGTACCAGTTGTTTCCTGGGGCAGTACCAAGAGAGGATAAAGAACTTGAAGATGCACTATAACGATGTCTGGGATGATAGTAGACCTCCCAGACATGGAAGAAAATCCTGCCTCACTTTTGGCACTTTGGAATCAGCATCAAGAAGGGTACCCATAAATATTCTCTTGGGAGAAGAGAAGGATTCTCCATTCAGACTCAGGATCTGAATACAGACCAGGACATGTCTGAGACTGTGCTGGGCATCCAGATCTCTTTGTAGAGACAGAAACTCCAGAGACAGCAGCCAAGTGGGTTTGGGAGGAGAGAAGCTCAGGAAATAAGGGAATCTACACAAGGTATGTTACTGACATGGTTTGTTTTGTTTTTCTTAACTTTGGGCTTTGTCTGCATGCTTGGTGGCTGGGTTCATATATGTGCCACTATTTTATTCATAAAGTGGGTAGATGCAGGGTTTTTTTTATGGAGAAGGAAGGCACCCATCCGTATGATTTGTTCTTACAGCACAAGTGGCAACTCCACACCCCTTTTTTTCCAGTGGATGCTGTCAGGCCCCAAGCAGTAAGAGAGCTATGGGGAAATTACTGTTTGGCTCACGTGTTGCTTCTGAATTATAGGGACTTAGACCTGTACAGCTCCAAATAACACTTCAGGCTGACTTTTCTAGCACAGCTGTAACTACTATTGGAAACCAACCTACAACCTGAAGCAACAAGAGACTAAATTTCAGAACAGAATGGTAAATAGTGTAATTTAGCCCTGATTTACCCAAATTCACAGGACTAGTTTCTCAAGATTTCTTTGTCTGTTCGTTTGCTTTTTAAGGACATAGGTGTCCAAGTGCCTAGGTTGGCACCGAAGGTAGAATCCTGATCTCCCTTGATGCTGGTGTGGATTTGCTTTCCTGTCTTCAGCTCAGGCACACTGCTTATCTTGCTTTGAGAGAAGAACAAGAGCAAACTCACCAATCTTGCTCCCTCCACACTCATTCTGTTAGGACTTCTTTCCTCGACTACAGCCAGATGCAGGTTATCTTGAAGCATTTTGCTGTCTGTAGAAAATAATTCAGTATGAGTCTGTCTGTGGTGTCTATCATTTGACTCATTGGAGCAACTGCTCACTCGCACATTCCGGTCTGAGCCTGACACATTTCCCTGCCCTCCTTTCCCTTCCTCGCCCCCAAAGAAGCAAAGGCGACAGAGGAGATCTTTATGATTATGGCCTTATTACTTAGAATTTGAGCACAGGGTGTCTTCCTGAAAGCCTCTGAAAATCCACTGTGAACTGAGAGGTATTTTTTGTACTGAATTCCTCAGTATAGAGAGGTTGCTGCAGCTCCTCAGTGTCTCTGTTAACCATTTTCCTATGTTTCATTGCAGATGCTACAGATTTACCAAGGCCACAGTTGGAGAATTCTGGCTCCCTAGCTGAAGCATTTAATCAGATGTCTGGCAACATAAGCGATGATTCTTGACAAATTTTCCTGTCAACAAATGGAAAACAAGGAAAACATGTTGCTTTTTGACTTCTAGAGAGACATGGGAAGGGACAGTGGAATTTACAAAATGCATTCAGGAAAATGGAAGTTCGAAGATGATAAACTAAACTGATTTTCTGATTGCCAAGAAAAGTCTAGGGAAGAGGACAGAGAAACTATGGCAGGGAGACTGCATAATGGGGAAAAGAAGCTGGAAGAGCAAGAGTTCCAGCAGGAGCTCTTCAGGGAGTACATGCATTGCCCGAAGGCAGGCTGCACGGTATGTCCCTCTAAAGGTCCCTATGCATGGGCAGCAGGTACCAGCTGCTCGAGAGTGCTTTGGTAAGACACAAGACAGTGTTTATAAGACTTTCTTCTGGGTCGTCCCTGTGGTCCTCAGCCCTTACCTGTGATGGAAAGAAAGGGACAGGAATGCACACAATCCCCGAGTTCTTTTTCTACCACTTTTTAGTAGCTAGTTCCCAGTTGCTGGGATGTTCTGCTTGTTTGTTTTTTTTCCCCAGGGGTTGTTTGCATAGCATGCTTTGTGCAGCACTCCTGCATGCTTTCTCTTTTAATAAATGTATTTTCCACAATTTCTTACTTAGAAATAACTAAGAAGAATTTTAAAGCAACTTTAGAGCAGTACCATGTTGAAGTGTAGTTGCCCCTCTGCCTCGCTGCAGGGCAGAGCTTCTCACTAAAAGTATGTCTATGAACATTGTTACCTTTGGTTACATCCACTGTTGCTGCACAGTGGAATCTCCTTCCCAAATATAGTTTGAAAGCACTCTCTTCTTCTGTAGATGCAGTTGCTTATCTCAAGCCTCAGACAATCAAGCTAATGATAGTGGCCTAGTTCTAAGCTTTGCACGTGTCTGATAATGTTTTTCTTTAAGTAACCTGGGGAACTGTACTGTATTAATGACAGCTATCTTCACTCGAGATGAGAGCCCCTGTCAGGCTTTTCCAATGATATTACATGACTTTTCCATATAGAGACAGTGGATGTCTAAGTGAGTATCTTCTTCTGGGCCATATGAAAAGAACAGCTTTTGATTGGAATGGTTTAGAACATGCAGTTATACCCAGGTGAAAATGAATCATGCCTGGATTTTGAAGAGCATCCTAGGAACGGTTGGCCTTTTCAGGGCAAGACAGGAGTTGGAACAGCTCACAACTCTTCAGAGCTCCTACAATATAGCAAATGTTGATTACTGCTTTAAGATTTTTATATTGACATCGCTGTGTTTATTTTGGTTTGGTTTTTAAACTGCTTTCTGCCGACTGTTTCCTTACCTATATGTGCTTTGTTGTGCCAAGAAATGGATTTTCCCATAAAGCACTTTTCAGCTGATAGACGGAATTAGTTTAATGCTACACAAACATCTCTCTCTGGAGAACAGTGTCAGATGCATACGCTGTCATCATTCCCATTCCCATGCAGGTCAGACCAGGCGTTGAACACATCGCATGTTTGGGGTTTTTTTGTCCTTCTCTTGTTTCTGTGGTTGGGAAAGCAACTCAAATGTTTACTTTGCAGCCTATCATTATCTGCAGCAAGTGTAGCTGTGAGTGGATTATTGTCAGGCTGCAGGAGGCTGTGCTGGCTTGCAGGGTACAGCCACACACACAAATCCCCCCGTCTCGCTGCGGCTGCACCATCAGTGGCCAAGCACTTGAGTTCAATAATGGTTAATAATTACTGCTAATAAATGTTCATTGTTTACCTATACTGTAGTGGTAGGAAAGACCCCGATCACTGCTGAGACCTAAAGAATGAATAAGCAGCGAGAAATTATTTGTCCTAATACAGATAAAAGGGTCACAGGGTGGGAGCATGGCAAGGGGCAAGAGAAGCTGCTTATTGGAGAAGTTATTTGCAGATTTGGAAAAGAAACCCTATGTCTCTAAACTTTCAGCCTCGTGTGCTCCCACTACTCTTCTCCTCCAGGTGATGGGATGTGTACGCCTGGCACCAATCCTGTTCTATCCAGTGTGCAAAGCTGGGTGGAAGGAAATTAATTTTCTCTATGCCTTGGAAATGGCAATTTATACTTTGTAGCCGTTTCCATAATGCATCTTTATTATCATTTTAATCTTACATCTGCATGCTTATGACTGAGGACTTTGAAAGTATGTGTAATATAAGAAACAGAGACATCCTGAACGTAACAATGTGTTTATTCTTCACGATTTGTGGTGCTTGCTGTTTGATTTTAACTGCTCTTTGTACCCAGGTTGCCACTGAAACAGTTTAATAGAGACATGGGAATTAAAGGCTGTCTTAATTTTACTAACAAAACGAGGGCGAGAGAGAGGATAAAAACTGAATTTTATGGTGATGTTAAGTGAAACAGTGATAAACTATAAATCTGTTTCATCTTTGCCACTTTGGGATCCATGACCACGACGTAGAGTTGTTAGTTATTTTGTACAATAGGCTTTTCTCAGTGTGTCATAGCTTATGTTTTTCACATGGCAGAACGGAAGAATTCCATAGCTTTACATTTCCGATCCATAATGTGTGAAGTTTCAAAGGTTATGTTTCATGAGATGAGTTTCAGAGTGTAGACTTGACATTTATGGAACAAGCGGAAATCTGGGACGATGTTGCTTAATGCAGCCAAGTGTTACATATCTTTGTTGTTAATAACTTAATTTTCAACATTCTCAGCATGTCATGCATTTAAGCTCAAATGAAAGTTGTTTTCTGCATTAATGGTTTATCTGTATGCTGCAGTTTTTCTTTCCGAGTTGAAAAGATGTGGGAAAAGAAATAATAAAAAAATATCCTGAGGAGCAGTAAAATCAGAGCATGGAGCTTGACATTTTGCTTCTGGTGTTCTTTTGGGGATGTGTTGTTCCCCTCTCTCCAGTTTCCTCTAGTTTATGCTGGTTCCTTTCATTCCTGCTTCAAAGGTGACTTTATTAGTTTTTACTGAAGAGAGTCAACCATTTTGTCACATGGGTGAAGAAATCTTTCCTGTGTTAAGGTCAACTAAATACAAAATGTTTTTTCTTAGGAACAGATAATGGCATTCAGGAAACCTCCAACACACTGCTATACTCTGGTAGGGGCAAAACTCCCTCAAAAAGAAAAGGAGACTCGTTCTTGACAGTTCTTCACCAAAAAAATGCTTGGAATTAGAAGACCCCTGTTAATTGCATTGTGTTTTTCTTTGGCCATCTATCTTCAGAGTTTGTGTTCTCCTAATACTCATTTTTATACGTTACTTTGATTTCTGCGGGTGAAAATGGATTGGTAGGTCACACAAAGATTTTGGCAATCAAAATAGTTTCATTACATTAATAATGCCAAGCCCTGTAGAGTGACGGTGCCAGTGCCATTCAACAGATGGTCACAGGTTCATTTTGATGAACAGGAATATTGGGAATTGTCCATACTCTTTATGTGTGAGAGATTCACAGGCGTACTTGGCAAATCTGCTGGCGAAAGGCTGGGTGTGAGTGCTGCATTGTGCTGGTGATTTCAAGAGAGATTTGAATGTTTAACTTTTATACGACGTGAACTTTTCGTTTTCTTTCCTTTTGATTTATGTGCTGCACAGATAGGATGGTAGCAGCCTTTACAGAACACTCAACAGTGATCAGTTCTAGGAATTTACAGCTTGCAGCTTTTTTAACTCAAGCATTTAGCTAAAGTGATTGAATACATTTGAAATGTAAACACAGAGTCTCATTAAAGAAAATTATACTTTATGTAAGCTCTCATGTGTGCTATATGTGTTTCTCTCTTATTTTCCATAGTGAAAATGACATCTTTACCATTTGCAAAATCATTTTATCCTTCTTGTGGATCTGTAGGTAGGTCCAGCTACGAGCTTATAAAGCTCTGGATATGGATGAGATGCAAAAGGCTGGGTGGGTAAAAGATGCTGATGTACTTTGTGTTAGTTACTGTGTCTCTATCTGCAGTGAGATTTGAAACCATTTTTCTTTGGAAAAATTTATAACATTTCTCATTTCCCTCAGTGCTCCTTACAAATTTGACTCATCTACTTTGTGGTTATGTCCTTCACCAGAAGAGCCAAACTAGAGATTTATGTGGCCGTGGTGACTGGGAGAGCACTAAATGAGCCTGGTCCACTAAAAGCTCAATATAGCAAAGCACTTGGTGTATGCTTCACTTGGAGTAATCCCATTGACTTCCCAGCTAAATAGAATTCATCTTGGGATACAAGATTCTTGTCTTATCCTACAGTGGTCTTGTATCCTAAAATTAATATACCTCAGGCTAAATGTGGAGAAGTTCTATCTTTGTCCTCAGCAGAGACTGCACCGTGTCCTTTGTTTATATTTAACTCCTCTGGTGTTTGACTTTACTAGTGAGCAGCTGTCAGTCAGCAATTTCTCCCTCTGCTGGGTTGCTTGTAGTGTTGTCTTGAAAAGATTGTCTTTTTAGACCCTGCAGCTTTAAATTGAAAGGGGGATTTAAGCCAAAGTTGTGGCAATTGCTGGAAATAATATGTCCCACTAAACAGGATGACTGAGCAAAATCTCTGCTCTTTACCCTGCAAATCAAATGTTAAATTATTTACTTGGTACTTTTGTACCCTCCTCCCCTGCATCGTATCTTTCCTTTGACCAAATGAAAAGAGAGAGGCATAGGAAGGATCATTTGTCTGTTCTCTGGGCACAGCATAATTCATTGGCACTTTTTGTTAAAACTCTGACTTAGGTTTTGATGTCCACATTCTTTTGTTGGTTTTTTTTTTCCATTCTACAACCTGACTTTCAGGTGTCCACATGTGTGTAGCTTTACTGTCAGTTTGAGTCATCCCATACAGACTGATTTCCAAACTTACCTATGGGCCCTGTGTGGTGACCAGTTCCTTGCATGGTGAACTGGAGGAGCTGGGGAGGAGCTGGTACTGAACCAATGAGTTTCAGAGTTTCCCCCTAACACATTTAGGGGGGAAAGAAACCCTGAAAAACAAATGTGTGTCAAAGGGAAGTGTTGTCTTTAAATTCTCTGCTTGTTCCTCACATGTTGAGGTGTTTAACCCGTGGCTCTGAAGTAGGCTAAGCCTCAAAGTAAATAGATCTTGTAGCAGCATCTGCCTGCTGCCAGGAACACCGTCCTGCGTGCCCTGCTCTTGTGGCTCTGAGCATCCAGGGGGTGTTGGGATGAGCCATGCAGTCTTGCATTAGCACTCCGTGAGCATGGGCTTGCCTGTGCTTCTTGGAAGTGCCACACCAGTCGCGTCAATGTCCATGGTGGTCCATGGTGGGCCACGGTGGCTTTCCTGTAACTGGACAGAAGGTAAGTGGTGCGCCTGAGGAAAACGGGGTACGGCTCCCTTGCTCCCGCAGCCTGTGTGCCACCCGAGGTGTGGGAATGCTGCCTCCCTGTCACTGATGGAGGATACACTGCTTATTTTTTCAGTCTAAAGCATTGAAAATCCACTGTGAGGCTTTACAAAGAATCTACCTTTGTCACAGCAACTGTGTAAATTATTTAAATGTGTCTCCTTACGGATGCTGGCAACAAGGCTCTGGTCCCTGGTAGAGGTGGAAATTGTCCTGAAAGGTCAGGAGGAGTCTGGAGGAGAACATGGGGCAGCATTTGGGCTCTTACTGATTTTTCTAGAGAGTATGACACTGAGGATGGATGTTTCTTCATCAGGCAAATCAGAGGGTGGGGACAAGACAAGGTTTGGGTTGTGGTTATGTTGCTGTGCTGTTAGCACAGAAGTTGTCTGTCTTTTCAGTTAATTTTTAGTGGACAATTTGTTACTCAGTGGTATTACTGTTAAATAAGGACCACCTTAGCTTGGCAGGACTGTGCACTGAGGGTCACTTTTGGAATTTGTGAAAGTTTTGAGAAATGTTAAAATTTGGAATTTTCTGTTTCAATACCAGTGTGAATTTTCTGTCTCAAAAATGTGTGAAGTAGAGGTTGTTTTTCATGGCTTCTGCTTCTTTCTTTGGTTCGGTGCAGATCTGACCAGCTTCCTCTCTTTGTCTGATTTCAAGTGTTTTAATTTGCTTTTTATTGCACGGTGCTTGTGTCTCTCTTAAGAAGTCTACTCCAAAAAGGGTTAAGTGCTGAAATCGCTTTTGTGTGCCTTGGTGTATTTTATGTTGTGTAGTGTGTTATTTAGAGGAATTGAGTGATATTGATTTATTTTTTTTCCAGAGATTACTTTTTTTTTTCTTCAGCTATGTGATCATTTTGGAAAGATATTACAGATTAATTGAAGTTACAGACTTAAACCTCATAAGGAATCAGTCATTCATGCTCATAAACCTACAGGGATAATTCATATCAAATATGTTCTTTGTTGATATAGTATTACTTTAATAAATCCCCCCAAGATCATAACACAAATCACAGCTATATAAAGAGAGTGCACAGTGAGATTGGAGAAAACAGACAAGAAAATAGCAGATATCTGTATTAAGCCCAGCCCGTCCTGATTAATTCCAGAATTTAAATGTTTGCAAATGTATTAATTGGCAAGTATTCCTATCTGAACGTTTGAAGATCTTTTGAATCAGATACCATTTTCCATATAAAACAATCTGACAGGTATTTGCCATTTCTAATCTTTAAATATTTTGTCTTGCATTATCAACCCCTGTATTCAATCCATTTATGAAACACAAAGAACTCCCATTTGTAGAGATTTATTCTTGTATCATTTTTCCCCAGATTTACCAGAACACCATCATGTTCGTGTTCTGAAGGTTAATGCCCAAAGTCAAGCAGACAGAAGCCAAGTGCTGCAAGGTTTCCAAGATTAGGACTGATTCCCTTCACAAAAATAAATGATTCCTGCCATGTTCAGTGATTTTGTGCAGCACTACTCACGGCTGAGTGAGTGCATCAATACTGTAGTCCTTACATGCTGTACATACTGATGACACTCTGTGTTAACTTGATTGACTGAGCAGTATACTGGAGAGGATGCACCTGCGAGAGATGTGCAGACATATAGATATATTTTTATTCTGGTTTTGAAACATTTATTTTACTTTTTTTTTTCCTTGGAAGTCTTAGTTTCACATTCCATGGGTTATCACGTTGTGCTGTTAAGGTAGAGCAAACAGTTCCGTGCTTCTTTGTTGTCAAAAATGTATGGGAAACTGATCTAAGGTGCATCTTCTTTCTCTTTATAACCAAAAGCCTGATTTTATATTTTAAAGGAAAATGACATAAAGGGGACGAGTGTGAAGCCTGGGAAGGCAGTAGCTATGTAAATTCTGCTTATTTTAAGGAATCTGGTTTAATAGTAGAGAAATGTCTCGTGTAATTCGCTTATAAGCATCATTTTTTTGTTACATTTTTCTGTTTTGTTATCATTTTTGTAGGCTTTAAGACAACAGCAGAAAAGAAGAAATGGAGTCTCAATGATGGTAAACAAGACTGTTCCTCGTGTTGTTTTGACACCACTAAAGGTGTCTGATGAGCAGTCGGATTCACCTTCAGGTAAATAGCTAAAGGACCCTTTGCAAGCTCAGCGCTAGTCACAGAGCCTGCCTCTGGATCTGTTCTGTAGCACGCAGAATTCGGAGCTGCTGAAATAATAGTTCCACTTGGTGGCTTTGTTTAACGTTTAGACTTCCTTATTAAATCTGCTGTCTGAAGGGTGGGGATTTTTCTTTAATAAAGAGCTGAAGGCACACAGTAAAATGACAATTGGTAAGAAGAGCAGCAGCTTTAAGGGAATGCAAAGTAACATTTTGTTTGGCTCTGGAACTCTAATGGAGGACCCCATGCTGGCATTCAGTGCCATAAAAAGGGGAGGGGGGGAAAGCAAGCTTCTCTGGGTGTGAATTTGTGTCTCAGTTCTGCATTGCAATACTCCCATCCTTTTGTTAGCTTTTCTCCTTCTGATACCATGCTTATCACTGCAGCATAACCTTGACCTTTAGTTCTGGGGGTGAAGTTGTTTCATTTTCAGAGATTTCTGTGTCTGTGTTTAACACAAATTGACAGCTGTATTTCCAGGCATCTCTTTTCTATAAATGTTTTTTCACAAAGAAATGTTGTCTTTTTTTGTTGTTGTTGTTGCCTTTAGATTGCTTTACTGCCCCATAACTTGAGGTTAAAATATTTCTAAAGATATCTCTTGGGCATTATAGGAAAATGTTATTTTTATTAGATCAGTGAACATTTTTATTGACTGCAGTGTTCACTAAACTTTAGTTCTCAGCACTTAATTGATTTATTGAGCTTTTACTTCCATTTCCTCTGACGATGAGGAATGGCATTGTGACCAGGAAGGTGTATTGCCTTTCAGCAAGTAGATGTCAATTTTTTTTTAATTCCTATTTTTATTTTGTTTACAGTGTAGGGAGTGCTGGGGGGATTGTTGGTACAAGTGCATCAGTATCATGTTCGGGGGTTTTTATTTTTTCCTGAAGGATCTGAATCTAAAAATGGTGAAGCAGATGGTTCTGATAAAGAGATGAAACATGGGCAGAAGTCTCCAACTGGAAAACAAACAAGCCAGCACTTAAAGAGGTTAAAAAAATCTGGTTTAGGTAAGTAGGAGTAAAAAAAAAAACCTCCTTGTTACTGTAATGCTGATATTTTTTCTAAACTCTGTGTTCTTATTAAAAGTTTTATTTTTATGGTTTATCTGTCCTTTTTTCAAACTCAGCAGCTGACCCTTTCTTAAGAAGGCATTCTTCTTTCTGCCTACCAGGAAAATCCATGGGCAAATTTTTTTCCCCTCAGAATGTTTTTCTGTAACTGCTTTTTAAAGTTGACAGACCCAAGCAACTGGAGGCAAAGAGGTCATTTGGCAATTAGCTTCCAATTGCTGCATTTCCATTTTTTGTGGGATGGGAGTGGGGTGTAGCAAATATTCTTTCTTCCTGGTAAATTTGCTTGCTGTCTAATATGCATTTATCCCCAAAGATAATAGCATATTTGCTTACATACCTGCCCTGTTAGAAGTTAGCCATCTTTTCTTCCCTTGCATTATTCCATGTCACAAAGAGATTTGGCGTGTCATTTTTGGTTGATTCTCATTCTTTGCTTGATTTGTTTCTTCAGCTGGATCCTTAATTATTTTGAAGCTACATCTCTTGAGGTGGTAGATACAGCTTCTGGTTTTATTTTCTGTGTTTTTTAGCAAGATTCATGGATGATGATCTGTAATTAATGAAGAATTTTCTCTGAAGAGATGCTAAGAGTAAATTCTCAGTAGCTCCATGTGATAGGCAGATTTTCCTGCTCTGCATGAAATATAATTGGAAATGTTCCCTAAGGAGCAGAAAATGTGGTGTTCACTAAGACTCTTGTCTCGGCTAAAGTAGAATAATTACATAACTGTTTCTTTATCTTTACAAAGGACCAAAAGTCTTTTTTGTGTTCAGCAGGCTGCTGAATCATTTAGAGAAGTATTTTTCAGTGTGGCCATATTGGAAAAGTTACCAGAGAAGCTTTTTGTAGTGACTGGATCATCCTAAAAATAATTTAATGTCTGTCTTTGTGATGATAAGATTAGTCTTTATTAACAGTCTGGCCTCATCCTATTTTTATACACAGCAATTCTATAAAATAGGTATTTTGCTTCCTAAATATCATATGCTATTGCCAGTTCCTGGTGAACTGCTATCCTGAGAGCCTTATGGCATCACAACCTGCCATGAAAGTGCACTTTGGTTTCATATATGATCTTTCTGCAGATTATTGATCAGCCTTAGATGGATAGCTACTTCTCTATGGTGGTCACATGGCATTATTCAAGACTGAAAATCCTCCTTCAGCATTACACCTTCTGCTCTGCAAATAGATGGTCACTTGTAGATGATTTCCTGTAATGTTTCTCTTCATTTGAGACCAAGATGCATAATTTGATGTATACATTCATCCTTAGCCCCAGATATTTCATCAACTCTTGGCCAGTGATACCAAACATAGAGTGAATCCATTAGATGGTTTTTGTGGATTTAAGAAAACATCCGCTGGCCTTTTGGGACACCACACTTGGAATGTGGGGAAGCTAATGTAAGCTTTAAGGGTATCTGTTCTTGGACCTGCCGAAATGTTTCTTTTATGACATAGTATTTCTTGGGATGCTAATAGAACAGTTGTTGAGCATCTCCAGTGTCCTGTTTAGTTGAGTTCCAGACATTGTTTGATTATCTGAAACTGCTGCTCTACCCAACATTTACTGCATGTTGTGTTTTGTAGACTTTCTGAGCTCCCATTAAATATGATGACTTTTTTGCCTTTTAGTTAACTGTTTCTGCCAGCTATGTGATTTCTAACCATTTCCTAATTTGTTTTTTATACTTTGATGTAGCACCATGGTGCTCCCATCCTTTTCCTAGTTAATTCTCTATGTTGGAGACTAAGCTCTTCTTTTCCAACTCTGTAAGCTTGAGTTTCTCTCTGATCGGCCAGGTTCTATTTCTGATCTGGGCAGTGATCTCCCCAGACTGTGGTAGGAGCTATAAAAGGATTCAAAATGTCTTTGTCTGTGGAAAATGCTATAAAAACCCATTGGCATATGTTTTGTCATGAACTCCTCTCAGAGTCAGGATTAGCTGTGCAGTAGTGACACGCTCTTGTTGTATTCCACAGAACTACTGCTTGCCATGCTCCTCCCAAATACTTTGCCAAATCAGATTACAGATTTGAGATCTGCAGTAAGGTCCCTAAATTAGCCACAGGAAGGGTGCAGGAGAGAGGATTTGTTGCTCTTCTGAACAGGATTTGGTTTTTTAAAGTACAGCTATAGGCTGGGCATTCACAGTGAGCTACTGGCCTTTCCTTCTAGCAGTAGTTTACATATTTCTTCCACTGCAGTAGCCTGTAAGTGGTAGCAGGGCAAATAAATCACAAAATGTGTGACCCAGGCACACAAAATTTGGTTTGACTCTCTGATACTGTCTTGGACTTTTCACACAATTAAAACATCTGCCTCTGAAGGATGTTACTGACTTTGCAGTCATACATCTTGTTTGAGTTTGCATCATCTTTATGTATTTTCATAGGATATGAAGCATTAGCTGGGGAAAATGTTACTCTAGTTTGGAGTCACTTAGAAGATGTGGATATGTGTTCTGTATTGATTAAAGAAAGATTATACACACAGGCATTAAAAGGAGATACATCCTACTACTTGTGTTACACTTGGGGACCCTGTTCTTTCTGCATTTTTATTTAGTGGGTGGAACAGATGGTGAAGACAGTTTATTGTGATGCATTCATGAAATTGAGCACTTCTTCCATGCAATTGTCCTTTGTAACAGGGCATTCGTTTGTTTGTAGTGGAGTCTTTGCTGTAGTGAAATACAGTATGTTGGAAATTTGTGTTGGAAAAGGTTATCTTGTGCTGAGTGCAAAGTAATCTTTGTCTCATTCAGTATTGTCTGCTGAAAAGTAAAATGAAATTGCAGGAATGTTTGTGGGAGGTTTTGGCTGAAGGGAAGCTTTTAGAATGTGCAGATTTTCTTTCATTTGTACATTTTGTGGGTGATATTCTAGCTTTTCAGGGGACACCATTATAGGCCTTCCAAGAAATTTAAAGCATAACTGCATTATTTTTATTAATGTTGTTGTTAATTACTTTGTGTCATTTGAAAAGCTCCTAATAATCATTATGCCAAATTTGCCCCATTTGAAAAATATATTCAACGTGTCTGATGTAAACCCTCCTGAGAGGTGCTATGTGAATGCCAAATGCCACCATTGCTCTTAGAAGTGGATTATTTTCAATTGCTTTTTTAGAGATTCTGTTGGAGTTCGTTTATGATTTATTTAAGACCCCTTTCGTAGCATCTTTTAAGTATTTGAAAGTACAATAAACCAAAAGCTGGAGGATTTTTCTGGGGGTTATTAGAAGCTTTTGAGTTTTTCCAGCCACCTGAACTCCCCACTTCTTCCATTTCTGTATTAGTATCATAATATGTTAAGACTGAGGGAGAAAAAGGGTTTTAGCATTATGTATATACCCTGAAGCAGGTAACAGTAATTGCTCTTCGAGGACCTTTAAAAAGTATCCTTTAAATATTATCCTAGAAATAATAACAAAATGAGACCAAATGGGACATCCAGTGGTCGTTAATTTGCTTGTCAGTCATAGGGCAAAATCAGTTCTACATCTGTCATTCCTGACAGGTATTTGTCCAACATGTTCTCAAAGATTTCCACTGATGGAGACTGTAATGCCTCCCTGTGGATCTAATTCAGTGTCTTCTTGTCCTTGGTGGTTGAAAGCTCTTTTTTTCCCGGTATCTTAACAGAAATATTTCCTGCTGTGCAAGAGTTTAAGCTCGTTACCTTTGCTGTCCACTGAGGACAGTAAGAAGACATTGTTCTTCACCCCTGTGCATCAGCCCTTTCTGTATTTCCCCTTCCCTCTGCTGAGTCTTTATGTTGCTCCTTCCCCAGGTTATATTTTTCCTCGCAGACCTCTGATAATTTCTGCTGCTGCTTTCTGTGTGTTGACTATTTGAGATCATAGGTTCTTATGAAAATTCTGAAAAATGCATGTTTTCAGACATTAATTTAACACATTAAACGTTCGTGTCTCTGTGGTCACTGTTCACACAGGTGGCTTTTAGCAGGTGCTCTGGGCCAAGTTACAGTGCCCACCGTGCGTGCAGATGCAGAGCTTGGTGAAAGAGCAGCTCTCCATTGTGACTGGTTCACATCAGCCTCAGCAAACAGCCTTTTGCTTGGAAATAGATGTTTATAATTATGTTGATGACTTGAGAGGACAATTTGCTGCTGAGTTGAGTTGGTCTCTTGAGCTGGAAGTAAGAATATGTCAGCTGTGATGTTAACTGGAAGATGGATCCTGTAAGAGCTCCAGAGACAAATTCAGGGAATGTAGAAGAAGCTGAAAAGTCTGTGCTACCCTTCTCCGAGTACTGTTTCTCTGGAGCTCACTGTATTACACAATAAAAGCTAAAAACTTTAAAAGAAGAGTTGTTCTTACCCCTTCCTTTGTTTATGGTTAAAGTTATTTCTGTTTATTTACTCCAGGACATTTGAAATGGACCAAAGCTGAGGATATTGACATAGAAACACCAGGATCTATTCTAGTGAACACTAACCTGAGGGCTTTAATAAATAAACACACCTTCGCTTCTTTACCTCAGCATTTTCAACAATACCTCCTGCTTTTGCTTCCAGAAGTAGACAGGCAGGTAAGTAGCATCATGCAATATTTCTTTCTTTGAGTCTTTTTACAGTGCGTTTACATGGGGTGATTGGATTGACTGGAAATAGTTCCAGGAAAGACTAAGAGGAGAGATTTTCCATACTTTCTTACCTGAAACTGTTCGATGTAGAATGACTGTAAATTTTATTTAAGTGTCAACCTGCATCCTTCCTTTCTGAAAACTGCAGCTCCCTGGTTTTCTAGATGGAAACTGGCCAGCAGATACTCTGAACTTGCCAAGTCTCTTAATTAATTTCTTTACCTTTTAGAAGATAAACTTCCTATCTTCAGCACTTTATTTACGTTGACTCTCTTTTCACCCTGACCTTCCTGGGCACTCTGCCAGCAATGTCCAGGTCCATATTAGAGCTGTTAGTTTCTCCTGCTTACCTTTACGTCTACACCTGCTCAGGTCCAGCGTGCTCCATCCCTTCATCCACACCTTTTGTAAGGAAGTACTCGTTCTGAGCTCTTGGCCCTGGGCTCATAGGGGTTGTTAAATCAGTTCTGTTGAGGAGAATGATTCAGGGGTAGCAGGATGCAAAGAAAATTTCTATTTTGTGCTGTTTCCTACAACATTTGGTCCTTCCAGCATTTGTTGGTCAGATTGCAGGCTTCTTATAGCATGAAAAAAAAATCTTTCCAGCATGCCTAGCAGTTAAAATAGCAAAGATTGCCCAAACCAATTCCATATACACACTCACCTCCCAGCCAGATTTGAAGTCTTACCAATTTCAGTGGGGAATACTCATGCACTTAACTCAGACACGTTAACTTACCCAGATAGGGCAGTGTATTTTTTGCAGATGTTCAGTATCCCTCGTTTTGTGCAATAACTAGAAAATGCAGATCACTTAAATGAGTGATTAAAACCTGCATCTTAAATCAGTATGTTAAATGTCATGGTTTCATTTCTTAAACCTTTAATAGTTATTGTTTACCACAGTAACACAGGGGAAAGCAGTGCAGGATAAGACAAAAGAGAAAGAAAAATTGTCTTGATATACATTTGACTCATCCTCTTATCAAATTAGATACTTTATGTTGTAGGACTAAAATTATACACTTTGTTAATGGAATAATTGAAAAAGAACATTAAAACCAGAGCTGTAGAAGAAACAATGTAAATTTATTTATTCTCAAGCTTCCACAAGGCAGTCAAAATCAGTAGTGACAAATGTTGAGAGAATCTTTTTCCCTGCTATAAACAGATTTTAGCTTAGTCACCAGCAACTGTTTTCCTAATAGTTTGGATTTTTTTTTCTCCTCTTTCTAGTTGATTTACCAGAAGAGATTAAAAAATATTCTGCTGCATAAAATCATGTTTTCTCTCTAACCCAGTGTTCAAGAATTACATTTCAAGTACAGGGGCATTATTTAGAAGTTTCTTATTTTAATATGTATTTTAAAAAATGGAATCTCTAGAACTGACCAGCCATTTCCCTTCTTATCAGGGTTTTTACAGCAGAGATGTTGGCAAGAAAATCAAGAGAATATTTGTTGAATTAAATCATACCTCACTAGTTAAAAGCAATGCATTTCTTTCTAATTTTTTTTTTTTCAGAAAGCATTCACATAATGCATACATTATTTCAATGACCCAACACTACACAACTGGATGCTTACTTCTCAAGCAAACTAGTCACAAAAAAACAGTTGTCAGGAGACATTTAAGGGTGTCCTTCTGTCTGTTGTCTTCTCGCAGCATTCTGTGGGTTTCTGTAGTATACCACATTTTAACATGTGCTTAGAAGGCAGGAGTCCCTGTTCACCTCTGGAAGATTGATGGAAAGGTTTGGCCTCTAAGTGTGATAGTTTGAGGATTGTTTTCTGGTGGGGAGTGAAGCAAAGTTCTCTGTGGCAAGTGGAGAAAAGTAGTGTAGGGCTTAAGGATCCAGCGAGAGGGAGAGAGGATTCCATCTGGGTATCTCTGGTGGGAGATGCTGCTGTTGGTCTCTCCACTGGAGAGGGCAAGGTTATTCAGCCTCCCTCTCTTATTGCTACTGTCTAAATCAAGTGGGGAATCAGGCAAGCAAAAATAGCATAGAATGATTCTTTTGAGTCATCTGCCCATCTCTGAGGGTTCAGTTTCATTGTTTTATATTGTCCTTTGCTTGTTCTGCCTGGGAATTTCTGCTGCTGCTCTTCTGGCTCTGAAGTGTTTCCTCCCTGCACAGTGCTCTGCAGTTGGCTGCTGCCGTCTTCCCCAGAGAAAGCTGCATTTCTGGGTTGTCATGAGGACATAGTATGTGAAGTACTGTAATGAATGGCACTATAAAAATGTAATAGAGTTACGCTATTTGTGTATATATGGTGATCTGTGAAATAAATTACTAATGAAGTGCAGTCTCATTTAGGCTTTATTACTGCTCCACATAGAGAAACCCCATGATGAATGATCCTTTGTCATTTCTGTCATAAACACCATTTTTCTGGGCGGTGTAACTCCTCCTCCTTAAATCGTACTGAGCAGAAACTTGTCATGCATGTGTCAGTTTGAATAAGCATTTTTAGAAACCATTAGTTAAGGGAGTTGAGGTTTTCTTTTTTTGGCGTGCAAGTGTTTATTATAAATAAATGACTTCTCTCTCAACCCTGGTTAGTCTAATATGATAAAAAAAAAAATTCAGGGTCAAGTCAGAAGCTTCACGGGACGTGTTTTCTGATTTTTCTTTTGTTTCTGAGTTTTGTGGCTGCTATCAGGGAGCTGTGGGAGACCCTTATGGAACAAGAGCCATGGGAGCCCCTGGAACAAAGGCCTTAGGAAAGTTGTCCCAGAATGGAAGAAGTTGAGAACAGCTCTGCTGATGCTGGTGCTGTCATTTGTCTTATTCCAGCTAGACTTCTGACAAAGTGGAAGTGTAGGATCAATGTCGTTTTTCTTCCTTAGGAAAAGATTGTATCACCAGTTATTCACACTTGAAATTAATTTCAGCTCGTATATCAGTTTGAATTTTGTTTCAGTAGCAATGAGGCCTGTGTGTAATTTTCTGGATTCAAAATGCCTATAAAAGAAATTGGAGCAAGTTGGCTTGCTTGCATTCTGTTAGAAATGTTTTATCAAAGATTTTATTTGCTTTCATTTGGGTTCAGAGAGAAATAGTATGTCGACACTGTTCAAAGCAGCAGCCGTGACCCAGACTTGTCTGTCTAGCAGACTGCTCCAAAATGTTGCATCACTGGATTCTAGGAAACTCACGTCTGAAATTTGAACATCCAGGTTTTCAGATCTTTTTTTCATCTCTATGGACTCAAAGGCTCAGAAACCTTAAATCTCATCTGATAGAGAAGCCTGTTGGGTGATCCCCCAGGAGATACAGATGACTGAGCTGGCAATAAAGAAAATATGTAGGTATAGAAACTATATGGAAAGCAAAGTCTCTGCTCAAAAGATTTCACTTGTCACAAATCCCAGCAAAGTATTTTTCTTTTCAGCTCTAATTAGCACATTCTACAGCTGAAGAACAATGGATTTTTCATCAAAGAAATATCTGCATCTCGTATTAATACATCAAGCTGATAATTACATGTAGCAGCAGCCTTCCTGACCACCTCTCAGTAAATGCTCATCTTCAAAGCAGGAAGTTTTTCTCTGTATCTAGATTGCTATACTGCATCAGTGCCTCTTTAAATATTAATTAAAGAACATATGTTGTGCAAGGATGAGTAACAGGTCTGTACGACAGGTTGGTGAGCAGAAATGGCAGCTGGCAATATCTTCTCTGCACTGGCTTTCCTTGTTGCTGCTACTGGGGAGTCAAACTCCTGCTCTTAACACTGGGGTGTGGGCAAAAGGAAGGGAAACACACCCATATAGTTGCCTTCCATGAAGAGCCCTGCTGCCTCATCTGAAAGGCTGCAGGAAGCTTAAGTGACTGACTTGTCCTTAGAGAGCTAAACAAAAGGTTCTTTCCTGAATGCTCTGAAAAATTGTGTCTTTCCAGACTCTACAAATGCTTAACAACTTTCTGATCTTTGAGAACTCAACTCCCCATCTGGTATTTTCTCTTCTGGTAATATTGGCTGCTTCTGAGCCTCCTGTGTTTTGCACCTGCCCTGCCCTTCCACATGGGATGCTCATTTCCTCTTGCAAAAACTCCCACAGAGGATCTCGAAGCCTCCTCAGACCCGTGGGTTAGGTCGCAGTGCCATTCAAAGCTACTCATAAAGAACATGGAAACCAGTAGATGATACCTTAGTAAAAATTATCTCTTGCCTTAGATTGCTTTCTAAAAGAAATTTAGCAGTCTTGTATTTTATTTTCTGAATCAATCCATAGTTTATAGATAGGTGAGATAGTTACTTAAATTCAAATTTTTAAACAAATATTCTAAAGGAAATACTTGAGCCGTGTAGTATTGCAGAACTGCCTCTGAATATTTCAGATTTACAAAAAAACAATCTACTGTGGAGTGAGATGTACAAATCAAAAGATTCCAAAATGAGTCAAACCACCTTCATCTCTTTATTTTTTAAAATTAGTGAATCCTGAAATAAAAACTGTCTCTCGGGTCAGTGCCAGTGTTGTTGTTAGGTAATAACCTGACAGCATCCTGTCATTTTAAGGTCAGTGCAGGTTCTTTGTTTCTATCTTGGCCTACTCAGTTCAGATTGATCGTGGCTCTTCAGGTTGATTACATCACCTCTCAAAGATCCCCTTGCACCTTGCACTGCAAAAAGGCACAGGGTGATGGCAGGCAGTGATAATAGTTACAGGTGTTTTTAGGGAAATTACAGAATTCCCTTTCAAAATCTCTGCTTTTGTGTAGTATGGATCAGCTTAATATCAGTTCCTATCATGTGAGAAATGGTAAAAAAAGATAACCACTGTTTGTGATGTGCACAAATTACTCCTACTTCCAAGCACATCCGTTTGAGTTCTGCAGTGGAGAGTGAGTAATGAGGGAGACACAAAATTCTTACACTAGTAGAAGACAAGGGGAGAGGTCTGGTATCTGCCATTCTGACACTTAGTATTTATTTTAGTCTTTGTAATCAAAAGAATAAATACTATTTAGTATGTATCTTACTGTGTATTAATTTGATATTAAAAGAGAGTAAGCAAAGCTTTCTTTTCACAGTTCCTTCCTTGTAGCAGTGTAACCATCTTCCTGTTTGCTTTCTTCATTATTACTTGAGGATTATAATTGCTATTGGACTTTTCCAGTATTTTCTTTGTAAGACTTCAAACTGCAGGAGTTAGTCCTGTGTGTATCATTTGCTCCCAGGTTTGTATAATGCTTCCCTCCCTGGAATTACTGTGTAGCAGTAGCTAAATGGCTACCTTCTCTTACTACCTGACTTTTCTGCTAACACCGCAGCCTTTTAGCTGTCCTTTTCAATTCTCTATCATCAGTAGCTTTCAAATATTTATTATTATGTTCCTGTAAATGTCTTGAGTTTTACACTGAAATAGTTCGAGGGTTGTGGCAAAAGCACTTAGTTCAGAGGAGAACATTTGCAATAGAAGTCGAAATGTAACATATGTCTTCTGCACCTAAGCATATTTAAAAAGCTGTTAAATTGGCACCCCTGTGTGTGTGGTAATTGAAGGTCATTTGATGTCACATTTCTCCCCTTAACTGACAGGTTTTCTTTGGTTTTATTGGTTAATGTGGATAGCATGGCGTTGTTGTAATGTGCTTTATTTTTACAGCTTTATTAGGGTAGTTTTAATACAGGAATCTTACAGAGCAGATAGATGAAGAAATTCCAAAGCATTTAAGCTGCCTTTTCAGTAGAATTCTGGGGCTCTGATTCCTGAGCTCAGCTAGCCAGAGAGGCTACTACCCCCAGCTGGCCCCTCTGTCCTTGTGTGCAAGTTCCTGCCTTTTTTTACCAAGTGCAGCTGTAGGGATGGTGCATCTGCACATTTCACAGTCATGTATTAACTACAATAATCAGTTTCACTTTACATGACTTCAAGGGTGAAGGAATTTACTTCAAAATCCCTGTTGGCTTTAGCTACAGGAATAC
Source organism: Chloroceryle aenea (assembly GCA_013399075.1). Taxonomy (NCBI): domain Eukaryota; kingdom Metazoa; phylum Chordata; class Aves; order Coraciiformes; family Cerylidae; genus Chloroceryle; species Chloroceryle aenea. The sequence continues at coordinate 163,009 of VWZY01004297.1, forward strand.
TCTCTTAACTTCCCTAGTGCAGTCCAGTAAGGCTTGCTGCAACTGTATTGCAATGTCACTGCTCTGATTGATGTGATAATGGAATTCTTGTTTGCTTGTTTGCAGTAATCCTTAGAGGTTCTCCTCAATATCAGTACTTCTACATATGTGAATAGGAAGCTTTGCATTTTTGATTAAGTGTCATGTTTTTGTATTTCTGCAGGTTTGGCCCCTGTATTTCAGGGGTATGAATCAGTGTTTTCCCCCATGCTGCATCCACGTTGTGGATGTTCTCGTTTCAGTTCTAAAGCTCTAGCTACAAGCTCTTGTCATACTTAAAGCATGTCTCAGCTTTACCAACCAGTTGTGCAGAGGAGGCAGCAGAACTATTGCAATCGCTTTTGTCTGCAGCAAGACTCTCCTCAGGACACAGCAGTGGTGCTGTGCCTGCTGAAAGCTGGAAATGCAAGAGCCAAAGCTGTCTCTGCAGCTTCCTTTTCCATAAGTCCTGGTTTGTGAAGGACCCTGCACTCATGGTTGTTCTCCTGATGCAAACTAGTGAAGCTTTTGTTCCCTGCTCCTTCCCTCCAAACAAGTTTTTAAAAGTACAGTGCAAAGCAGTTAGTGCTTAAAGAAGAGAGGACCTTGCATGCAATTTGACAGAATTATTAGCACTTTAAAAAAAGAATTGATAGAACACATCCCTTCCAGGGGGCAAGTACTTGCACGAGTGCCTTTTTAAAATACTTTGTGCTAGGAGATGTGTTAGGAGAGTGTAACGAATATGGGGACATAAATCGTAACATATCTAGGCACAAGGGACTGGCAGGCTTCAGATTATGTGGCTGTTAAAGATGCATTGCACTACTGCAGTGTGTAGTGCTTCAGCTGTTCCTTTCTTGCCAAGTGCTGATAATGAAGTGATATGAGTTGGTCTGCACTGCCTCCAGTGTTGCTGCTGGAGGGTTGCACTGGAATGAGATGGGGAACAGAGCATTCCTTACTTCTGCACCTGAAGACAGCCAGGGCCTTGAAATAGGATGTTGGGTGCAGGTGTGGTGGGAAGAAGTGATCCCTCTGTGCTTCTGCCATAATCTCCCCCTCTCTTCAGCCTTTCTCTGCCTCCCTCTGTCCCTCCCCTTCAGTCTATTTGTTTTCCTTAAATAGAAAAGGGAAAAAGAGGATGAGGTTTTGGGTTTATTTTTTTTTCCCTAATTATTCTAGAACATTGCTATTCTTTCTCTTTGAATTATTTAAACTCAAATTTCCTTTGCCTTGTTCTCCCTTGTGTTAAGGACATACAGCCAATTTTTTTTTGTATAGGAAAGCAATGCTTTCTAATGCCTAGATAAAAGGGACTGGATGGAGGGGTTTCATTTATGATGCTCATCAGAAATGACTGACTGATTTTAGGTGTTTACATGTAACATTTCCTCACCTTCTGCTTCTGGGGGGTCAAAGGCATTTGTCTTCTATTTTTATCAAAAGCTAGATGAGTAGACCCTGGCTGTTTACACCTCTTTCTGCACCTTCCCTAACCTATGAGTACTCTTGGATAATATGATAACGTTTTACTTTCTCAAAGTCTCCAAGCATCTTTTTTTAAACAAGTTTCATCCAAGTTTGCCTTGATCACAATCTGTCTATGATTTTCTATTTTACTTTTTTTTCTTTCGCAGGCTTACGTGCCTCTTCTAGTACATTTATAAATAAGTGCTGTTTGCCACGTGTTCTGACACGCTTGGGATTGTATTTGTATGATGGATGTAATGGAAAAATATATTTTAATTGTAATTTGTAAAATTTGAATCAAGCTGGAAAGTACCATTTGCTGCATATTCTGCTTTTCCTTATATTTTACTTTTTGCTTCATTTTTAAATGTATTTTATCTCGTCATTTCTTTATTTAATTTCTTTCATCTAAGCTGAACCAGATTGGATTCTATTGTCTTTTTTGACACTACAGTGTATTGGAATGAATATAGCTATCCCACTTGTCTTCTTCATTTAGACAAGGTCTAAATTAACAAGTCACATTTCATTTTGAAAACATATGTTTGCAATTCTTCAGTCTTACTCGGCATATTTCCCACTTTAGTGAAGATGGAAAAGGTCTTTGTTTCTTTCTTTAAAAGACTTTTATTCCTTTTCTCCTCTTGTCTGAAGCAATTATTCCTATAGTAGTAGATAATTTCTTTTTCATCCTTTGATGTTTTACTTCTAAGTTTAGTCTGGTTATTTTTAAAGGACTAAAGTAATATTCAGAATTACTTTCACCATCTGTCTTCAGAATCTGTCTTTTCATTTTGTATTCAAGGCCAAGCTGTTTATGTTATGGTGGTGATCAGTTTGGAATGGCAGAGTTTTTCTGATACGAATTGATAACTTCACAATCAGAACTAAATAAAATGTAGCCATACCCTGAGTCAGGGTATGTACTCTACTGTGAAGAAGTGAGAGCCATGGAAGAGGGATTATACAGACTGAAAAGGATTAGCACTCAAGTTGTATTGTATCAGAACTGCTGAGAGACATGGTGTAAGGCCCTGTCTTTCCATGGCACCTACCTAAAGCATGACGTTGGGGTGACTGAGTTTGTTGTTCTAGGAGCAGGTCTTAGGTCAGATCCATGTGTTCCACTGTATTCCTTTCTGTTGGATTATCTGTTTTAACAGTCATGTGCATCTCAGCTTTACTATAACTGTTTTGTGGGCACAACAGCAAAAAGGTCCTGATAGTTGTGTCTTGTCAGAAGCAATTTTCTCAAACTCCTGTTTACCTGCTCTAAACTCAGAACCTCTTCCATTGTTGGCTTTAAATACATGGAAATTATTTGAAGAAAGGGTAGATTTTTCTTCCAAATCATAGCACTGTGTGTAAATCTGTGCATGTATTTTTGTGTTTGAAATCAGGCTCTCAGTGTTCCTTATCTTCAGGCAAAGAAACAGTTGTCTGTGCTTTTTTGGCAAGCCCTGTCTAGTTTTTTAAATGCTCTGTAGCTTCCAACTGTATTACTTCTTTCACATTCCTACCATCTGTGTCCTCAAGACCTGAAATCATGAACTTCTTCTAATAGAATTTGGTAATTACCAACTCCTTTACTATTCATTCCTCTCACTCCTCTCAAATATTATACTGTGCCTTTCTCTGCACGTGTTTCTCTTCCCCATTTTTTGCATGAAAACACTGACACTGTATCAAAAACACTGACAAAAATGTTCTTCTCTTGAGAAAAGACAGTCAGAAAAGACAAGGGGAGCAGTTGCTCTCAAAGGGAGCAGTGTATGTGTGTGGAGCTCTTCTACAGGGTGGGTTACAGTCTAGTTAGGAGTCAGGGTCAGAGGAGAGTGGCATGGATGTCACTGTGATGCAAGTTTGCGGCACCATCTGAACTAACTCAGCACTGGGAAGGACTCACCTAGAGAACTTTGTCCTGTTCTGGGCTCCTTGGTAGAGGTGGAGCTACTGGAGACAGCCGTGAAGGGCCACTGAGAACATTAAGGGACTGGAGCATCTCTCCTATGAGGAAAGCCCTTTGAGGCTTAGCCTAGAGAAGAATGGTTGCCTAGAGAGGTTGTGGATTCTCCATCCTTGGAAATCCTTCAAAAGCTGTCTGAAAATGATCTTGGGCAACTGGCTGTAGTTGATCCAGCTGGAGCAGGTGGCATGGAAAAGATGACCAGCTCCAGAGGCCCCTTCTGACCTCAGCTGTTCTTTGATAGGGTGAGCAAATGGATAAGTTCTTCCCTTTGCCTCCATTTCACCAAAAAGATCTCTCAGGTCTCTGAGCTTCGTAAAAGTGTTCAAAGAGGAGAACTGCCAGCAGTAGACAAGGACCAAGCCCCTCACACAGCTTTTTTGTTTCACGGCCTGGTAGTGCCACTGCCTTATCCCCAGCTAGTTCCTTTTTCTGGATCTCCAAACTCTCCTTCCCTGCCAGTCCTGAGGGGCAGACAAAATATCTGTCACACATGCACTTCTTGTACTTCTCGTGGACTCTTCAGCTCTGTCTTTCTGTGGCCGGTTCCCTTACCATGTGAGGTTTATCCAGATGTTCAGAGGAGCTCTGTAGTAAGGCAGTCTAAGCTCGACATTGAAGTTTAATGGTGGCAGTGGGGCTTTAGTGTAGGAAAGCATTTTCCTCTGGAAATAATGATGTGGGTTATTCCATTGCTAGTTTCTAGCTCAGATTTGCAAAGAAAATATGGTCATGGTTATGGACAGCTCAGCAGAAACATCTGTTCCGTCAACATTTAAGCAACAGCAACAGGGGAAACTGCACTAAAGAAAATACCCTTTCATTGAATTAATAGTATCAAGTCATCATCTTGAAAATTAAGCATGGCCAGTTCACTTCAAAAGCTGTGGAAAGAATCCAGAGAATGGCACCAAAATGTACATGAGCCATAAAAAAAAATTACATAGAAAATTACTCAGTTTGTGCATTTTAATCTACCAGAACCTAATTAAATGTGAGGAGCAGCAACTTTAAAAAATCCAGTGATGTATTTCATACAATAGGCAACTAACCTATGGAAGCCTTTTGTGTACTGAAAGTTAGCATTGATTGCTGGCAGAGTTTAACTGGTATAAAGAGATGATGGTGGATACTTCTATATGAGTAGTAGCTGCAGTTATATCAAATGGACTGAAATATTTATGGAAAATAAAAATGCCCTTTTTCAGTCTTACACGAGCTAAATATAAATCTTTTATTTGACAGCTTTCCTAGTAACTGGCTATGACGTGATCTTTCACAAGCTTTACCTACACGACCCATTCCTTGCAATTATCAAGTGTTAGTTCAACCTTTGGTTTTATCTGATATTGTTATCATATGTTACCACTCACGTATCACTGCTGAAAAATACAGCATCTTTGCTCAACGTTGAGTTGTGTAGCAGGAACACAATTGTCAGAAATGCAGCCATTGTTTAACAGAACTTACAGATCTTTTTGTGACAACTACAGCTCTTTTCCCTTTCTCACCCAGCACATTGACACTCGGTCTCTGTTACAGACTTGCCAACTGTTAGAGAATCCTTTTACTTAGGTCCCATTTTTCACAATCTCTTTGAATGGTGATTGTACAAGTGGAAGAATGATTTTTAGATAGGTAATGGCATACTTGAACAGTCAGCAGTATTTTATAGGAATAGAAACTTCCTCAATGATTTTTCTTAGTAGAAAGCTCAGTTTTCAGATGGATAAAAGTTAAGTCTTGTAATTGCCAACTATTACTTGACAAGGAGAGCTCTAGCTGTCGAGAGCTCCCTGACATAATTGGTTCCCAGATCATTTAGCCAAAGTAATGAGCAGGAGAACCATTGTTTTGCATTATTATATAGAATTTAGGCTTAAATTAAATTATGTTTAAATTTAGGCTTAAAAAAACCTGTGCAAGCAGATCTTGTTAGAGTTTCTGAAGAATGTGTTAGCCAGAAATGAAACATTCCAGGCACTGACAAGAATATATATAGTAATAATTTCTGTTCCTCTTTTTTAGTGCCTTGTCCATTTTGCAGTGGTAGAATTTTTTTTCTGGAAAACATTGATATGGGCAAAGCAGGTGGCCTTGTAATATTGTTCAGAAGACAGTGCAATGCTCCATGCTGTGAGGTCTATTTAAGGCATTTTGGTGCTAATTGCAATCTAGGGTTTAAATCCCATGCAGGCAAGGCTAAGCCAGTATTTTACGAAATCCTAGTGTTTCTGAAGGTCATTCTGTCCAAATGAGAGTTTGTTTCAGATAGGAATCATGAGCTGTGGTCAGTTACTGGGGTTTCATAGAGTGACTCCATTGGAAGGACACCAAGAGGCTGGAGGCCCTGAAGACAGCATGCAAGGAGTGACTCAAGCACCTTTAACAAAGGAGGTTGGCAATTGGTCAGAAGAGCAGAAGAACACTTTCAGCTTTCTTTTTAATGATAATGTAATGGATGGCGATTGGATATACCATCCTTTAGCTTGGTAAATTGAAACACTTACTAATCTATTTTTAAACTTGTTTAGCCTCTTTTATATCTTTATATAGAAAATATGCAAAGCAAGGACAATTCATCTAGTCATATCTACACTGAGGCAGAATCAACAGCGTCTGGTTTTATGATAGATATTGTCTAAAGTGAATTAATTAATTCTCCTCAATGTCTAATCTGAAGCTCTCTCACTACAATTCTATTATTCTTTGTTCAATTCAGCATCTGCCTCTGCCATCAGAGAGCACAGCGATTACCGTGTTCAGTTTGCAATAACCTTCAAACACAAAGGCAGCAACCCACTCCCCATCTCCCCGCTTCTTTTTCTTGAGAAGCAACCCATATTAATGCGGTCTTTGTAGATTTAGCACCTTAATTCTGTGCACAGCTTCATTTCTTTCCTTTGGACTTTCTACCAGTTTTGAGTTGCAGCAGTCAAAATTGAACACGTTACTCCAGCTCGAGTGATAAGTAACACCAAGGAGAGCAGAACTGATTCCTGTGGTTTCACACAGTACTCCCATTTATAACTTCCAGCATTGTGCTCGCTGGATTTGCAATTAGAAAATTGGTTTTGCAACCTTACAAGGTTGACTTACATTCAGTTTGTGATCAGCCCTTGTGCTCACAAGCCACAAAGACTTTTGTAGAGAATCAGCGCAGAGCCGCTTAGTTTCTTCATTCTGTATTTCTCCAGTTATGTGTTCTGACACTTTGTCTTTGCTACTATTTCAATGCCCTACTTTTCCCTATTGTTTCCCAAGTAATTCTCAAATCTGTCAAGAGAATTCTGAATTTTAGTTGTAGATTTCAGTGTACTCAGTCCCTTTCTGACTGATGTCATTTGCAGATTCCTTCCATGTCTTTTTATCCTGCCCCTGAAACACAGCCTCCCAGTTATCATAAATAAACAGTAATTCCCTAAGTAAAGAGTTCTGTGTAGTCCTACAGACACCTAATTACAGTGTATACATCCTAGCTTTGCTTAAGAAGATGTCATTTGGCATCACATTGTTAAAATCAAGATATAAAACTTGTTCTGTTTCTCTTCTATCACAAGGCCTTTTATGCTGTCAGGAAGAAAATAGACTGACTTGATGTGACCTATTTTTGACAAATCTGTGTTGGCTGTTGCTCAGCTGTTTTCCAGGCAGTTGTGTATCGTGTGATATCTTGTGCTTTAATCATTGCACATATTCTCCAGAGCTTGAAGACAGGGGGAGCAGACAAGATATTTAAACACGGGCTTCTTGTGTGCTGTGGTACGTAGTCTAGTACCCAACTTCTTTAAAATGTTACAGGTCCCCTGTAGGTTCTGGGTTGTATCTACCCAGAATGTGTCCATATGAATAGCTTAGGACACTCTAGGGCATCTCAAAACAAACAAATTAGTCATCTGTGTGTAGGCAACAGAATTATTCTGAAGTTGGCTTAGTCTGCGAGTCCTTACAGGGATACATGTGTGCTCTATACACAGAGCTAGCACATAGAATTTTGCAGTTGTCTCTTCACTGCTCTGAAATCTGTCTTAAAAGTTCTGAAATAGATTAAGAACTGGACATTTAACAGGCAAGTCTATCAAGCCCAAATGATTTGAATGCATTTAAATAATATTTATTCATCCCCTTGCTTGTTCAAGGGTGAGATCTTATCCTTTGCCTTTTGTTGCTGGTATTAACTGTATTAAGCAAATAAATACAGCAGATTTGTGGTGAAGATGGATGCAGAAAAGACAGCACGAACATTAGCTTTGTCTCTGTATCCCTCTAATATTTCCTGTGTAGCAGAGAGGACTAACATCTTCTGTCATCCTCTTGATCCTAATGTAATGTACTGTCCTGTAATGTAAAAAAAGTACTCATGGGTTTATTTCTGCTGGAGTTCCCTATGTCCCTTGCCAACTGTGTCTAATTCTGGCCCATTATACCGTGCTCTGCTGTGGTATTCTTGCTTAGTAAGTTGACCTCTTTTCCATTCCCTGCATGCTGTGAGATCACCAGTGAGGTCCTGACTAAGACAATGCGGTCTCGTTGTACAATCCCCATTATTCCTTTGCAGGAGGCTTTGCACTCCGTGTGGTCAGCATTGTGTACTTAAAGAAATGTGAGGTTTCTTTAACTCCTTTTCAGTAGCGCTGCGTTCTTGGGGATACTCCCAACTAATTCTGCACTTAGGAAAGTATGCAGACTTGAAACACACTTTTTATTGTGTTGTCTTTTCTTCTTTCTTCTTTTTTTCCCAAACAAACTTCAGTCTTTTATATTACTATCAAGCATATGAATGATCACATCTCCATTTTGCCAATTAAGTCCAAATGTTGATTGTCAATGAAATCTTCCACATCCTCCTACACACCATTTGCAGCTCTTGATTGATGCATTGCCTTGTCTTTCACATTGTGCTTTATGAGAATTAACAGGAATTAATTTGGTCAGTGCTTTTCTTGTTACACTCCTCTGTTGTTGCAGTGTGTTGCCTCTTTGCAGCTTCCCTGTATCCAGTTTCTGAGCTGTTTGACACAGAGGAGGATCGGGGTCACCTCCAAATGAAGACATCTAAATTTGTATGTCTGCAAGTGTGCTAAGTGTCTGAACTCCCATTACAGATGATGCAGATCGAGTCAATACATGAACAAAGGGCTTGAAGAGCTATTTGTCTCACTATAAAGTAGATGCCAATTTGCTAGTCAGCTGAGTAGTCCTCTAGGCTCCATTAACTGCATCAGCTGGACATCCATTGACTGGAGACAGGAGACTGGAAACCTAGGCCATGTCTAAATGTTTACATTAGTTGTTCTGAACTGAATTCCACCCAGGAGTGCTACCACCCTCCATTATTTAAAGTTACTTTCTTACAGAGCTGTAGAGTCTAGGCTTGTGTGCCTTTGGGACTAACACTGTGGAAATCACTGATAACAAATATTAATCTTTGTCATCAAATGCTAGTTGGTGAAGTATGTTTGGGTATGTTTTGTTGCTGTGATTGCTACCATTCACCCCTTCTATTCACCGCCTCAAAAGCATGTTGAGTAGTGGCCTGAAGCCACGCAGGTGGCAAGCATCCAGTTTTAGTGGTGTACAGGGATATTTCATGGTATCCCCTGGGGACTGGCTTGAGAATTGGTGTTGTGGTTTAACCCCAGCCAGCAACTAAGCCCCACACAGCTGCTTGCTCACTCCCTCCTCGGTGGGATGGGGGAGAAAATCAGAAGGGTAAAAGTGGAAAAAACTCGTGGATTGAGATAAAGACATTTTATTAGGTAAAGCAAAAGCTCCATGTGCAAGCAAAGCAAACCAAGGAATTAATTCACCACTCCCCTTGGGCGGGCAGGTGTCCAGGTGTCCAGCCATCTCTGGGAAGACAGGGCACCATCACATAGAGCGGGACGACAAACACCACTCCAAACACCTCTGCCTTTCTTCTTCCCCCAGCGTTATAAGCTGAGTGTGAGATCATATGCTATGGAATATCCCTTAGGTCAGTTATCCCAGCCTTGTCCCCTCCCAGCTTCTTGTGTACCCCCAGCCTGCTCACTGGTGGGTTGGGCTGAGAGCCAGAAGAGTCCTTGACTCGGTCTGAGCTCTGCTCAGCAACAGCAAGCTTGGTATAAAGCACTGCGAGATCTGCTTTTGGTGATAAAGACACTGTGGCTTTGAATTAATGCATCAGACGTTGTGGTCACAGGTACAAAGTGGTGGGATTTTATAGGTCAACAAACATGAATTTGGACACAGCTGGCCTATCCAGCATCATGGATGTGTAAGAAAGGCACAAAAATCAGTCACCAAAGTGCATGTTCTAAAGTACTCATCCAGTTCCCAGTACTCTGCATTCAAGGATGTTCAACTGGTAGAAGTTCTTGCATGGTGAGATATTTGTTGTGGTGTTGTAGTCTCTTCTGAAGCTTATCATGACTTTACAGGAGCAGATAGCAATTTTTAATCCTTTGGGGATTGTGTGGAGCAAGAAAGCTGGTAGGCTATAAACATATCTGTTGGTGTGCTCTTTAGATTTTGGTTGTGAGGGGTGTTTGGTGCTGACTAGCTTAGGTAGCAAATTAGGAGGCTCTAATTAGGAGCCTGGTCCTCTTTATGCTTCCTTTACTGTTAGTGGAGACAGAGGAGCTTTTCCAGAGTGATAATGCAAAGGGCCTAAATTAAATGTTTATTTCTGTGTACTTGGACACAAACAGTTTTTAGGTTTTAATATTTTAGAGGCTTTAATGCAAAAGTGTCAAAATGTATTTTCTCATACCTTCCATCTTTGGCACACAATTCCTTTTAGAAACCTTTGGAAAGCCTGTGGGTTATAGGACTGGTTTCACCCAAGATAAAATGTAACGGCATAAGGGAGGGTCAGCAGAAGTTGGTAGGAAGTGTATAATTAATTACTTGTGTGATACTGAACACTTAATTTGGATCAATCTGCACTTCCATCACTTATTTTTTGTTTGGCGTTGTATTGTGAGGTATCATGGTCAAATGGTGTGACATTCACACAGCAGCATTCATGTGAGAAATATGTTACACCAAACAGGAACTGTATGGAGGGAATCATTAGCAGCTTTGTAAATACATTGGGGGAATTTTGAGTCATTTGCAAGAGAGATAGAAATTACAGATTTCCTAATTCCTTCTTTGAACATTCTAGCCAAGACCAGATAACCAACCAGCACACACCTCTGTAGTATTTGCTATATCCCCACTAAACCACCAGTGTGCAGCTTCAGGTGCAACTAGAAAAATGATCCCTGCTTCATTGTCAGAAGAGAATTTTTAGTGGAACTTGAAGGAAAAGAATGGAAGTAGTTGTTCATCAAATGATTACTCCGTTCCTTTTGATAAGTGTTTGCCATTTGCTTTGTAATGCAAACAGATGTTGGGTTTTAGCAGGTATGTTTTGGTGTTGGGTGGTTTTTCTGTTCGGTTTTAGTAACAAGAGAAACTTTTAAAAGCCATTATGAATTCTGCACAGAAGTATTAATTAGGAAATTCAATTCTACCATTGTGCTTAATCAGAAAAGCAGAAATATAAAGCTCAACAGAATAAAACATAAACTTCCCAACAAATGTTTGTTGTTCCAGCTCATTAACGCACTGTCTCTGTTGGACAGCATTTTTTAAATACCATAAAAATTAATAGTGTATTTAAGAACTGCTTTAGTGGTGTGTTTCTTCAAATTCTAATTTCGACCCAGTGGTTGATGGTGCTGTCTCTGTCAGCAGAGCGTAGAGAAGTCAATACACCCCTTGCCTTCAACAGTTTCCATTTCCATTTTAACTTTTTGTCTTAGGTGAAAATGCATTCTCTGGGTGAGGTAAGAAAAGATTCCAGTAGAGGTTGTTAGCTAATATTGAAGGAGGAAGACCCCTTAGTCCTTCCAAATTTAACAGAGCAGAAAAAAAATATATTTGTGGCAGGTTTTGGTTTTAGTGCTGAGTTTACACCAGTTATTTTGTTAAGGTTACTTATCATCCACTAATCTGCCAGTCCAGCATATTAGCTAACACAAGTGTTAGGTTTGTTTAGGAACAGCAACCTTACAGTCTTCATTACATTTAATTTTTGGTACTGTATTCCAGGCAGATGCACAAGTACAATAATGATCTTGGGTTTTGATTGCGTACAATAGCTCTAGACATAAGTTCAAGATAGAGGGCTGTGATTAAAAGACATCCATCAGTTGTAACTGAGTTATCATCAGTAACACTGATGACTGAAGAGGGCACACGGATGCTGGCTTTGCCCGCCCGCATTTACAGTAACGACTGTAATGAAAATGGTGGTTTAGTAGTAGTGGGTAATTTTCTTTGTTGTTCCCACTCCCTGTCCCTCCCCATTTCCCTTAATTGGAACTCTGGTTTTCTGTAATCTTAGCTGATGCTATTTCTGACACTATCTTCTGCTGCCATCGGCTTATTTTCTAGATGGGGAGTGATGGAGTTTTGCGGCTCAGTAGTTCCGCTCTAAATAATGAATTCTTCGCATATGCAGCACAAGGGTGGAAACAGCGACTGGCAGAAGGTATCTCTCTCTCTACTTGTTCTCAGACTGACCAAAGGTTAATTGTTTTTATGAGGAATGTCTCTGTTTCCAGATTTAAGGAATACTTTTGGAATTGCGAGTGCATTACACCAGTAATTCAGCAAAAGAAAAATAGCTGATGTCGTTTTGAATTTGGTGTACATTTTTACAGCTTGCTGTGGCAGCTTATTCTGACAGTTAAAAAAAACCCAAACCCAGCATGTTCATCACTGCCAACCTCGGAGACATAAATGCATGCATCTGAATCTGGCCAACATACTTTTGAAATACTGATGTTAAATCTTTCTATGCCCCACTCACTTTTGGTTTCCATGATTTCACTTTGAATTGTCGGATGACTGTAACAGAAATCACTGCACATCACCTTTGTATCTGTAATTTATAATTACCCGTGTTAAGCTAATCCTTGACAGACAACTTCTATTCAATATGTTAGTATTTGTTTTTTAGGAGAGTTTACACCAGAAATGCAGTTGCGCATCAGACAAGAGATTGAAAAGGAAAAGAAAACAGAGCCTTGGAAAGAAAAATTCTTTGAAAGGTTTTATGGTGAAAAGTAAGTATTGAAGCAAATAAAAGCATTTTTTAATTTTCTTTTAGGAGTAAATGAAAATATAATTCTCTGCTTCACATAGCACAGTCATATGCTGTAAAACTTAATAAAGCAGCTATCACAGGCAGTCATTCCCCAGTATAAGAAGTTGTGGGTAGAATTATAGTGGTGTGTCTGCCCTTGCATTACAATTACATTTTTAAAGGTTCATAACTCATCCATAAAAATTCATTCCAAGGAGAGTTTAAGACAGAAGGCTGAAGCATGTGAATATTTTCTAATTATCTTCTAAAAGATAACATTAGGGCAATTCTCCCTTCCTGCAAATATAAATACAGTTTCTCCAGACTAGAAGAGCAGGAGAGATATTTCTGTAGTATGTTTTGGTTTGTTGGTTTTCTTCTAAGCTAGGTACAAAGTTTCTAAAATCAGTGGGTTTTATTGTTTGACTGACATGGCCCTTTGCTGGAGTCAAACACACAACATAGAGGAAATACTTGCTGGAGACAAATGAAAGTGACAATGACCAGTCTAATTTTAGAAGTGAGATGCAAAGTAAATAAATACCCTTAATGGGTAAAATAAATTAGATAATATTCCAGGTGCATGACTGGGGTGAACCAGCACAGTGATGATGACACAGAGATGGCATTCTGCAGCAGCTGAAGATTCAGTTCTTATATTCAATTTTTTAAAAAGTAAAAATTGAAAGAGATTCACATCTTTTTACATTTCAAGAATCTTCCTTTTAAAAATTGCTTTAAATGTGCAATCCATCAATACAGACTTACATCTTTGTTTTTTAAAATATTACCTATTAAAAGTATTCATTATTATAATCTAATTCTTTAAAAGTTACTGGTTTTTTTTAATATATTTTTTTCAGGTATGTTTTAATGGAGTTTATGCATAATTTTTAGCAGATGAAATGTGTCATGGGAACCCTTATCACTTGAGATGTCTTAGTTTTGTTATTAGGTGTTTTTTCACTGAGGAAATCAGGGCTTGGGAACCCTTCATATAGTGATTAATTTAAAGATTAAGGCATTAAGAAAAGTGTTTCTGCAGTAAGGATGCAATTTCTTACAATCCACTGCCTTGGACCACTGGGAAATGGAGTGAAAACAAGGTGCAAATGGACAGATCCATTTTAATACTTTATTTTGTACATCTTTGCGAGGTGCTTTCTCCCAGTGTGACTACTATTTCCACACCACTTTATCCTTCCATAGAATGGAAATTCTAGAGTCTTAATATGGCAGCATTTCTTATTGTCGAGTGCTTAGTTTAATTCTTAAGAGCTTTGAGACCTCAGCGTAGTATCAAAAGATATTATGTAGGTTTTTAGATAAGGCACATGACGTGCATAATGAAAAGCCATTAAGAGAAGAGTCAGTTACCAACCTTTCATGAAGGAAAGGACTATGTCAGGTATTGACAGAGGGCCTTTTCAGTAGGAGAAGTGTATTACCAGCAAAGCATGAGCACCCTGCTCTATCTGAAGAGTATTTCTCAGTCAGAAATGATTGTCACACGCCCAGAGAATGATACTCCAACTTTTACAGCGTCAGCAGTCCTGCCGTGTTAGCTGAATGCTGGCCACTATAGTGGCTGGCAGATAATTACTCAGGCTGCAGGGATACATGTCACTGGGGTTGATAGGTTCCTGACATCAACATTGTTATGCAAAATGTCATGCTGCACATAATTTCCATTTTGACTACAGTGCTGAATCTGGTGGCCCCTGGCCTCTCCCCAGCTTGCGCCCTTTCACTTGCATTCTTCTTCCTGCATCTTATGTAGAAAAGTTCTAATTCTGTCCTGCTTGGCCAGATTTAAGTACTTTTTCTCATTATTTGCTGACCGAATGCTAAGTTTTTCTATGGTTTCCACTTTGTGTAAGTTCTCTCACCTTTTTTCACTTTCATTTTTAAACTTGCTTTGAGGGTGATTGGGCTTTGTCTCCTTTCAGCTCTGTTGCAACTGAAGTAGCAGATTTTGAAAGCTTCCTGAGCTATTTCTCATGTTTGTTGTCTGCAAAATGCATCTGTCATGCAGCCTAAATAGCTCCCTTTACAGTCAGTGTGGTATTTTTGCTCTGACTTCAGATAGTTTCTTCTTTTAATATTCCATAAGTAAATTCTTGTTTCACCTTATACTTAGAGGAGGACCATTAATAGATGCAGAATCTCTGTAAACATTTTCACACACTCCCTGGTTCGTGGGAGGCAATGGCTTTAGTGTGCTCCCTCCATTCTGGCTCTGCACAGGGTATTTCTTGTGTATGCTCTTATCTGTACCCAGGCTGTTTATCATGGGACTGTCAGTTGCAGTTCACTTCCATCTATTTATGTTCTTTTTCCACTTCTTCATTTTTCCTCTCTCTGACTTCCTTTAAAAAGCAAAAACTTCATTCTGCAGTCATTCATCTGGGACCAGCTGATGCATGTTTCCAGAAATCCATATTCTTCTGGCTTGTTGCCCCAGGTTGCCAAGGGTTATACACTATTGTCTCAAGATATTACTTTTTCCCACTCTTGAGAAAGTTACATTTCATGATAGTAGTGCCAGCTCACTAAGTAAAAGCTTTCATTTTGAGAGGACATCCTCTAAATTTTATTGCTGATTTAATCCTTCATTAATTTTTTTTTTTCTTTTCCCCAGTACTACTTAACACAGCACTAAGATATCAGCATCCACATAAACTTGAGTAGGTGTTTGGGTTTTTTTTTATTTGATGACTGAATGCCCTTATTTTATCAGTTGAATTCTGTACTTAGCAATTTCACCAATGGCTCTTTATTGCTGTCCTCATATTTTGTGCTATTTCACAAACTTTGGGTGTCTTGTCTCAAAGGACAGATCAGCTGTTTATCTTGCAGTCTGAGATTGCCTTAAACATGCTGATCTTGAGCCTTCTCCTTTTGAAAGCCTTATTCTTCACTGCAGTATCTTCTTCAAGATCCTAGTATTTCCAATACTGGGGAAAAAAACAGAAAGCAAAACAACTTAAGATTCAGTGTCTTCTGCTGACCTTAATCTTGCATTATCTTATTTTCCTTACACTTCTTCCTCTTCAGTGTGTTACTAGAACGTGTGTATTTGTGTAGTGTCCATGTGACAGTCGCATTCGCCTTTATCCTGTTTTTCATTGCTTTCTGATTTTCATTCCATAATGACAACTATCAGGCAGTATCTCTTTGTGATATGTAAGCCAGCTGGAGAAAATAGACCACTGATTCACTTTTCAGCAGTGGAGTTCTTTCCCCTCCTCATTTCCCTGAGAAAACTTGCTCGTTTACACAAGGAATTTTCCAGGAAGAAAGTTACTTCCCTAAACCTAGGTAAACTAAACATGAGTCACACCAAAACTTACAACCTAAGCTTAGACTGTACAGAGAACCTATAGCCTATATAGAAGCCACCTTTTCTGAAATGCATTCAGTGTGGGAGGTGTAAGTTTGCTGAGTTGCTCTCTCCTTACTCATTGTATTGATGACATAGGAAGACTTTGTGCATACTGAGTGCATAGTAGGAGGCTCTATCAGGAATTACCCCAAGAGTGCTTTTTGGGGTACCAGTTCCAGGCTGGTTTGTTGGGGAGGCATTTACAGCTATCACTGTAATGCATCTGTTCAGTGTTTTTAAAATGCACAAGCACAGGTTTTGGGTTAGGTTTTTTTTCATGTTTATGCTGTAATTCCATATACCAGGGTCTTTGTGATCTCTGTATCCTCTGGCTGCACATTGACAAATTATCTCGCTTCCATAATTTCTGAATATCTTTTGTGCTTGCTTATTTCCATATTATTCTTTGTTTTCTGATTAAAATGAGAACAGAGATCAAACTTCTATTAATTAGATTAGAAGATCCTTCAGACCATGAAATTTCTTCTGAGGCCTCCAACCAAGCTTTTGCGTATTTTCTACTGTTATGGAATTGCTGATGCATGAAGCCTGCTTGGAAAAATCTTATTAAAGATACTGAACACCTGTATTCCCACTGTCCTTAGAAGGAAATGAGGATGTCAGACTGCATACATTTTTTTAAATAACCATGTTTTTATTAGCCCTTGGCTTTTAGTTTGGTTTGTTTGGTTTGTTGTGGTTTTATTTTAATTCTGTTGAAGCAATAAAACTTTTTTAAAACTAATATTTTCAGGACCAAAGATAAGAAAAATTTTACAAGAGAAGCACACATGGGAATGTTTCCTTCACAGTTCATCCCCAAGAATGGATGCATAGATTACCACCGTGTCTTTTTAGCTCCTTAAGAATGTTGAACTTCTTTTGAAAGAAAATGGAATGAATTGTGTATACATAGATCTGTTTATTTAGAAATAGTTTTTATCTTAAATGAAGTATTTAGTTTGCTGAAAGAACAAAGCAAAACAACAGAAGATGTCAACTGAAATCTTTATAATTGACTCTTGAGTTGTAATATGAGGCTGAAGTGGAGTTACTCTGATTTTTATCAGAAGTTTGAAATGACTGTCAAACTGAAATTCGTGCCTTTGCCTTACTGGTTGTAGATGCAGCTTTTTCTTTAAAGCACAGCATCTGAGCTGTATTGCCGGTTCTCTTGACCCTAAATGCAGGTGTAGGAGGTAAAAAAGGATTTCCCATAGGACAATTACTGATGGAAGCCAATATAGTTGTGCATTTCCTCTGCAATGCACGCTCGATTAGTATGGCAGGGGTGTGCTAGTATTTAAAAAAAACCCAAACACAGAAATTTAAACAGAGTATGAGTAGTTGTGAATACATGTAGCTTGCTTTTTTGTTTCATTGAAATGCCAGATAGTTAAATAATGAATAATAGATTACCTACTTTTCAAATATTTAAGTTTTTTCACAGTGGTAAGAAAATCTGGGTAATTGGGTTTCCAAACTATATAAACTCATGTATACAGAATATAAAATAAACTGTAGAAAAATATTATTTATAAACCCATAAAGCTACCACTTAAAACACTGTTTTGAACTAGAAAATATGTCTTTTCTGTACATAAAGCATGTGGTCAAGAAAGACAATCCTACTCCTTTATCATTTCTGTGAGAGAAAGACCTTTTTAATTTGTGTGTTTTTATTTAGGTTGGGAATGTCAAGAGGGGAATCAATGAAGCTCACTGCAGTGCAGAACAGTGATGAAAATGATAGCAGTTCTTTGTGTGGATCTTCTGGCACACCTGGTCCTTCTAAGCAAGCAACCTTTGAGGACCAAGAAGAGAAAGGCACTAAAATTCCACCTTTACCAGAGAAAGATTATTGCCCATCTCTTTGTAGTATGGAACAGGTTCCTGTCAAGGATCCAACGGCAGACTCAGAGGATATACTGATACCTGAAGAATCAATCATTCAGGAGGAGATTGCTGAAGAGGTTGAGACAAGTATTTGTGAGTGCCAAGAGGAGAATCATAAAACAGAACATGAGTTTTCTGAGGAGTCAGTAAGTCCAGCTGGCACAAATGAAGAAACAGAGGCAGTACAGCTTGCAGACAGCACCGAGTCCTGTGTCATGATGAATGATGTAACTGATACTGTATCTCACATTGAAATTAAAGTGGAGTTGAAGTCAGAATGCCCTCAGGAGGAGATGTCAGTTGTGATAGATCAGCTGGAGGATTGTGTATCACCAGCACGATCAGCTTCATCCACAAACTCTGTTAGTGATACAGCAGAGAAGGATTCTGAGCCTGCAAAAGAGCTAATTGCACCAGAAATGCAGAGTGCTGCTCTGGAAGGCTCCTTGTTCACTGGTGGAGGCATTGCAGTGGATATGGAGCTTCAAAGTGACCCTGAAGAACAGCTGTCTGAGAATGCTTGTATTTCTGAAACTTCCTTTTCCTCTGGAAGTCCAGAAGGACCGTGTGTTTGTATTGCCTCTCCTGGAGGAGATACTCAGTCAACTTCAGAGGAACCCTGTACTCCGGCATCTCTTGAAACAGCTTGCTCATCTGAAGTGTCCAGTACTGAAAACATTGAAGGTGATATTCAGCAAAAAGCCAGTGATGAAAACTTGCACACACCTTTAATGTCAGAAATCTCTCCAATGTCGACCTCACCTGTAACCTCAGAAGCATCTCTGATGTCAAATTTACCTTTAACGTCAGAGGCATCACCAGCTTCTAATTTACCTTTGACATCAGAAACATCTCCAATGTCTGATTTGCCTTTAACATCAGAAACATCTTCAGTATCTTCCGTTCTTCTAGCTTCTGAAACATCCGTAGCAAATAATTTGCCTCTTCCATCAGAGATATCTCCAGTTTCTAATTCCCCAAGCAATGAAAGACTTATTCTGCAGCAAAGGAAATCACCATGTCTGTTGGAAGATTCCCTTCCCACTTTGAAAGAAGAAAGCTCTGCCATTTCTAAGGTGGTTCAAGAAGAGAGTCTTGTTCAGCCAAAGCAGCTTCAGAGTGCCCCTGAAAATATGAAAGTCGGTCCTCTAACAATTATATCTGATACTTCAGTATTGGAAGAGCCCCAGAGCAAAAACCTCAGTCATCAGCCATGTAAGTCGCATTCTGAGATTGAGAAATCCTACATTGCAGCCATCCCAGAACACTCTCCTCCAGAGGTGATCAAAGTTAAAAATCACAGTGTTCAGCCAAGGGGTGACAAGAAAGGTACACACTTGCCACCAGAGGTAGCTATCTTATCAGAAGGATCAGTTGGCAAAAATATCGAGTTGCTTCCATCAAAGCCACACGATAAACTATATACCTCATCTCTAGAGAAAGCTCCATTCTCTGAAGTTTGCAGAAGTAAATCTCACAAGCTAGCAGGCAGCACCCAAAGCCGTCTAGAGAGTTCACATTCTTCCAAGTCGTTAGAACCCACAAAATCACCTGAAGTGAGGAATGAAAGTAGGGACACAGAGATCCCAAAGAGGAAAACAGCAGAACAGCACAGTTTTGGAATCTGCAAAGAGAAGAGAGCTAGAATAGATGATGATCAGCCAAACCGTAGTGCTTCATCAACGAGTCCATCTGATAAAGATCAACCACCCAGAGAAGAACCCCGAGTTCCACCCCTTAAGGTAAAGTATTGAATAAATAGGCTGACCTGGAAATGAAAGGTTTACTTCCCTCCTACTGACTGCACACAGACACAGTGAGTGTGTGGTGTACTTTTTGTGGAGGCTTGAGGGCTGTTAGTACCTCACTTCACTGTTACATTCCTACCATGCCAAATTACTTCTGATAAAACTATACCTATACTTGTTCAGTCAGGGTCTTTGCTACAAATAACTCCAGAGTTTCCCCATTATTGCCACAGTGCTACTTGTTCTTCTAGTTGCCCAACTGTATTATCCACTTGTTCTCCTGCAGATGAATTCCCCAGCAAGCATGAACAGTAAATGTTCCCATAGCCAATACTAGGAAAACCAACCAGTGCCTTAATCCAGCAAGTGAACCTACAGTCTGAATAGTCAGAGAACCCTGTGCAAGCCCAAGGCTTGGGGTGAGCTGAAGTGTAAGATTTCCCTGTAGAATTAAAGGGAAACAGAGACCTGGCTATGAGGGAGCAGTGTCTAATTGATATATGTATAGATATCTTGGTTAATGGCAAAGTAAAAGATAAAAAAGATGCACCAATTAAGCAAACAATTTTATGTGTATCTTTCTGCTATGTAAAAAAATGAATTCTAGTTGAAAGATTTTTTATTATTATTTCCTGACAGAGGGTTCTATAAGTTTAGTTATATAGGCTCAGCATTTTGACCCTTTTAATCTTGTACATGATGACATCAGCCAGGTTTTAGATCCAATTTGCTGAAATTAAGCCATTGACTTTGCAATACTAGTTCCTGATTATTCAGAAATGCCCTTTTCTGCATTTATTTTTAACTGCTGCAATCACTGAACATTGTGAATACGGCCAGGAGGGCAAATAGGCTAACTGTTTTAATCACTAGTGCGGCAGCATATTTCAACTCATTTATTTTTATGAGCAGTGATGCAAATGGAAGTTAGCCCATTCTGAGTGTAGTGATATTCTTTGATATTTGGAAGGTCTCTATCTAGCCTAATAAATTCTAATCACTCTAAGCACAAAGAAAAAAAGATCACTAGGCAATAGAAAAAAAGGTCATGACTATAATAATAAAAATAATCAAGTACTTAGATCTTTAGCACTTCTGGTGACGCAAAGTGGAAACTGAAAAAACCAACCCTGCTACTGAAACATAAATCAAAATGTTTTAAATTGTGAGTTTGTGATACTCTTTCTCATATGCTCGTGTAAATGTTAAAGCCTCACAATATCAGGCATGAGTGTTTATTTATCAGCCAAAAATTTAACTGCTAGGAAAAGTGAAATATTCCAGCCCTCCGGAGCAACATAAAGTTGCATGGTTATATAAATGTCTATTACAATGTCATCTTAATATTGTTTTCCACTGATCTGTTGTGGAAAATCAAATGATGTCAAGTCTTGCACAGTCTTAAGAACGGAATCTCCCTGAAGCCTCCAGACAGCGAATGAGAAATTGGCAAGCATTTCAAAGAATTACTTTGGACAATCGATTCTTGTATTTTATTGTGTAACAGATATTTGGTTCTTGGGCCATCTCACTCACAAACCTCTATCCTTTGTAAATAAAGGAGGAAAAAGAGTCCCCATTCTCCTAAGTCATTCTGCTGTGTGGCTCTCACTTCCCATTGTACCTTATGACTACTTTTTCTACAAATACTACCTCATTTTCTTCCCAGTTCCTTTCAGAAGAGAAGTCACAGCAATAACTATGAAGTCCTGTTACTTTGGGCAACCAGTAAATATATGTCCATTTTAAGATACTGAAATGTGGGGGTTTTGCCAACCTTTGGGTGTTCTGAGTTATAAAGTGGTCGCAGGAATGTTGATTTCTAATCCTGAAAACAGATTTGCCTAACTGGAAGCATACTAATAATGCAAACGTATTAATAACCCCAGTGATTTTACATGTTGTTATTAATTTGCTTAAAACTTTAGGTATTTAAAACTTTAATGTTTGCATTTTTAGCATTTGTAGATGTTAGGATTTCATTTTTGAAATGCAGGAGTGTAGGAGGTATCCCAGAGATGTCCTAACACAAGTCTCAATCTTGCAAGTGAGGAAGGGAAAGGCGGCTCCTTTGGTCACTCACTGCCTTTAGACCGCTACTCTGAA
>VWZY01004297.1:188211-232771 GCA_013399075.1 Chloroceryle aenea
TAAATGTTCCCATAGCCAATACTAGGAAAACCAACCAGTGCCTTAATCCAGCAAGTGAACCTACAGTCTGAATAGTCAGAGAACCCTGTGCAAGCCCAAGGCTTGGGGTGAGCTGAAGTGTAAGATTTCCCTGTAGAATTAAAGGGAAACAGAGACCTGGCTATGAGGGAGCAGTGTCTAATTGATATATGTATAGATATCTTGGTTAATGGCAAAGTAAAAGATAAAAAAGATGCACCAATTAAGCAAACAATTTTATGTGTATCTTTCTGCTATGTAAAAAAATGAATTCTAGTTGAAAGATTTTTTATTATTATTTCCTGACAGAGGGTTCTATAAGTTTAGTTATATAGGCTCAGCATTTTGACCCTTTTAATCTTGTACATGATGACATCAGCCAGGTTTTAGATCCAATTTGCTGAAATTAAGCCATTGACTTTGCAATACTAGTTCCTGATTATTCAGAAATGCCCTTTTCTGCATTTATTTTTAACTGCTGCAATCACTGAACATTGTGAATACGGCCAGGAGGGCAAATAGGCTAACTGTTTTAATCACTAGTGCGGCAGCATATTTCAACTCATTTATTTTTATGAGCAGTGATGCAAATGGAAGTTAGCCCATTCTGAGTGTAGTGATATTCTTTGATATTTGGAAGGTCTCTATCTAGCCTAATAAATTCTAATCACTCTAAGCACAAAGAAAAAAAAGATCACTAGGGAAGAGAAAAAAAGGTCATGACTATAATAATAAAAATAATCAAGTACTTAGATCTTTAGCACTTCTGGTGACGCAAAGTGGAAACTGAAAAAACCAACCCTGCTACTGAAACATAAATCAAAATGTTTTAAATTGTGAGTTTGTGATACTCTTTCTCATATGCTCGTGTAAATGTTAAAGCCTCACAATATCAGGCATGAGTGTTTATTTATCAGCCAAAAATTTAACTGCTAGGAAAAGTGAAATATTCCAGCCCTCCGGAGCAACATAAAGTTGCATGGTTATATAAATGTCTATTACAATGTCATCTTAATATTGTTTTCCACTGATCTGTTGTGGAAAATCAAATGATGTCAAGTCTTGCACAGTCTTAAGAACGGAATCTCCCTGAAGCCTCCAGACAGCGAATGAGAAATTGGCAAGCATTTCAAAGAATTACTTTGGACAATCGATTCTTGTATTTTATTGTGTAACAGATATTTGGTTCTTGGGCCATCTCACTCACAAACCTCTATCCTTTGTAAATAAAGGAGGAAAAAGAGTCCCCATTCTCCTAAGTCATTCTGCTGTGTGGCTCTCACTTCCCATTGTACCTTATGACTACTTTTTCTACAAATACTACCTCATTTTCTTCCCAGTTCCTTTCAGAAGAGAAGTCACAGCAATAACTATGAAGTCCTGTTACTTTGGGCAACCAGTAAATATATGTCCATTTTAAGATACTGAAATGTGGGGGTTTTGCCAACCTTTGGGTGTTCTGAGTTATAAAGTGGTCGCAGGAATGTTGATTTCTAATCCTGAAAACAGATTTGCCTAACTGGAAGCATACTAATAATGCAAACGTATTAATAACCCCAGTGATTTTACATGTTGTTATTAATTTGCTTAAAACTTTAGGTATTTAAAACTTTAATGTTTGCATTTTTAGCATTTGTAGATGTTAGGATTTCATTTTTGAAATGCAGGAGTGTAGGAGGTATCCCAGAGATGTCCTAACACAAGTCTCAATCTTGCAAGTGAGGAAGGGAAAGGCGGCTCCTTTGGTCACTCACTGCCTTTAGACCGCTAC
This sequence comes from Chloroceryle aenea, assembly GCA_013399075.1. Lineage (NCBI taxonomy): Eukaryota > Metazoa > Chordata > Aves > Coraciiformes > Cerylidae > Chloroceryle > Chloroceryle aenea. The sequence goes on from VWZY01004297.1 coordinate 190,001, forward strand.
TCTGAATAGCTCTGTGGGGACAGTGCCACATCCTATCTAAGGGCAAGATACCTTCTCTGGTATATAAGCAAAAGGCAGGCTGTTCCTAATGTCTTAGTTATTGGAGACCATAGAGCAAAAGCAATTCATGACTGTTATTTTTCCACACTTTTACAGCACTTCATAGGCTCTTGCCCGGTGTCACTGCACTGGGCTTCTTGATCTTCTCAGTTAGATACACGGCATGCGAAACAGGTCTGACAAACTTATTCAGATAAGCCTCATGTTGTCATCCAGTTCAGTCTGGCTTCCTGTCAGAGGGATCAAAGTGAATAGGCTAATACAGGTGTCAGTTATTTGTGCATGTAAATGTCATTAATTTTTAGCATGTTTCTTTCCAGCTGCACTTTACAGTAATTCCCATCATTACCTTTCTCTGGCCCTTTAAGAGACAGCTGGTGATTTTAGTGAGCTGATGATCTCATTAAAATTATTGCTTTCTTTCTTCCTTTAGATTCAGCTTTCAAAAATTGGACCGCCTTTTATCATCAAGAGCCAGCCTGTTTCTAAACCAGAACCTCGAGTTTCCCCAAGTCCATCGGTCAGCAGTGGGAGAAACACCGGGGCCAGAACTCTGGCAGATATCAAAGCACGAGCTCAACAAGCAAGAGCCCAAAGAGAAGCTGCAGCTGCAGCAGCCGTGGCAGCAGCTGCGAGCATCGTCTCTGGAGCAATGGGGACCCCATGCGAAGGTGGGAAGACAAGAACACTGGCACACATCAAGGAGCAAACAAAGGCCAAGCTATTCGCAAAGCATCAAGCCCGAGCTCATTTACTCCAGACTAATAAAGAATCTAAGTCGCAGTTCAGCTCAAAGGAAAGCACCTCATCTCTGGAGATACCAACTTCTACTGACTCAAAGATTGAAGGTTCTACTGGTGTCATCATAGTCAATCCTAACTGCAGGTCTCCCAGCAACAAGTCCGCTCATCACCGTGAGACTACCGCTTTATTGCAGCAGTCCCTTACCACAGCTACATTACCAGAAACTGCTACTGAGATAGCTGTGCACAGTTCTGATGAAAATATACCTATGCCACAGTTGTGTGAGAAAATTATTTCATCTACCTCTACTGAAAGTAACAGTGTGCCAGTGCTTTATAATAAAAGTTCAGTCTCTGTGTCTGTTTGCAGCACTGCTATGTCTGGAGCAATTAAAGAACTTTCTTTTGCAAGTTCTGTTGATAAATCCTCTGTTTTAATGTCTGTTGACACTGCAAACACAGCAGTTTCAGCTTGTAATATAAATATGCTGAAAACCATCCAAGGGGCTGATACTCCATGCATAGCTGTTGGACCAAAATGTATTGATAACAGTAACGTGCCGGTCTCCATAGACAACACGGTCTTACCCAGTGCCATCGATGACAAAAGGTTGCCGATACCGAGTAGCAATGCAAATAACGCAGTCTCCAGTCATTATGCCACTGTGCCAGCTTCATCTATTGCAAATAATTTGCCAAATCATCTCTCTGGTAGTTCTGTACTCATTCCCCCTGTGGGGACTACCACCAGATTTCCTTCTGATAAGATAGCCATAACTGGGTGTAACGAGCAAAGCACCGTCTCCATTCACACTACTGTCAGGTCAGCTTTAAGTTGCAGTGAGGCCCTTGCAGTAGGAGAATCCGTTGCGAGGCCGCCCATTTCCATGTTCACTGGTAACATGGTGACAATAAGCTCTTATGATAACGCTGCTAAGTTAAATGCTGATCTCTTAGAAAAAAGCTCTGGAGCACGAAACCGAATGGATCTCTCTGGTAAATCTCAGCCCGTGAGCTTTACCCAAACTGCCGGCAATAGGTCGATACCTTGCAAAGTCATTGTTGACCACACTACAAACCTGAATTCCAGTCTGTCGCTTTCTGCTTCTCTTGAAAATGCAGAGAACAGCATTGACCTGCAGAGCAGACCCGTCAGGACAGAAGCTGCCTTACAAAGTATAGCCTGTCCTCAGGTGTCTGTCATAAGCAGGCCTGAAGTGGTGTCTAATGAAGGCCTTGAGCACAGTTCCGGCTTTATCACCATTACAGCAAAGCAAGACAGCAAGAACTTGCAGGCAGGTTGTTCAAGTCTTCGAGAAGTGCCTCTTGCTCCTCAAGATAAGTTAATTGAGGTGGTTCCTACCAGCCAAGGGTTTGCTGAGCAATTAAGAGGTCCTTCAGCATTTAAAAATGAAGCAGATGCTGCCTGTGCCAATCAGTATAACACTAACAGTCGAATCTGTTGGCATGATGAAGAGGCAATGAGTACAGACCAGCCAGTGGTCAGCCACCTCAACTCTGGTAAGCATAAGGAATACACAGAGCAAAACTGCTTAAAAAATGTCAAAACCGAACCTTCCAGCTACACGCAAATGTCAGAGCTGCAATCCAGGAGCCTTTTGACGAGCATCGCTGTTCCTGTTAAATCGGAAACTAATGAGTCTGACAAGTGCTTCAGGATGGACACGGAGGATTTTACAGGACCTGAAATGCCTGCCCAGACTGCAGAAATAGCCACGAGTGCGCAGCCGCCGCAGAGCTCCAAGACATCCATCGCGGACTCCATGGAAGACTCCCTGTCACTGACAACAGAAACCCTAAAGAGAGTTACCGGTGCCGGGGGCTCGAGCTGTCGCTTGTCATCAGTGGAGGCCAACAATCCCTTAGTGACACAGTTATTGCAAGGCAATCTGCCTTTAGAGAAAGTGCTGCCACAGCCCAGATCAGGAGCCAAGCTAGAAATTAACAGGCTTCCCCTGCCTTTGCAAACTACCTCAGTATGTAAAACAGCAGTGTCGGAGAGAAATATTGTTGAACACCCTTCCAACTCTCCTAATCCAGATGGTAAAGGATTTACAGCAGGCAGCATAGCCCCGCTACAAATCAGAAAGCGTGAAAACCATCCGAAAAAGAGGATGGCCAGGACTGTAGGGGAACATGCTCAAATTAAATGTGAGCCTGGGAAGGTGTCGATGGACACAGATGTTAAAGTGGCTCCTTGTGTAATTAGTTCCAGCATGAATCAGCTAGGGCACGGTCAGCCATTTAAGCAGGAATGGCTGAACAAACATGCCATTCAGAGCCGAATTGCTCACAGCCCAGAGATCAAGCAGCAGAAGAGGCCGTTGCCTTCGTGCAGTTTCCAGCAGAGCTTATTTCACGTTGACAAAAATGGCAGCTTTCACGCAGAAGCTAGTACCTCACACAGACAGCATTTTTACCAAATGTCCATGGCTGCAAGAGGCCCCATTCCTACGGCAGCTTTGTTGCAAACTACTTCAAAAGGCCCACCTGGCTGCAACGCATTTGCTTTTAGCAGACACCTGGAACAGAAGGGCTTGGGAGATGTGAATATTTCTACAGCGGCTCACCAGCTGAGGCTAGGAAGTGTGTTTTCCCCTAATATTCAAATTAAGGAAGGTGATGACATTGCCAGTGCCTCTCAAACTCTGCAGAGTAAAACGTTAGTGCATCCCCCTCCTCCCCCTCCGNAATTACCCAACGATACACTTTGGTAGCACAAGCTTCAAAAGGGCAGCATCCGCAATTGAGAAATCGATTGGGATTTTAGGCAGCGGCTCCAGCGCTGCCACAGGGCTGGCCAACCCCAGCGCGCAGATCCCGGTCCAGAAATTCGCTGACAGTAGCAACTCCGATGAACTGGAACTGAAATGCTCCTGCAGGCTGAAAGCCATGATCGTGTGCAAAGGCTGCGGAGCCTTCTGTCATGATGACTGCATAGGGCCTTCCAAACTGTGTGTAGCTTGTCTGGTTGTACGGTAGGAGCTGAATCCAAGATGCAGTATCCCTTGGCGTGGGAGAGCGGGACAAAGGAACGGAGAGATTGCAACAGTTTAGGCCACTAAGAGTTTGCAATTAGTTGACTGATTTTTTTGATTTTGATTTTTTTTCTTCCACATGGTGCTTTCAGAATGTAGTTATTCCTGCCCGAGGGCCATTTTCTGGCAAGAAGAGGAAACCTGTAGAAGTAGGGTTTTAAAAAAAAAAAGATAGCCTTGTTACTGAAGCTTCTATGAGCTTTTTTGCTGTGCTTAAAAAAAAAAGCATTAATGCATGTCATTCATAGCTTCTATTTATTTGCACAAAGTGCAGCACATTTTTGCTCCGCTTTTTGATAGTTGATGCAAGCTGCAGGTTAAAGACCTGTGGAAGAAGTGGAGTAACTATGCAGGATGAGTCACACTGAATAGCAACTGCAGTGAGGGGGTAGTGGCAAGGTGCGGGGTATCACCAACAGCGCTTCTAAGTTGGTTTGCAGTTTCTCTGCTGATGGGATTGCTTTCTTCAATTGACTTTAACTGTCTAGGGCTAAAATACAATCACTTCACCCAGCAAAAAATAATAAAGATTGTTAGAGGAGTTTCCTTCCATGCCTGCCAGGGAGTATGGAACTCCAATCTTACTCCTCTTGCTGATACCTTGAGAAAGATTTGTATGTGTGATGGGGTAGTGGGACCAGCACTGGTATCACACTGGCTTCAGTAGACTGGAAAAAAAGTAACTTCCCTACTGGGGATTAGAAACCTGTTTTCTTCCTGTTTCCCACTCAAGTATTCTTTATTTGTATTTGTCTCTCTCATCTGCCCACTTGGTTTGTCAGTCCCATCTATATATGTTTAGGGTCAGATTTATGTAATAGGTTCTGGATGTTTTACCTTTTCTGTGGCCTAAAAATGATGCATTCTTATGATGAATGAATAAGGAAAGAATCTAATCTCATGTTGGTCAAATGATAGGTTATCAATTGTTTTTCCTCTTACATGAATTACTCTATTTAAATACAATCTCAGAGTTTTGCCATTTAAGGTAATTCTTAGAATTACTTACAAGACTGACCTTTTTTTTTTTTGTCAAAGGAATTCAGACTCCTTACTCTACCTTTTAGAAATTTGGAAGCAAAAAGGCATTTTTAAAAGGGATACTGCATCTTTCAAGTAACCTTCAGTATTTATCCAGTACTGTATTTACATTCAGGACTATAGCTGCATTCCAGATGCGCTAGCCACTATAACAGCAGAGAAGAGAAATTATCATTTTGGGGCCCTATTCACCTAAAAGGAAAATATTATAAAGGGATAAAGCACATGCAGTTGCTGGGGAGATTAAAATACCTTGGATTTTTTTTGCTCCCTCTTCAAGAACAGAACATGTGGAGTGCAAGTCGTCCATCTGCCAGTATGTGGTTGGGTCTGCCCAAATGTCAGCGTCAGAGAGAAATGTTATTTTTACCCTTACAGTAGAACCTCACTAATCCAAAGACCTTACAGTCAGCTCAAGAAAACTGATTTTCCTTCCACAGTTTTCAGAAAGCAATGTGGTAAGAATGTGTGAGATGTAATACTGCCTGGATTTCGTGATGCATATGCTGTTGCATTTGGAAATATTAATGTGAATGACAGAACTACATTTAGGAAATAAAATGTATGCTACATTTTACACTATATTTTTTTATATGATATTTGTCTGCATACTTATTCATAAGCTGTAACTGTTCTCCCTAACATGGGTGAGTATTAGTGAGGTTCTACTGAATGGAGGAACCACATTTAGTTTCTTGTGGGACCATTTTCACAAACATGATAAATGCCATTTATTGTCTTAAAAATGAGCTGGAATATATACAACATACATTCCTGTCATAGGAAGCTCTATGGTGCACCTTGATGTTCTCTTTTATTGTTATTAGCAACATATCAATATTATTTTTGACACTGTGTGGTACAAAGGCCATTTATAAGTACACTAACAAATTTGTTGCTGATACAATAATATATTTTTTTCTATACAAAAGTGCTCCTTAATATGATGTGTGTTAAGAAACGGCTTCTCAGCACTTTTCAGGTCTTCTGGTAGGAATATAAGCCAGCAAAGCAAAAACCTTCAAGTAACCACGTGAAAATTAGCATCCAGTGCTACACCAGCTGCTGGCAAAACAGTGACTGGAAAATACTCATGAGTAAGCATGAGTGTAGTCAGCTAATGCATATCAGATTCATATTTGAGGAGCCTTTGTATCGGAAGTTTATTGCATTGTATTTATACTTGGTAGAGGTAGGATACTTCTATTTAAGATACAGAGAGCAACCAGTCTTAGACTTCTAGTAACCTCTGTTTCTATAAGCCTGCTGGGAATCCTTATTTCTAGCTCAGGTTTTCCTGTCCACAGCACATAAGTCAATATTTGTTTGTACTTGCTTCTTGAAATACTTCTTGTATTGATGGACATAAACCAGAAATAAATTGCGGCCACAAAATTGGTTTAGTTTGTTCAAAGGATAAGAGTGTGACTAATGAGGTAGGTAACTCAGTCAAGTCATCTTGTCATTTTTGCATCTGGATTGCAACTTGCATGTGTGAGGTTATGATAAAATGTTATTTCAAATGGCATTAGAGTGGATGGTGCTATGTTACATCACACTACCTACCAAACTCTTCCATAGTGCAGTTCCACGCCTTTCATTCTCGTGTCACTGGAGTTGCATCAGGAATAAATTTGACCAGTTAATTATCAGCGGTCACAAAGAGTTGTTAGAGATTATAGTTTTAGGGTATTAAAATACTCAAAAGCAACTGCAGTGATTACAGAGCCTGACTAAATCCTAGTGTGACTGAAAACCTTACTTGGATTCTGGTATCGCACAAATGCTTGGGGGAGAGTGACCTTTGGTCTTCAGTAAGAACACAGTCACATGTAGAGGTTAATTTTGAATGACTTCTTCTTTTTTGTTGAATTGTTCAGGTTTCGGGCCCAATGTCATTGTGATTTCTAATGACCACACAGTTTGCACCGTGGGGTGTTAATAGTTTATGCACTGAAAAGTGGTGAAAGAATTGCTGAAGAACACAGTGCTCTGTGTTTGCGTGTACGTACGTATGTGTCCCAGTGTCCAGCATGTACAATTTACCTTTTTTTTTTATTATTTTTAAATCTCCAAAGTTGTTCCCCCATTCCTACCCCTGGAGCAGCACTTTTGGGTGAGAGGGAGAAACATTCTTATTTTCTTTCCTCCCTCTTTATTGTTTTTAATTGCATACCTGTGAGATATGCAGATAACGTTAGGGCATTTGCAGTGTGTCTGTTTGTGTGTTTCTGTTCTGAAGTGATTTTCCAAGCAGAAACTCCCTTTGAAATAATGTTTAAAAAAAAAATAATAATAATTAAGAAATGGTGAACTGGATGCTCCCTGTTTGCATTTTATTTATCTGCTGAGGTCTAGTACAAGAAAGAGCATTTAAAATACAAAAGTAAAGGTTGAGCCATAAAGCAAAAGGTATATTCTCTGTACTATAGACTTTCTTCTTGAGGGTGGTGCATGTTGTCAGGGTAAGCTACAGAAGGTGCAGATGGTTTTTCAGGGCCCTGCAATTCCTTGCACAGTTTTGAAGCTGGTGCATATGGTGCTTTATAATGCAGTTTCTGAAGTAAAATTACCTTATGCTGCACCCCCTTCCCCTTAGAAACACACGCACAATTTCCGAATTGTTATTGTAGCCTCTGGTTTAGCAGTTTCTCCAAGGTGTGGTGAAGTACCAGGATAAACACTCAAGACAAGCTGAGAAGTGTCACCCAAAGGGATCATTTTAGCTGACACACGTGAACAGCCCTGCTCTGAACACTGAATGACTTCTGCAGTCTCCTGGAGCAGTGCAGTGGCTCGTCCTCTGTGGCCCTGCAGAACACTGGGGGGGAAGCAACAAAATGTTCAGTGGATTTATCACGGACCTGTGTAGCTAAATGTTTCTGAATCTACGAAATCCTGTTGTCTTCGGTCATCATGCTTTGTCACTGTAAAACCAACGAAAAAAAGAAAAAGCATTTTTTAGTCTAATTTAAGGAGCTGCTTCTTTTATAGCACATAATATTTCGCTTTGTACTATATTTGATAGTTAAAAAATAATTTAGTCCGTAGAATAACTTTGTTGTATTTGTACTGTTCATGAATGTTACAAGAAAAGTGCTTTACTTTGTTGCCATAATTCTCTTGTACTGCTGTAAAATATTTTTTCTGCTTTACGGAAACTTAACTCGATTCACATTTTCAGTACAGGGTTTTTTTGTGTGTATGTATTTTTTTGTCAGTATTCTGAATGTTTACATCTGTTTGACATTATCCATTCTATGCCTTTGTAGGGCAGTATTACTCCTGCAGTATAACAGCAATGTGAAATCCACTCATACCTAACATGCATGAGAAATACAGATTTATTGGGGAGACCTCTAACGTGCATAGATATTTTTTCTATCCACATTCAGTGAAGTAAATACCCTCCTTCAGTCCTCTACCAAAGAAAAATATTATTCCCACAGGACAAGCTCGGAAAGTGGTTCTCTGAATCTTCAGAAGGGGGTGTAGTTGGTTTCAGCGGGATTGCTACAGTTTAATGCTGTTATGCTTTGCTTTGTTATCCCCCCAGACGTGACTGGGTGAAACAAGCATTTTAGCATTTTTTTTTGTGTTTCAAGACAGTGTTTTCTTTAGAATTCAGGGATCATGCTTTCTTTAATGGTGCTGTTTGTTTTATTATTTTTTTTTAAGAAAACAATCTTTTGTTGCCTACAGAAATGACCATTCACAAAACCATAAATTAAATAAAATAATTTGTCTTCATAAATTCTCTCTTCTCCCTTTCCTTCTCCCCTTCCCTGTCCCTTGGAAATAGCAACTTGGGCTTCAATATTAAAATATTCTGAAAAAAAAAAAATAAAGAGATAAAATAATATTTGTCATTTGTTTATTTATTTTCTGTTCAGTGCCTTAGGCAGGAGATCCTGCTTGTGCACATCCATTGTATGTACAGGTTGAAATAGAAATGTGAGAGAAAAATCAGTCCTTTGTAAAGGATTTTTCCATGATGATCATGTAAGACTTGAATGACTTCTGATGTAACTCAAGTATTAATCATCATATACTAGTAAAATAAAACTAGGTGTTGTATATTAAGTTGTTGCAAGTAGAATAGTTTGTGGATGAAAAGGATTAAATTGCTTTGGGTAGTTAATGTTGGGTGTATTTTAGTACTTTGCCCTCATCTCTAACTCCATCCAGGATGTGCTTAACAAGAACATCAGCCCCAGCCTACACCTCTGTTATTTCTCATACCCACAGCAGAAGAAATTAAATGTCCATGGTACATGAAAAGCAATCAGTCCAAGTTATATTCCTCAAACCCTTTAACTTTTGAAGTCTGGAAGGTCTTCATGAAGTGGAGATTCCATAGTCATTAAATTAAAAAAGATGATGCCCTGCAAAGAGAGATTTGAGTACTGGTGGTTAGGGTGCAAGGGTGCAAATGTTAAAGACTGGGAAGCAAATCACTTTGCCATACATAGGCCTGCTGAGAATTTCCACAACACCTCGTAAACATCATCTCTTGTCCAGCCTCTTGTCTTCATTATTTCAGATGTGGTAACATCTGAGGGTCTTGGTAGTGGCAAATAGGAGCCAAAATCTGTCCAAATCTAGAAACAAGACAGTACAAACCTGTGTAGTTTATAACCCAATGATTTTTTTTTCATATCCGGTACCCACCTGGCAAACTCCCTCAGCTGGAACTGTCATTTAACTTCTTTCGTTCTGCTTAAATATTTGTTTTTTCACAGGCTGGGCCAAGTCAGGGACCAGTTCTGTTTCTGACTGGAACAACTTTATGTTTTTGTAGGTTTCTTTTACAATTTTTCACCTAAACAATGTAATAAAATCAGTTTATTAAATCTGTACTACTCAAATACTCACTTTTGCCCTTTCCCTTCTTTTTACTTTGTAAATCCTGTAAAACATTTCTGCACAACTAAAAAAAAAAAAAAATTAGCTTTTCTGTGGTGTTAGCTAAGAACCTTACATGTATTAGTAAATTAAGCCTTGTGATTACTTTTAAGCTGTCCCTAGTCAGCCCATTTTAGCACATCAGTGCAGCCAGCAGATGGCATCAGGAGAAAACACGCTGCTGCCATCTCCTCGGTTTCCCTGGCCCTCAGCGAAAGCACCTAGCACGGAGAAAACCACCCGGGAGTACACAGCATCTCTGGGCTTGTCTTCCTTCAGTGTGGAGCTTTAGCTGAGTGAAAACAAGCCCTCCTTCCCCCCCAGTCCTGGAACTTGGCTGTCAGTAGAAATGATGCCCTGAAGCTCGCATCATCCCTTCCTGCACTTGGCACTGTCTGTGCAGCTGAAGCACTGAGACCCTGGAAAAAATTCTTCCCCAGGCCAGAGCCAAGGCTTTGTTTCTCTTTGTTTCTCTGTTTGTTTCTTTGTTTTAGTTCCTGGTGTTTCCTTTGTCTCTCGTGGATCCAGAGAGACAGCAGCACAGCTTTTTGTATTGAGGTGCTTCAGAAATAAATACGAAGGTATTATCACTGCGTGGGGTGCAGAGGGTGAGCTCTTCACCGGCCAGGCCTTTGTAGGATGATGGTTTCCAGCTGAAGGGCCACCAAACAGCAATACCTCTGAGCACCACCACCACAGAGAGGGCTTCCCATGCTAAGGAAGGGAGACAGGCACAGGCACTGATACCTGATGGTCTCGGTAGCTGTGCAGAATGGTGTGGAGTCTTTGGGGAAAAGAATACAGTTAACTGTGAAAATGCAATAATTGTGACATGTTCCTTGACTTCCTTTAGGGTATTGAGTGGAAAGGTCCAAGCCTCAGAGTTTTTAATGAGTATGAGCAGGAGCTGACCCATAGCAGGCAGAATAGACCATAGTCCTGGGTTCCATACAGAAGTGAGCATCTACAGCTCAACAAGTCCAAGTAAATGTCCTCAGAGTATTAGGAAAACACAGTCAACACAGATAGCCTGTCACTGAAACGAAGCATGGGGAAGGAGACAATCAGCAGAAGACTGGTGAAGAAGTTTAATTATGCTTTTGGAATGAGTTATTTTACAAATTCAGTACCTGTGTAGAATGGCCAATATTAAGAAAGTCTTTTGTAGCTCTAAATTGAGACACATTTAAATAGCCAAGGAAAAAGAGATCCACAGCCAGCTGATAGTATAAAATTACAAAACTTGATGGCTAGGTTCTTAGAAATGGCTGGTTTAAGGTATTTTACAATATTTAGAAGTTACTGTATGCTCAGCATGTTTCAAATTAAGGGTCTTTGTTTTGGTTTCCTGAAGAAGGAATTTCAGAGTCTTACTTTAGTTTCCTCATTCTAAAAATCCTTGCTTGCATTGCCAGACCAGTCTGATTTATATTCTTTGCTGTGTAGGGCAGCTCAAAAAGTAATCTTGAAGTACATTCAGTGTCACCTATTTCAGTTGTGTCATGCTATCTAGACTGAATTAATCTGGGTGGGAAAATCTGCATTTGTGGTTTCGGTTCCTTTAAAATGAAATGGAAGGGCAGTGAAGATAGCCATGTGATTCCAGGGACTTTCTAGAAGGACTGGACTTGAGGAACAGACCTTCTCCATTCTGCATCTTCTAAATTTTCAGAGCAATCATATCAAGGTCTTTATGAACTGTGTAGGTGACAGTGAAGAGGACTGATGTACACCACTGCCAATGGTCCTTAAATATTTAATAAAAAAAGGATTATAGAGAGGCAGAAAATGTAATAATGTTTGGGAGGAATAGAAAGAAATATGTGTGAGGTGTCGGTCACAAGGGGTTCTTCTCTCTGGCATCAGATGACTGTGACATGATTAAAAGATAATAAAAAATATCATATTTAAGGACCACGGAAGGAAAGTGAGGCACTGAGGGAGTGGCTCCAAGGTACGCTCAAATCAGGATGAAATATTGGGGTGTTTATGGCGCTGCTCAAAGAAGGCTGATTTTATTTGTACATTATATAATCTGAAAAATCAGATTGCTCGAAATCCAAAGGCCAACTTGTCCCTGCTGTCCCCCAGCAAGCTCAGCCTGCAGCTGAGGGTATCGCGTCACACCCAGCCCACGGGGTCTCCAGTGGCTGAGACCAGAGGTTGGCTCTTCTTCCAACTAGCGAGCGTGTGCTGATGGTTAACCCCAGCCTTCCTCGCTGCTGTTTAAGCTCATTCACTCTTATCTGTGCTTCACAGACACTGAAAATAACTTTTTCCTTTCCTCTTCCCAGCAGTCTATTAGATAGCCAGACTGTTAATTTGTCTCTCTTGGTTTTCCATTGTTTGAACTACACAATCCTAATATTCAGCCTTTCTTTATAGGTCATGTTTTCCAACCTCTTATCGTTTTCACTGATCTTCTGTGGACTGTCCCCAGTTAGTTCAAATCCTTTTTGCTGCTCAGTTCCCAAGAGTGACTTTGTGATCTCAGAGGAGGCCATCAGAGGGGCAGGACTGGTTTGCATGCCTTAGAGGCTAAAATTCTGTTCCTGTGTCCCAGAACAGTGGTTTGTCCGTGGCCTCTTTGATTTGGGTTCAGGCTGGTCCCAGTAACCCTTGCATGCTTCCCAGTAAAACTGCTTTTAGCTGCTTCTTCCTTATCCTGTATTTGAAGGATTAGTTATTTCTAAGTATAGAATATTCTATTTATCAGCGCTTAGTGCTATCCTAAGCTTCTAAATCATAGCTTGAACTTGTCCTGATCATCTTAAATTCCACTCTTATCTCTCAACAAGCTCAAGGTATTTCCCAGGTAGGTATCTGCAAATTCAGAAATACAGGACCACAGTATCACAGGACAGTTCCTGTCGGGAGGGTCCTCAGCAGGTGATTGAGCCCGGCCTCCCACTCAGAACTCACTGTCCCATCACCCATCTCATTGACGAAAATGCTGGAAGGAACTGGAGCTGTGCCAGGACTGATTCTGCTGTGGTTGCCACTATGTGTGAGAATAGTTTTCCACCCACTCTGACTAACTAGGTAACAGTTTTGTCTAGACCATATTTTTTCTGGTTTACTTATGAAAATGTCAAGGAAGTAATGCTAAAAGCTTTCCTGAAATCAAGACACGAGATCTACTGGTCTTCGGTCCACAGTGCCTGTTACTCTGTCCTGGAAGGAAGTTAGACTGGGTTGACCCAGCTTCTTCTGAACAAATTCATGGTGCCATAGCTGGTTTGATTTTTATCTCTGAGGTGTTTATAAACCATTAACGTGTGCTAACACTTTTCCAGAGAGTGAAATGAAGCCGATGATCCTAATTCCCTTCACTCCTCCTCTACTGAAATCTAGCTGGTTATTATGTCATCCTTCCCCAGTCTTCCTTGCATCACCCGTTTTCACAAGTTCTGGAAGATAAGTCCTGATGGCCCTGTGACTGAATCAGCCACCCCTTCAAGTGCTATCCAACAAAGGCCATTCTGACCACATCATTTTAAAACATATAGCTCATAGAAGTGTTCTCTAACCTATGCAATGCTGAGACAGTGCCCTTTTGTCTCTGCTACCAAGTGTGTTAATTTTCTGTTTGTATTCAACATTCTTCACCTCTCCATTACGTAGCTGAGCAGCTGCACCTTGCTGTTCCTCTTAGTGCTTAGTACATTTCAAGGGTGACCTTTTTTTGTTATTTTTAATGTCCTTTGCTGGTCAGACCTAATTTTGTGCTTGGCCTTTCTGATTTCACCCTTACATGCTTGTTCTATAGGCTACCACTTTGTGTGTATTACCTTTCCTCGAGGAGAGAAGTGCTCATGAAGAAGCAGCATTATTAAAGTTGTCCTCTGACTAAACTTACCACTTCTCTGCAGTAAAATAGACTTCTTCAAAACTTCAGTTGAACTGAAAAAGAAACACAGGAAAACTCTCTGGACAATCCAAGCCCAGAGAGAATTTTAAACAGTATGTTAAAATACATACCAACCATTATTAGGAAGTTCAAAAACTGATAACATCAAATGGATTTCAAGATCTTCAGGATCAGTACAATACAAATACAAGAGATGAACTCTGACGTTAAGATCATAAAGACAAATAATGAAGAAAAGAGTACTTTGATACAGTATATGTTTTTATCAAGCTAAAGCTAGTCCTGAGTCAAAAAGAGGGGTCCGTACTATATACAAGAAAATGAACTGAAATGCTAACTATGGTAAACCAACAAAGTAATAATGAGCATAATGTGTATATCGTCAAAAACTGGAGAGCCTAACAGATTAAATCCCTTTTAGACACTGTACAGCAATAATGTCAATTATTCACTTATCATTACCAGTGAATTGAAATCAGCTGCACATCCTCATTTTGCAGAATTCAGTATTTTTTGACTGATTTTCTGTGACCAAACAGCTTGTAGTTATTTCCTCCGGTGTTAGAAGTTATAAATGGGTAGCAGTACACAATTATAGGATTTTAGATCAATGTAATATTTGTTTTACCTGTGTACAGCTCTCCATAGCTTGTCAAGGAGCAAGAAACTGTTTCTTTTAACACCAATACTCGGGTTTGGGTCACCTGGTGCATGAGCATTACAAGCTATGAAGTGAAAACTTGTCTGGGGGACAGTCGTATACGAGGCGCATAGAAAAAAAATCTCACTGGCATTACTTCTGGTTTGATATTTTTTTTTGCTTCGAATAGATTAAGTTTGTTGGGAACTGACATGCATATGCAGAAGGACCCCAGGTTTGAACAGCCAGCCAAAGCACTGCGGTGGCTGCTATCAGCCGGGTGCAGTAATGCCCCTGTCACTTTGCCAAGAAGTGGCTGTTGCAGAAAAGAAATAAATTCTCCATCATTCCACCAAGCAGGACAGGTCTCAGCAGATGGAGGAATGGAAAAGAAATAAATGCTAATCAGACATTTAGAAAAGTAAATATTCCTTATTTGTACCTCAAAAATAATCATTCTGCTGCTTGATACAAAATATTATCAAAGAGTATGAGGTTAATATGTGTGGGTTTTCTTATGCTGAAGACTGAAGGCATAGAGAAGTAGGTTTACTATTGCTGAAGGGATAGGGTTTTACTAATAAATTGCTTTGTTTTACACAATAACCTTTTCTTATGTTTTAAATTATTACTAAGTTGTCTACGTGCTTACACCCTCATTAGCATGCTTTATACTCATCCTCCCACTAAAAGATGCATGAATTGACAGTTAATTCACACTGAATTAACTGGGAATGCAGCTGCTTTATACAGCACAAGTACCTGAACTCTCCCGAAGTACATGGGTACTGTGAATCACCATTACTTTGTAATTACACATGCATTAGGGTACGTTATGTACCTCGTTACATCCTAGTCACAGAGCATATCTGCCAAGGTCTTCTTTCTCTGCTTGTCTTGGTCTTGCTGGGACAGAATCCCCGATCAGCCATGGTCTGCAGGCTGTCTGCAGTTTGGAGGCAGCCAGGCCAGCTGGCCTGAGCTGACCACAGGTGTGTCCATCCCAGCAAGGTCATGCTCAGTATAAAGGGGCAAGTCTGAGCCTGCTCTTCTGTTTTTTTCTCCCCATCCTTGGTGGGGGTTTGCTCATCATCCTTCTTCTGAGGGCTGCTTTTCTGATTGTTATGACCGCTCTACATTTGCTGGGCTGAGTATAACTTTGTATACCTTGTTATTGGTATTAGTTTTGCTGTTTCATTAAATCCATTTTTTTATTTCAACCTGTGAGTCTCCTCTCTTTTTCCCCAGTTCCCCTTCTCACTTGGGGTGGGGTCCTTGGGTGATAGCAACCCCCAGATATGGGCTAAATGTAGATGCTGCTGACAAGTATTACCCTTGTAGATAGGAAGACCTTGACCAAAAATTCCTGCTGTCTAGCAGGTCATACTGGCTCTATCTAAGCTACTGAGTTACCTGTGCCTGGAAATGCTTCTGAGCCCTGAAGCCAATTGGCAGAGCCAGCCTCAGGACTTTCCTGGAATGGTGCCTCTTGGCAGAGGGCAGAACCTCAGCAAAGACCATTGCTACAGCATATTAGCAGGTATGATCCTCTTTAAATGCTGGCAAAGGCCATGGACACTTCTTAATTTACAATCACAGCTGCAGCCAAGGTAGCTGCAGTCAAGATGTATAGGATATATTTCCTGTACATGAGTTGCATAGGTGATGTGTGAAGGTACAAGTATACAAGGAGTTTGAGATTCATTACTTTTATGGACTCACCCTGGTCATCAGTAAATGTGATGGATTCTGGGCATCTCAGACTTGATGAATGTGCCCTATAGATGCACTTCTAGCCTGAAAATTTCAGGTAGCAATATGGTAACCCTAACAGGGGTGAAGAATTTTTTCACTTTTTTATGTTAAGGATGTGCACTTTCTTCTATCACTTGCTACTGTGCTTTGTTGGAAAGTTCTAAGTGCAAGATTACTATAGTCACAGATTTTATTCATGATTTCCTCATTATTGTGTTTCCCAGTAGTTTTTGTCACTCAGCAGCTTAGGATGTTTATGCTCACAAGAGGGAAATGCTGGTGTGGCTTCCTTATATTGTCAGCCTCAGCAATTAGACATCAGTCACCTGAATTTTACTTCAGTATAATTTGGTTCTTTTCCTCTCTTTAAACAATCTGTGCTTTCTAACATAAGGACTATCCCGTACCCTTATGTTTCTTTTAGACTTTTCACTGTATTCTTGTCTCTGAATAGGACTCCTTAGTATATGACAGTACATAAAACCCACATGTTAGTTTTATTTGACTTCTGTTCCTTCAATTTTGTGTCTCCAGAGCTGTCAGATGGAAAAACAAACTGTGGATGACAAAAAAATGCCCTAACACTAAACTAAAATTTTATTATAATAAATAAAATATTATTATAGCTATTATTTTTTATTATCATTTATACATAGTAATTGTATTAGTTATTAGCCATTATTGTCATATTCTGTTGTTCACTACTTAGCTTTTGAATATCCTTCTTCTGTTTGCTTCTCAATTATGAACTGGAGCAAAAAAACAAAGCTGTTTCTGCAGTCTCACAAGTCCCTGCATAATGCTGCTTATTCTTGGCTGCCTGAGATGTGTGAAAGCATGGTCCCACCACTTTCTACTGAAAGAACATTCAGTAAGCAATGAAAAAGAGAGTCTATTGATGAACATCCTGTTCATACCATCACTCTCTTTCCTCAGGACTCTGTTATTCAAGTTCTCTATAGCAGTGGAGTTTCTGTCCTGGGTATTAACTGATCCATTAACCTTGCTGACCAAGGTTTACATCTAAATTACTGGTTGCAGAGCTGTTGAATATGTACCCTGTCCACATCCCAATTCCATACTAGTAATGGATCAGTCTCACCTGTGTTTGTTTTTTTTTAAGGAGAACTTGATTTGCAAAAGAGTTTGCACTTTGGCCTCTGAAAACACCTGATGGGGACATCTGATGAGCAGGATTTCAACATGTGGTTGGTTTGCTTAAGAGGTAACTATTGGAAGATCCCACATGATGTTTCTATTTAAAAAAAATCATCAGTTTGAACACAGGATATACTGTATCCAAGAGAACTAAACCTGAACAATGCTTGTAAAAATGTGTTTGCATAGGATTTTAGTGTTAAAAGCAAAAATCAATCCACAGTTCAGAAATCTGTAAATTCTGGTGAAACTTGCTCTAAAGTAAAAAACCACAGAGCTTTTAGAACTGAACTAAATTAATTTAGGATTTCCTTACCCATGCAGATGAAATTGACAATAAATCTGAATCTGCCTCTCCCGAAACATGTTGCTGAATGAGACAAGAACCCTCAGTAACTTTTGCCTTTTTTGATGCCTTGTCATTGCTTTGGGAAAGGTGACTGGGTTCAGTGAAGGTAAAGATACATAAATCAATAGTTTGTTTGGCTAATCACCTGGTTTTCTCTAGTTCTTGATAAGGAATCTAACTCAGACTTCTCAAGTCTATTAAGATATTTGGAATTAGAATTTCAGGATAAAAGTAACTTCTCAAAATCAGAAATTATCCTGATGGACTTCTGACCTTGTCAAGAAATATCCAAAAGTTAAGAGGTGTCCTATTAGACTAGTGTGTTTTATGCCTTCTCTTTCATGATATAATTATCTACACACACTTAATATAGCTAATTTAATGTAATAAAGTGGACAGGCTGTTCTGGGAAGAAAATGTTAATGCTTCATATTTTCTTTGCAATATTTGCCAGTCTGCATTTCCCCGTTATTTAACTTTAAATGCATATTGCACTTTGATAGATAATTAACCCTATTTTTAGTTTATTTTTTTCTGAGAATCATACTGAACTTTCAAAAATATAACTTGAATTTCGGGAAACTATGGTTTCACCACCATTTGTGTACCTACCCCATCTGCAAAAAGAAATTGATATTTCCTCCATGGAAACTGAGTAAGAGCGTGTCAAACCAACAGCAAATGTTGGTCCAAGGTAGAATTTGCAAACATTGGCTGAGTTAATGTGTTCACCTTCCATGCATGATCATAAAATTTAATACACTATTTCGTTAAGCTCAGTCTATCTTTTGTTGATGATAGACAATCTTATTTAGATTTAATTTGGAATGTAGGGATTATATTACCTCTTGCTTTGGCTTTTGTGCATCTGCTACAGAAACCCACTAATACAGGTATCCATAACTCATGAATAAGATTGAAAACTTGGTAAGAAATTGCTGCCTAAGTACAGAACATTTTAAGAACTAGAAAAATCTGAAAAGACTCTGAAGGTTCACAAGATCCAAATGCTGAAGGTAAAGAAGTAACTTGGACATAGATAATTAATAGCTTACTCTTTTTGTTGAAGGTATAACATTCTATTGTGTGGAAGATCAACTGAGCAATTTAAAAATACATATTTTTTTAACAATGACAGGAAACTAATAAATGTTGGAGAGGTCTTGATGTGTCAACTATTGCAGCAGGTTCTCCATCATCCAGTGTCAATTTCTAAGTCAAGCTTGACAGGACATTTCACTAGATCTTTTCTGCTTCAACAACTACAACTGTAAAGATACAGGTGTCATGAGCAAAACAGTCTCAACTGGGGGAATATTTACTTGATTTGATTTATTGCTAATTAATACCATATTTATATTCAGGTATTGTGGAGGGGAGAACATAAATGAGAAAACAAAGGCTTAAGTTACTCATTTTCATCCCTCTTCTCAGGCTCATCATGATCCTTCAGGGTTGCCTTTGTCCTGGGCTGCAGTCCCTTAAGGTTGTCCCCCCTCTCATAGGGGTAACCTCTATGCCCCAAAATGTCGTCTCCTCCGTGGCTCCTCCATGCATCTGCCCAAGAGCATCACCTCCTGTGTCCCCCGCCTTTTGTGGCTGCTAGTTTTTCTGAAATGTTTGAGCAGAGGCACTGTGCTCCTTCAACATCACAGTTTTGTCAGGCAATGGATTGCTCACATCAGCTGCAGAGTTGGCTGGATATAGTGTTGCTTGCTCGGGGCAGTTCATGACCTTCTCCCATGCAGCCCCCAGCTACACAAATGCTGCCAGTCATGTTCAATACGACAGGTATTAGATTAGCTTTTAATTTTCATGTCATTGCAGCTCAGGACCACAGGCTTTGTAAGCAAACCATTGTCCTTTCTGTGCCTAGAGCGAGGCAGAGCAGATGCCATTTTCAGAGTTCCCAAACAGTTGTGTTATGTGGCTTATTCTGCCCCATGCTTCCTGGCACCACAGAATAAAGCTCTGTTTGGAAGCACTTTGTTCCTCTGATCTTATGAGAATTATCTTCAGCTACTTTGTCAGCTGGTTCTGTAACGACAAGAAAGAATGCTCCTTCATGTAAAAAAAAATAGTAAACAGGTGTGATTTCTCTGAAGCTAAAGGCACCCCTTCATTTTGACTTCAGTCTTTCACTATTTGGACTGATTCCAGAAATCCAAAAACTCTTTGCTCAGTCTGTAAATCTTCACTGTTAAAGTCACTTGTTTAAAAAAGGTGCCCTTTCAGCAAGGCTGTTATGCCAGTATGTAACTACAAGCACATGTATTTGATCCCTTTTTATCAGAAGGGCCCTTCTAAAGCCTAAATGTAAAGAAGAAATGACACTAAGTTTCTGAAATAAGCTCTTTTGAAATGCAAATGTTGTTACCCTTTTGCAATCAACACTCCTGTTGAGCACCTTTAGGTGTCAAGATTTGGCCTTGAAACACAATCTTTTATTGGATGTTAACAGGCAGAACTATGAGACCACACTGTGCATGGGAAAATAAAACCTATGAGGGACATTTGTTATTGATGATGTGGGGACCTGATAGATGATTTAATTTGAGAGTGCAAATTCAATTCCTGACCCACATGTCACTACACAGAAGGTTTATGTAATTATCATTAGTCTGTTGTTATTTATCCATGTGTAGATCCTGCTGACTTTTTATTACTTGCTGCTAATGCTGTCATTAAAAATGCATGCCAATTAACATAATTTTAAAAGGAAACCTAGAAAAATAAATCAAAGAAATAATTGAAATTTAAAGCAAGATTAGATTTTTTCTTCTCAGCATTTACAAAACAGTCTGGATAGACAATGTCTAAGGAAAATAGGAGCCAAGTCCAGAAATTCTCTTACCTTTACAGGTAAAGGTTGAAAGATTCTCTTTTTGTGCCAGGCAAATCTTGTGCTGTCACCACTCTTCAGGCAGTCAGTTCTTCTTATTTAAAAAACCCCAAACCCTAGCACAGATGGCATATCTTGTTGCAGTGTTACAGTTTCAGGCCCTTCATGAATCATTTGAGTAGGTAAAACAGCATCTGTCAATTTTATTCTATTGGATTTATTGAAACCAGGAAATCAGTAGCATGTAAGTACGTATTAGTCTCTACTTGGCACTTTATTGCAGTACTCAGTTACTCAAGATGGCAAATTCAGATGTGTTTACTAAAACCTTTAGACATACATTTTATATTTCCTGCTTAGTTTGACTGAGAAGGCTTAATGATCACTATTGTCTGAGACTGTTTCTTATGAGGGTAAAAGCCTTGACATTTCTGTTTAGATCAGCTTCTCAGAGCCTTGCACAGAGCACAGGTTTCATGTGAGCCTCAAGATGAGAATGGAAAGTGGAGAGTGATCTTAGCAGGGTGCTAGGAAATGCTCGCTCTACCCAGGAGAGACCCATTCCCTGCAACTGCTGACAGATCCCCTGCTCTGCCAGGAGGGAGAGGGGGTCAGTCCCAAGGGGCTCCAGGTGTCAAAGAGTTAAGGACCAAATGTCAGAAATGTTGAAATGAACCCATGGCTGGTGATGGGATTCCTCAGATGAGGCAGTAGGTTGTCTAAGCTCCTTGCCAAAGGACCATATCTATACACAGTTCTTTCAGGAATAATGTTCACAGCACATTTGTTAATAATTTCTTCTATTTCTTCCCTTGCTTTTGAACAGATGTGAAATCAGACCAAACAACATTGCAGATTTTTTTTGCCAAAACACACACTCTTCATTTATCAACAAGAATATAGATTAAAGACCAAACACTTTGTTACTCTTTTCTTTGATTTTTTTTTTTTGATTACTCTTATACTTACAAGCAGTTTCTAGTAAGTTCTAGTAAGATTATTCATTTCAGAGTAAACCAGTGAAGTCTTCTAATACTGAGGTGTGCATTTTGTAGAAGGTGCTACAGATCCAGCAAAGAGCGCTCCACTAAAACCTGATGTTTTATCTGGCCCACTAGATCTTGGCAAGATCAGAAATAGCCTTTACCTCTGGTGAGATACAAGGCACATGAGAGCTTTGGTTACTTTCTCTGGTAGCTAAACCTCATTGTGTCTTGTAAATGAAGAGAGACTTGGAAGTTGGACCTTACCTTCATGCACTCTTCAGCCCTTGACCTTTTATTTCTTTTAATGCTTCAACCCAGCAGTCCCATCTGAAGAACCCTCCAGCACTTCCATTTTCTTTCCTGGTTTCAGTAGGGAAACTGTCCCAGAACCACAGCCAGAGCGATCTCTGCACTGGTGGGGAGCAAGCACCTGAACAGGACCTCAGCCATATGGAGCAGAAGTGAAATAAGAGCTTGATGGAGGTCCCTTGGGCCATAGGGAAAATAAAATGTCACCACAGTGAATGGGGTTTTTGTATGCATGCTACTGGATGACTTTATAGGGAAGATTTGTCATGTATTCCAGTGCAAAAAGACATGCAGTGTTGGAAATTGGCTTTTACAAATGTCACTGGAAAAGGAACACTTTGCTCATTTAAATGGATTCACAAGTTTCTCCTCTAAGTGGAAGCTTCTGTACTGTTTTTTTTTCTTCCCTGCTTTCTCCCTTTCTATTTCCTCTCCTTTTTCTTTTTTTTTTTTTTTTAATATGTGTTCTGCTAGACCCGCAGTGTTTGCTGAACAACAGTGCCATTAGCCAGGGGTGTGTAATATACTGTAGTACACTCTCTGATAATAAAAGTTTTAGTTCTTTTGATAGGAGCACACTCAGGGCTTTGAGTCATCATTCTCTTCAGTATGAAAGAGGCTAAGACAAAGATGGTGATGAGGTGGAGAATGCTCTGTTCCTGCAGTAGCAGAATATCAAAAGATGTTTGTCTGTGGCTGATGCATTCACACTGAGGTGCTCAGGGGAAAAGGGATCCTGTCTGCCAGCCAGGATTTAAGGGTAGGATGCTCAGAAGTTGAATTAGGAGAGAGAACTGAAATAAGGTAAGGACTGTCAAAGGTTCAATCATTTTTAACATTCCCCTTATATCATTTCTCATGATATGGACCAAATAGCTCCAAAATAATCATACTGATTACAATTAAATTGGGCATATTTATCTTAGAATGCAAAACATTTATCAGAAGTAGAACAATGATACGTATATATTGTCATCAATCAAATGCTAATTAGAACTCTGGTAGCTTCCTATTTCAGAGGACAAATAGTAAAATCTGTAGCTTGTATGAAATACATTAACTGATAGAGAAGTCTGGGAGTTTTAGTGGCTTATCTTGGTGCTTTGTTTTAATTCACAGCTTTAAATAAAGGTCAGAAACAGCAGCTTCATAAGAGAGCTCTATGGGAGTAGCTTTGTGTATTAATTTATGAAATTATCCATGAATAATTTAGAACAAACATTAGATTTAGGGAAGTGGAGCATTATCTTCTAATAATAAAATAAAAGAAAAATTAAGAAACAGGTAAGTTTATTTCTTGAACTAGCGAAGCAATTTTCATCTGATGGATTAGTCCTATTTAATCAGAACAGTGAGCAGCTGGATAAATCCGAGCTGGAAGAATATTAGGTCATTTGTTAGCCCTTCAGCCAATTACAGCTGCAGCTGCTCTATGGTATCTTTTTCTTCTCATCACTGAGATGCTTCTTTTTTTTTTTTTCCCTTGAAAACATTAGATGATGAGCTCTAAATAGATAAAAATGTAGGGCACAGAGATCTTACAGCATCAGGGTGCTGGTGGGTAAAATATGGTTCCTCTCGCCACCAGTGGAGAGCATCAGTGAAACTTGGTTGTGGAACTAGAGAGCTGCAGGACCAGGCTCTGGTTGTGACTTGACCAGATGACAGATGAAATGACTTTTTTCATTCTGCTTAAAGAAATCTTTTTCGTTTGTTTTGTAAAACAAACCACTTAGCTTTTTGTTTGGTTTGGTTTTGTGTTTTGTTTTTTTTTTTTTACTTTTTATCGTGTTTGTGTTCAGGCTGTGATTATAATGGTAATGTTTGTGCTGGGTGGTTTGCTTTTGCTTTTGGTTTTGGTTTGTGGTTTGTTTTTTTTTGTTTGTTTTTTTTTTTGTTTGTTTGTTTTTGTTTGTTTGTTTTTTGTTTGTTTGTTTGTTTTTATTTTTATTGGCAAGAAAACCCAGGTGAGAAAATAGCTGGAAAACCTTGTTGAAGGTTTTGTGGTGGTACAGAAAGAGAGGCAGAAAACTCTAGAGGAAGTCGTGGATACTATCCTGACTTTTAAAATTCTTTTGCTTTTTCTGCTCCTCAGGATTAGGGAAAAAGCTATTCCTCCTGCAGCTCTTAGTGAGTGTCCTGTGATACACAGTGTGTTTCAATACCACAAGAGCTTTTACTGGCCCCCTGTAGGAAGGATTTCATTTTATATATTATCTCTAATAGCTTGAGATTTTTTTTCCCCCCTCCCTACAGTTAATTGATAGTAACTTAACTAAAAGAGAATTATGTTGATCTTTTCACCTCTAGCTGTAATTAAGCATTGGCTCTTCTAGCTCATCCCTCCTTGGGCCACCTTGTGAGTTCTTGGTACTGCCACTCCCAGGATTCTTCCAGGTAAGCTGTCCAGCACACATCTGGACAAGTCCCTAATATGTTGGGTGATGGGCCGGCCGCAGTGGGTAAAAAAGGTCACAGGAGGCTGGCAGCCAGTCACCAGTGGGGTTCCTCAGGGATTGGTTTTAGGGTCGGTGCTCTTTAATGCTTTTAAAAGTGCGCTAGATGCAGGAATCTAATGTACATTAGGTTTGCAAACAATACTACTTTAGGAAGAGCTGTGGACTCCCTTGGGGACAGAGTCATATGGAGAGAGTTGGGTTATCAGTAATTGTATGAAACTTAACACGAGCAAGAGCCAGATTCTCCACCTGGTTGTAGGGGGGAGTAATCCTGGTATGTGTAAAAATGGAGGGATGAGAGGCTGGAGAGCAACTTTGCAGAAAGAGGTCTCAGTGTTTGGGTTGATGGTAGGTTGAGTATGACAACAATGTGCCCTGGCAGCCTAAAGGGCCAACCGTGTCCCGGAGTGCATCAAGTACAGCAAAGCCAGTGGGCTGAGGGAGGCGATCATCCCGCTCTGCACTGCTCTGGTGCAGTCCCACCTTGAGCACTGTGTAGTTCTGGTGCCTCAGTATAAGGAGGATGTCAAACTATAGTGTGTCCAGAGGAGGGTGACCAAGATGGTGAAAGTTCTCAAGGGTGAAGAGTGGCTGCTGTCACTTGGTTTGTTCACCGTGAAGAAGAGAAGGCTGAGGAGTGGCCCCATCACAATGTGCTGTAGAGGTATTTTGAAAGCCAGAGCGTCCTTTGTCCCAGGCACTGTCCTTTCTTGGCCTTCTAGCTGCAGCCACAGCTCCTCCTCCTGGGCAGCTGTGGCTTGGTTAGCCATGTATTGCACTCTCACTGTTCCTCTGGTGGCTTGCAGGAGCTACAGGTGCCCGTGGAAGAATGGACTATAGCTTTGCAGCACAAAGCAGGAGTTGGAATTTATGGGATATTTAGGTGGCAAATTATACCTTGCATTTTATTGACTAGCTCTGCCCAGTACAGCAGCTTTGTGCTACGGCACATCCCCCGGGTTACTCCATGTGGTAATAACAGTGTGTGCTCTGCCTTGTACCTGTTAAGTTTAAATGATGTTTACACAGTGCATGAATGTGAATCAATTAAAGCTTGACAACCCTATTTCAGGGTAGAAATAGCTGGTCAATATGAGCTGATATTATTGATTGGGGTGTTTACCTGTCTGTTATGCAAACCATACAGGTAATGAATATCAATATACAAGAGGCTGCTGAAATGTTTCATACTTAAGAACACGGAGTTGGTGGAACGTGGAAGACAGTCTCCCATGCTGGAAAGCAGCTGTCAATATTTTGGTACAATAGATTCATCTGTAATCTAAAGTATATATAAAAAATGAAATGTGAAATACTCTGTCTTAAAGAGAAAACATGAACATATGTTTCACAGTACACTTCTGACATGTGGTGTCTCACACTCCAGAGTGACTTCTTTTTAAACATAGGATGCAGAGCTGGTGTTACAGCTATGGAGCTCCAGGCAGAAGCAGCGGCACAGTGGAATTTCTTCTAGCTCTACTCTACTGTCCCACACTGCTGCCTCCTCCATGGACCTTCTCCTGCCCAATCCTCAGTGGTCTGAGATCCCGAGCAGTTGCTCTGGTTATTGCCTTTGAAACTTGTTCTGATCAGGTATGTGTTATAAGGAGATAATTAGGATTGGATAATATGTCATTGTTGTAAATTAGAATTACCAAGCATTCACTTCATCTTAATTAGAATTTTTGTAAAGGAAGAGACCAAATTTATGTCTGATAAGGGAAAATGAAGATTAATCCTAAACCAATTGTTAACTTTATAACATGGGCCCTGCAGCAGCCTTGGGCTACAGCTGGGCTGTCTTGGGAGCAGACCAGGGATAGAATTGTGACTCTGGAAGCTGTCATATGGCTCCCTCAGACATGACATAGAAGGATTAGCTGGTGCCTCCTTATTAACAGCAGATTGACTGTGCTGACCAGTATGCTGGGGGTCACAGCAGCACAGCAGCCCTGAAATCCACTGTTTCTAACTAATAAAAGCCTCTGGTTTCCTTCTCTTAGTCCCCCAGGCTGTGACTATGCCTAGATATAACCTGAGCAAACATGAGCTTACTTCACTGATGCTGTAGCCTTACTGAAAGCTCCATAGCCACGTTAATGTGTTGCCAGCCTACAGCAACAGAATAATGTGTTTCTCAGCAAGGTTTATTAGCTTGGGCCCATCTTTCTGCAGGAACGGATGTCTAGCTTTTATTGAGAGCTTTCCTGCTTCTAGCAAACTCCAACTGTGGGCAGAATAAGATGACAGGACAGAAAATGCCATGTAGGCATAACTGAGTTCCCCATGGTTTTAAAAACACGATGTTCTTTTAACACATCAGTATGAGAGTGACTAAGTTAAAAGGAAGCAACCCCATGACTTGGCTCTCCCTGTTTAGAATGGGGTTCCTCCTCTAAAAGTACCTTGGTCTATATTTTACAGTTCCTCATGCAATCAGTCATCCACATGCTGTCATTTTTTCTGCATCTAAGATGTCATTTCATGTTATTGAAATGAACTTCCCTTTGCTTGCAAATGGAGGGGCTAACACAGTTCCAGGCACACGGTACCAGGAGACTGAGGTTTTTTTTTGTATTGATGGCAATATGAGAAGAATAATAATGAAGTGCTATATATACACACTATGACTATCTCAATTTATACTGCAAAGTAAGAACTACCTGCTTGGGCACAAAAAGCTTTTGCATCCATCCACAAGGGGATGGAAGCTTGCCCCTGTGAAGTGTAGCTGGGGATGCTGTCATTCAGGTTAGTAGTTTGTCTTGTCTCTTATGAAAGAAATGAAGTTAGAAATACAGAATGGTGGTGTGACTATCTAAATTTATCAGACACAGCACTAATACTGTTCCGGATTACCTGCCTTGGTTATTATTCCTTTCTGGAAGATTAAGGAACAGACATTTGATTTTTTTATTCAGTGTGCTACGGTGAACCTGAAGAATATTGGAGTAATTTTGAATTCTCCCTTGGCACTATTTTAACTGAATCCCAATAATTTTATATTTAAAATCTGAATTCCACTCTTTTCTACTCTCAGTCTGTCTCACAAATACTGTTTGTTTGACCTGTGCTATCGCTTTCTGGAAAGATCATCTTGTGGAATTGGTAAATACAAATACCTTTGCATATCAGGATTACCATTGGATGGGAAGCTTTTTATCTTTCTTGAAGGAAAAGGAATTTGTTTTTAAAGTTACTTTTCTTGAGTTTAAGGGTAAATTTATTGCTTTTAGACTGAGGTTGTAATCCAGGGAGAGTCAGACATACAGTGAATAGTTACCCTGTACCAAATCTATTACTTTGTTTACCACAGCCAATCTCTTTTTATCTACATGTAAAAACCCTATCATATGAAGGGGCTGCACCTGAAAGATGTTGTCTGCTTGATGTTGATGGTCCACGTTACCTTCATGATCATCCCATTAAACATCCCACAGTGGTTACAGCAGTCTAGGGTATTTTCTTTTTCCAAGAGGTAGCCCTCTGAGTACTTTGTGACTTTTCATTAGATAGTAGTGTTAAGTTTTGAGCCACAACTTTCTCAATGCACTAAAATGATAGTGAAGTTGCTAGTAACATTTTTCTAATCCTTCCTTCTCCTATTTTTTTTGGATCTGAGTTTGCAGGTGACAATTTAGAAGACTGTATTTGTGAGTTTCAGATCATTCCACATTTAGCGTGCAATGTGATGTCACCCAAGAGTCTAACAAGACGAAATAAAGGTGGCCAACAGCCTTTGGTGTACATAACAGCAACAAAAACAACCAACCAGCACACACAAAAACACACACACACCAAAATAACACAAAAAAAAACCCCAAACAAACAACCGAAAAAAACCCAGACCAACAACTGGGTTAAATTCAGTCTTGTATGCATCTGTTCCTCCACTGGACCAACAGAAAGGAATATTCTACAGAGTGCATAACTTGGCAATCTCCTTGGAAAAGAGTTCATAAGTCACTTGATCGTACTATGTATAAATCCACAGACATGAGGAGCCTCCTTTTGTTTTATTACTTGGCTGAAAATAAAAATGTAGACCAGTGTATCCCTCTCAATGCTCCTATACTTTGCAGGAGATTCAGGGTTGCAGTTATATAACAAATACATCAGAGGAGAGGAAATCTGTATCTCTACCAATCCTGCTGCTTGGCTATTCGAGGAAGATGAGCTGTGTTCTTCAAACTGGCAGTTCCCCAAGAGTCAGCACTCGGAAGCTCTGAAGAGAAGAAACAGACTTAGATTTTGCATGGTCTATTCCTGTGTTTATCTCATCTCGGTCATGTTTATCTCGTGCAGATTGTGTTGAAGGCAGTTGCTGTTCACGTATGCGTTGCTTCTTCCCCATTATGTATGCAGTGTGTGCATGAGCAAAGTTTGGGAGAACAGGTGGGAATGACGCAGCCCATGTGTTGCAAGTTTATTCATAGAGTATGGAGCCAAGAGGGAGGACTGCAACAGTCTAATCCAGCTTCTTATATAATGCTGTTCTGTACATGCATAAAGCAGTTTGAGGGAAAACATCCTATTTGGATTTAAAAAAAATATTTCCTTAGCTATGTTAATCAGTAGTCCTCAGTAATTACATGAGATAATAAACTCTGTGTTGAAGCAAGAGGGTAGTAGGGTGTTGAATTTTAAAAAGTACCCACCCCACCAGTGTCTGGAATTGTCTCCAGGCCTGTGCATCTCTCCTTGAACATGTGCTCTTTGTAGTCTGCACAATTGAAAGTCTTTCAAATTTCTTGCCATCTTGTTTTCACTTCAGCTCTCTTGTAACAGGCATTTTACATTTTACCTACTGTCATATCTTCTTTCACAATCCGAGATGACAATCCAGTCTTTGTTCCTCTAGTGATTTGGCTTCTGATTCTAATTTTCAGCTGTAATTCTGTTTCTTCACTCTGTTCTTTATGTCCAGCCTCTGTTATTCTCCCCTCTGTTTTCCCCCTAGCCTTAGTTTTGTATATCAAAGGAGGAAAAAATTGTCTTCCATATCTGTATTTCTTTGAACATCCCGCAGTTCTGGCCATTTCCACCTGCCTCACTCTTTCAGTGATACAACTTTCTTGCAGGTGTTTCTAATTCCTCTCCTTGGAATGACTTCTCTTGCTTTGCAGATAAGCATTGTAGGATCCAGCCCTACAGATCATTGTGCAGGTAACGTGGACCACCAACAGAAGCCCATAGGAACTATGTTGTTGAAGCAGCCAATGCCTTTCAAGTGCAGCCTCTTCATACAGCAAGCCCTGTTTTTACATGCAGATAAAAGCAGCTTCAGTTAACTGCCTCACTAGTCAGTTCTGCCTCTGACCAGTCTGGGAGAGGGAACTGCCCCATCTGGATTTCTTGTCTCTCGCTGCTTTCTGTGTTCCTGAATCTACTGACTGAAATCTTTCCCCAACTTACCTCTACCTCTCAGCAGCAGTACCTGGCTTTAACCCACTTGCTAAGCTGGAGACTGCCCTTGTTCTCACAGTACAATAAGCAAGTCTCACCCTGGAGCTCTCCTTCATCTCCAGGTTCCATGGGTGTTGTGCAATTGGTATTTTGAAATCATTTGCTTCACTTTTCTTGATTTCTTTTTTGTTTAACTTTTATTTCTTTCTCTGTGCTCAGGCAGGAGAGACAGGCCTATTCAGCACCATGAGTTGATAAACATCCATTGCATTGGCTTGCTACAGGTTGTGGAGAGCTTAAAACCTATTCAAAATTTCTCACAGAAGACACTCAGAATGAAGGAGCTTTTCTTGTGACTGTTCTTTCCTGCCTCCTAAGCAACACAGAACACTGAGTGTTGTTTCTCCCCTAGGAGGAATTGAGAAAGCATCCTGCACACTGGATGTGTTTATGAAGGAGCATCCCGAAACCTTCCTGGTACCAGGGAGCTGGGGCCAGCCACTAGAAGGCAACGTGATCCCACAAACAGCCAAAGGTAATATTCTCTTGGAGCTACTTAAGCTGAAACCTGCACTTCTGCTCAATAAAATCACTTTTGTCACTTGTCTGTAAACATGCAGTATGGTACTTGGGCCCTGATTGCAGCCATGGCATTCGAAAGGCAGGGCCTGAGCAGGAGTGGTGGCCACTGCTGGCACACAGGCATTGCAGTCTCCTGCTTTCACAGCGTTTACTGGATTTATAATCAGCTGTGTTTGCAAAGCAGGCTGATAGCAATTTATTGGAAACCAGTTAAATGCAAACAATAAGTCTCTTGATGTTCCATTACTGGCTTCTTAGAGCTGAAGCTCTCTGTGACTGTGAAGAGAATTTGTTGTGCCAGGTTGCTTTTGTGGACTGCATTAGTAGTAAATAACTTTGTCCCTGTCAGGAATTTTATGTTTCCAAAGCATAGTTAATATATCCTTGTGTCTGGGTGGATATGTGACTACAAAATAGATGCACTGCTCCTGTTTCACCTTTTCCTTTTCATCTCTGTTGTAACTGAGAGACCCAACAGATGGTCCTTTCTGCGCCTGTTTGTTAAAACCAGTGTAAGTGCTGCTGCAAAGTATTTTCTGCCTTTTAATTTTCAAGAAAATATGCAAATGGAGGAAATCTTGTTCTATGAATCAAAAGAATGAAGCCCAATTAACATGCTGCTCTGCTTTCAGATACCCAAACTAGGTCCTATACAGCTTCTAAATGGACCATCTTGATCTTTTTGTCACTTGGTTTTTGGAAGGGTTATTTTGTTTGCTTTTTTTTCCCACTGGCGTTCACCTGGAATTTCCCCTCTCATTGCTGTAATCATTTTGCCTCTTTCAATGGCTTTTGACTTACATATGAATAACAAGTACCTTTGTACTTACTCCTTTTTACTCATGCTTCAGGAGCAGCCCCTTCAGGCACTTGCTGGAGCTTGGAAGAGTTGCCTCAGTGTCACTCAGAGCACATCTTGTTCAACTGCATGAAGGGGAGGGAAGAAAACCAACAGAGGGGAAGTATCCTGGCAGCAGAGAAGTAATTCCTTCTCCTCACTCTTTCTCCTGTTCTCATGTCTTCTCTGGCTATACCAAACAAACACCAGGCTTTTTAAACAGCTTTGCTCCTTGAGGAACAAAAAGCCTTGTCCTGTACCAAGCTTTTGGATACTCAGAAACAGCTCAGAATTGTTCCGTGCTATATCAAAACCATCCACAAGGAACAGGCACTTGGCCATTGTGCCATAGTAATTTTTTCTCATCATCATTGTGCCTGTATTTCTAGTGAGGGGGCTGTATATGTGGATGTGTGTGTGACGAGAATCATCCAGAAATCTAACTGGGGATATTTTCACATCTCTCAGTGCAGTAAATACTCCCAAGAGAAGGGCAGGACAAACCTCTGCAGCTGAAGGACAAATCAGCACTGATAGACTGGTACTAATCCCCGAGGCCAGGCTGCTGTGCGGGGGATGGCAGAGCTGCCCCTGCCTGGCCAGGAGCCGGGTCAGGGTTTTTCTCAGGCAGGTGCAGAACCTGTTGTTTATTTAACAAGGTTGGTGGCAGCTGCTGCCACCGCTTCATAACAATTAAAGAATGTGCTGTTCAGTAGGAGGTTGCCAGGTGCTGGCTGTCCTATATGCTATGACAAGCAGGGCAAAATTTCATGTAAACACCTGCCAGCATCCCAGGCAAACCTGTACTAACGGGCTATTATGTACCTGCCATTAAGCCATTTGTGGGTTTAGCTGACTGCAACATGTGCACACCAGCTATCACAGCAAGGGCTCGGGGAGATAAGATATGCCAGTGTTTCCTTACCAGCAGATGTGAGGTCAGGATGTTTGAGAAACTCCAACAACCACATCAGACTTTACGCTCAAGTAGACAGGGCCCAGTCCTTCAGTGGGGTAAGCTGGTGCTGTTCTGCTGATGGCAGGAGGGAGGCACAGTGTATGCATGTGGCAGAGCTCTAATATGGACCAGTCCTGCCAAGCACTACCTAATGTTTCAGCACAGAGTTATTTTCTGTTGGGAAACTGAGTTTTGGGTGGGCTTTCTTTCCTCCACATACGCAGCAGGCAGGCTTATATGTTAACCAAGTGTGTATATGATCTGTGCCCTGTCGACTGAGGTTGGTACTATTACTGTCATTAGTCACAATTTTCCCTCTGAAAGGAACAGATGCTAGTACTGAAAAAAATCCGATTTTTCAAATATTTAACAGCATATCTTACAATGATTCATACACTCCTCAGAATGCATATGATGAATTTTGTTACTTCGGTGTGTGAAACACTCAGGATACTCTGCCATTGTCATCCTCTGAGAGTATAACTCAAGGGAAGGGGCCAAAGAGAGCTACGGGCTGTTCCTTCTTTGAGGTGACAGCCAGAGATGGTAGTAGTCTCTCAGAGCTCCTCTACACAATGTCTGGGGCTAACAGCCCTCGAGGGACCACAGCCCAGCCAGATACAGCTGGATCCCAGCAGCAGTGTGGCCCCTGTCCCCAGCACAGGAGTGATGCTGGAGGAGCAGGCAGGAGGGCTGGGCACTGGCAGCACTGGGTTTGCAGGAAAGCACCCTACACTGGGAGGCCTCTCTGTCTGCAGCTCACAGAAATACAGCAAGTAATAAACCAATCTTAACATGAGGAGGGGGAACCAACACACAGAAAGCTTTTCAATTGATTAGTGTACATTAGACCATAGGAGTTCATTTCCCTCTGTGCTTAAGCAGCTAAATGGCTGATCCACTTTATGAAGCTCGAGACAGTCAGCAGATTGCTGTTCTGAATGGAGTTTTGTTTTGAAAGGAAAAGCAAAAAACTTACTCAGAACATGTTTGTGGCAACAGTTAATTAAATTGCTGACCTTTCTGAATTAAGGGGTTCAACGGCAGCCACAGCACTGTGGCACAGCCACCTGCCCCTTCCTGCACCCCCACTGCTGTCTGCAGCTCTCTGCACTCTGGCCACGTCTCCAGTGGAGGCAGATGGACTGTGGGCTCATGCAGATAGCAGGGGTAAGGGTGCATTTGGGCCTGTTCAAGGGAATGATAGAAATTCACAAATGTTAGAGATTCCTTTTGTTTTGCAACAAGACAATCCCAGTACTACTAGGAGACGAGTATCCCAGGAGTAACTTAACCACATTCCTTCAAGGGGAAGGGTGGAATTCTTATCCAGACTCACTTTCTGTGTACTGTATATGTTTGCAACAGCAATTATTATATATGATTTATTTTTTTCCTTATTGAAAGGAAAACCTGCAGTCTCTTGCCCCCTGCAGTTTTTAGTGAATACTGTACATAAATGATTTATTCTTTCTTTAAGGAGGG
This sequence comes from Chloroceryle aenea, assembly GCA_013399075.1. Classification (NCBI taxonomy): domain Eukaryota; kingdom Metazoa; phylum Chordata; class Aves; order Coraciiformes; family Cerylidae; genus Chloroceryle; species Chloroceryle aenea. Next base: position 223,450 of record VWZY01004297.1, read on the forward strand.
CTTTGCTCTGCACAGCATCTGTCATGGTGGGATTTCCCCCTCCCCCTCTTGGAGAAATGTAGCTGGAAGCAGTTTGACTCAATCTGAGCACAACTCAGAGTTGGTTGTACTAATTCTATCAAGCTTCATCTGCTCTTTAACATTCTCTTTCATCTAGTGAGGACCTTCATTAATATGCACCATTTGTGATTAAGGTAGCACTTGCAGGTCCATCACAGGCTAATGTACAGATTCCTACGCTTCAGAAACACTGCCCTGACATTCAGCCAGGAAATTCAGATTTCTAGCGTTCAAAAAAGACCAAAACCAACCAACCAAAACCAAACACACACAAAAACCAAACACACACTAAACCAACTTAAAATAAAGGCTTTAAAAAATCACTTTATTATTTTCAGTCGAGAAAAGCCATGCTAATAATTGCCATCTTGCACAGTATCTCTTCATGTGCTGTGGCAGGGAGATGGCCAGTGAGACAAGATTTCACCTGAAAGATGGATCAGCTAAATTAAGACAGATGAGGGAAAGCTAACCTATGAAGAAGAGTCAATCGCTCAGTGGGATGCTAGAGGTCTATTGCTGGCTGCCCTTCCTAAGGGGAGGAATAACTATTACACCAGGTACTACCAAGTAGTAACCGTTAGCAAATTCTGTGAACAGTGACTTTCTCTTTTATTGTTATTTTTTAAACAAAGTTCAAAGTAGCATTCTGAAATAGAGCCATCAGGTGTACTTCTGTGTAAAGGCCAAGGAAATGCAGTTGCTGGCATGAGATAAAAGACAAAAATAAAATAGGTAACAGAGGAACTTTGGGAGGAGATGATGTATCAAAGCAAAGAATAACAGAGGTCGATGAGGAAGAAGATTAAAGTGGTATAAGAAGAGTAATTAGATGGAGTATCAAGTGAAAGCTGTTAGAGGGTAAACATGTTGCTGAGAAGGAAGTCTTTGCATCATTAAATACACCTAATGGAGTTGTGCCTTTTCTGATGGTCAAAACTGCTCCCACTGAAGTGAGTACAAAGATTTCAGCAGATGGAAAACTGAGCCTACAAAGCCTGAGCAACATCACCATTGGAAATGGCAAGTGTCACCTGCTGATCACAAAGAAGAGCTGGAAGTCAGTTACCAACAGAAGGCACACTCAGCTCAGCCGTGCATGGCTCATGGGAACCCTCTTTTTCAGACATCCCATTGACAGAGGGCCTAGAGCCAACCACAAGGTGTTGGAATTCCAGTTGGGAACATGAGGAGGTACATAGGGCAGCTCATGGCAAGCATGCAAAATACCTCGGTGTATGATCATTATCTGGGTGTCTTACAGAGAGACACATCAAAAAGAATGGGAAGATAGGAGGCTTATCAGCACATCAAAGTGGAATTTGCTGCTAATATGTGTGTGCTGAGGTTGAAAGCATGATCTTTACTGAGCAGAATACAGAAAACCTAAATTTATTTCAGCCTAAAAGTAATTACATTTGTTTCAGTTATTTAGCAATACAGTTCTATGGCTTGTGGAGGCCAGGGCAGAGGATCAGGGCTGGGAGATGGGAACATATTTGTTAGAGTGGAGTTTTCATTTATTTGGTGGCATGAGCTGCAGTTGAACCAAAAGGCCAAGGAAGAAGGGACTTCATATGAGGATGTTAGTTTTCTGCTCTGGCTCTTTCCTCTCTAGAGAGAATGGCCGATGTGCTCAGCTGGAGGGTGGATGGCTGCAGGGGTGGAAGTGGTCGCTCTGAACTCCCAAGAAAGCTGAGACCTTACCTGTCCAGCAGGAGTGTTAAAACATATTGGGTGGATGGACAATTCCAGGATACTCTCCTAGCGAGGAAAGGAGAACAAACCAAAAATGACTAAGAGACAGAGATTATCTGTAATCAACAGACAAAAGTGGGGTTCAGCTGGGACTTTGCAGGTCCATGCTGAGCTACAGGTTAAATGCCTTCTCCTGCAGCTGGACAGGCGTGGAGCTGACTTCTCTCGCTGGTGAGAGGTGGGCTGGAGGCATGCTTTGTGCTGCATGTGTGCTCAGCAGTGCATTGGGCTGGTAACCATTTACAGGGGCCTTTGTGGCTGAGGGGCTGAGTAAGAAGAGACTGGAATAACAATGGGTTTGAAGACAGAGAAAAAAAATCTTAAATTCAAGTGCCATATTTGTTGTCTTCTGTGGTGTTCTTGTTCAGAGAAATTAACTGTACAATCCCATAATTAATTCCTTTTTCTTGCAGTTACATCAATTAGCATATAACACAGATAAAGCAAAGAGGCAGTGGTTGGTATTTTGCCTTCAGCAGCCGGCAGTGCAATATGTTAAGCCATCAAATTGTCTGTGCTGCAGATCATTTCTCCCTTTGAAAAAAAAGTGGCCACCATTAAGGCACTAGCAGAGAAAAATGAGCCAAAAGTTTAAGGCACAGGGGCAGTGCTTCAAATGTACATTTTATGCTGCTAAGGAGATCCACAGTACTGTGACCAAAATCCCATTAAATGGAACGCTTTCTATTTAAATCTTCCCGTGACATGTTTCTGGTGTTACTGTACCAGGGAGGCAAGTAACTGCCAGGCTGAAAGGCTGCTGCTCTTCCCCTCCTCGAATGGCTCTGGGATTCGGGCTGTCAATTCCAGTCCAGGATGTCAGGCTAAGTGCTCCATTTCTGGGCTGAACAACACCTCACCTCCAACTGCTGCTGAACCCTTAACTTGTGCACCTTACCCAGGGAGACATTAGTGACTTAATTCTCAGGTAAGAAACACAAGGTTTTGGTTGCTGCTTTTGCAGTCCCCCTTTGGGCATTTGAGGTGTGCTGTGGCTTCTGACCTGTACAGGCAGGAGTTTCTCACCACGCAGGGCAGCAAACTGCAGTGAGTTACAGTTAAATTTGGTGTTCACACACTACTAACATCTGACACTCTCTGAAATACCACACTTAAGCTTTTTTTTTCGAGGGCTGATCCCAGCGTCTTGGATGCACTTAATGCTGGCTTATATTAAACGCTTGTTGTTCAAGGCTTTTAGTAATCCCAAGTGCAGTGTATACAGAGTGCAGGAGCTGGTTCAGAGGAGCAGAGAAACAGATGCTGAACTGAATCTTAATAGATTGTCATCCCAAGCTCCCCAAATGTTGACGATGTTAGAAACAATAGTATAAGAAAGAGAGCAATGTAAACTATAAACTCAAGTCTAGGAGTCTCACTTTGTGCAATGACAGGTCAAAATATTTCTGCTTTATTTACACTCTGTATAGAAAGGGCAGCCTTTTTTGCTCCCAGTTCAAATGCTTTGGTACAACCATCATTTCTACAATGTGGATGGCTACAGCACTGTTTTCATATTTACTTAGTTTGTAAACTGTGTAGAGAACTCTTCGTTTGCAATTCCTTCTAGGAACAGCTAGCAGTAGCCAGTAGATCAACCAGAGTTGTTGGTTTAGGCAGGAATAATTTTTATTTTTGCATGTTGGATTTGTTTATTCATGTCTTTTACTAGATATTGAACTTTTCTTTTTGTCATGGCTTGATCAGATGCCTCAGCCTTGGTTTTCTTTATCTCAGCACAATAGCAGTCATGAAATAGGGAATAACTTCCAGGTAACTATTCAGTGTCTATCAATCTAAAGTGATTTTACTCCTTTCCTGCAGGTTACAGTGGACATCACAGTTACTGGCAGCACTGGTCCTTGAAGGTCTCAGAAAGGACACAAAGACCTGAATCATCAGGAAAGTGCTAGCTCCAAGGTGTATGAGTTCCTGTATCAGTCCTTAGTCACTTTTGGCTGTGTAGAAAACTGAATTAATGCTCATCTCTTCTGTGGGTCAGCAGGACTCTAGCATCCTTCCTAACACTTGCTATGTGAGCGTTTAACCTCAGTTAAAAACCCTCAAACACCTAATTCCAAATGAGCTAAGAGAAATAATATATTTAAAGGGAAGGGCATGTTAAAATATGGTATCTGTCAAGTAACTGAGTCCTTACTTTGTTGCAAATAACTTTAAATAATTTTCCTGGTGAGCATTGCTGTTTATCAAAGCTCTCTTTTGTTTAAGCAAGGGCTTGCTGCCTCACAGTCTGTCTGCTTGGTCCTGCAGTGCAGCCATTATGCTGCATTTATGACACAACAGTAATTACTGTGCCAAACCCAACCAGCTGCTGTTTAAAACCGACACACACACACCCAGAACCACTGGATTGTGCCTAACAGTGCAGAATTAGATGGTAGAGGACAGGGAAGCTTTATTCAAGAGCTAATGTTCACTGAACTAGCAGGGACACTGGAAATGAATGGCAGAGTAAGTAGCACGTTGAATAAATGTCTCCTCCAAGTTTGGTCCATTGTAAGAGCCCTTCTCAATGTACAGTGTTGCCACAGTATAAGGCACACAGAGAGCCAAATGCTCACTTAGCGGGAACAAAAGCTTGTCTCCCGCTGTTGCTTAATGCTGTAACTTTTATTAGCAGCAAGTGACAGCAGTTTAGCCTCCCTTCCTTTTTCTAGATGATTACATTCTTAAGCCGATTGACTGTGTTGACTAAAGGCAGCTGTTGATCCACACTCTTTCCTCTTACACACACAATGGCACACGAAGAAAAGAAACGTCAGATTTTGTGTGTTCAGGATAAGCTTAAGATTTTGATTGCCTGAACTGAGGGTGAGAAATTGGTTGCTGTATCAGTGGCCTGGGATCCCTAAGGGCACAGGTTCCATATGCCTAGCAAAAGCTGATGGGGCTGCTCTGAGTTTGGGAGCCCAGAACCTTCTAAGGAGCCTCCATCCTAAGGTCCCTTTCACTACCCTCTTGCCCCAGACACGGGAGAAAGGATGGGGAAGGGGAGCCCAGCGATAGTATGTGTGTGGATGGCTTTGGGCCACTAAGTGACTAACATCACAAAGGGAAAGCCCTACCAAGAAGAGGGAGGATTAGTGAATCAAATATAAATGCAGCCTGCAGTCTTTATAAGGAGTTAAACATAGATGTGTAACTAGAATTTGTTTTCTTTTTCATAGTAGTTGTTAATGCCTAGATCTGTTTCCACCCCCAAGTCCAGGCAGGTGATTTGCTCCACTCTCAGAAGACCTGCAAGACATCCAAAGAGGCATCTGTCTTCTTTTGATAGGGCTTGAGGATGGAATGCCAGTGCATGGGGTTGTGGATGGTGGTGAATGGTCAGTTTGAACTCACAGGGCATCCTTTGAGCTTGTAAATAGCACTGACATGGGATGGCTTTGGGAAAGGATTCCTCAAAGCTGCAAAATAGCTGAAAAGAGAGGAATTCCCTTTTAAGTAAGTTGTCTGTGTAAACTGACACAACATTTTGCCGGGTGGAAAGACGAGTGGAAGTGGTGTTGTAGCTATAATGACCCAATGTAGCTTTTTTAGAGGAAAAACATGTCTTAGATAGCACCTTATCTGGTGTAAATTAATGGAAAAAACCAGCCTCCTTCTGCAAAGGTTTAGAACACAAATTTACTGTCTCAGTGTCTGTTGGCTGCTCTGCACAGTAAATACATTAGCTAAAGGTCTTAGGAGGGGTTGATCTAATGGGGGCTCCTGCCACTGCCTTATCGCAGGTGAGAGGCAATTTGCTTTTGAAAGGAATATCCAAGAGCATGTCCTCATTTGCAAAAAGAAAACACAAATGAAGAAGGTGTGTTTTTTGTGGTTGGTTGGTTGGTTTGTTTTCTCCTGCACAAACCAGTGAGGTGACATGGCTGCAGTAAAAGGGGATTTAACCACAAAACAGATCTGTACTTTCCTCCTGACAAACCTGTGGCGTGTCCCCTTAGGAGCCTCTCTAGCCAATATGAAAACACACACTGGAAAACTCTTCCAGCTGAAATCCAGCTGAATGCAGCCAAACTACAATCACAGCTTTTAAAGGGATGGTCATGTGGGAAAAAATATTTTGACACCTCAAACTGGAGTTTTCAAAAATGGTTAAAGCAAAAGGTACTTTTCCTACTGGGAAACTGCCATCTGTTTTACTGCTTTGGAAGTTGCAATAGGAAAAAGGTTCTTTTGGTGTGTTCCTTCTTACTAGAAGGAAAGAACAAACAAGAAATAAGAGAAGCTGGCATTCATAGTATCTTTTGCTCTTCTCTCCTCTACATAAACCTAAGCTCCCGTTCCTCTTTATGTGACATAAGATGATAGGTGCAGCTGAAGCATTGGCCAGACATACTGCTTGTAAACTGCTGGAAAGGCTGCTTGATTCTGCCTTGTGCAGTGTGAAAATGGATTTATGCACAGTGGAAGAACTTAACAGGGATGACAATTTGATAACTGACATTGTTACAGTAATTTAATAAGTGGAGAAAACCTAGAGTAGATCTCAAAAGCTTGAGTAGACATAGATAATAGCTCACTGGTAAAGCATATCCTGAGGAATGAAAGTGTTGCCAGTGTGCTGTCAGATAGGGAAATTCTATTCAATAATGAAACAAGACACATTAGGGAAGCAGGTGGCTTTCAAAGTGGTAACAGAAATATGACTGTGGGTCTGAGTTGGAATAAAATGGTTGAAACGATCAGAGTCCAGTGGAGTTAGTTCTGGGGAATGGCAGGGTGCTTTATTTTTTCAACATGCCAAAAAGTTGCTCATTTTAGAACCAGTTCTGAATATTCTGCATCAATTGATGGTGGTATGGTAAATTGTGGTATTTTAATTTCAGCCCATCACTGCCTGATTCTAGTTCATACAAATCTGGTTTCTCTATTTGTTCATGTAAGTATTTTTTGCCCCAACAAAGGACAGATGATAAAAGGTCAGAAGGCCTGTAAGTCAAAAAAACCCAAACAAACAACCCCCCCCCAAATCAAAAACCCTCAAACAAACAAACAAAAACAATAAAACAATCTAACACCCTGATGAAGACAATGATACAAAAGGTTTTAAAGCTCAGTTCTACTGCTTCCCTTCACACAGCCTTCACTCTGTCCCTGGGTGTCTTCAGAATAGTCCATCAACTGTTATATTACCTCAATTCAAAGAAATTCAACCTTAGCTACAGCAGCCCATGTGGAATACATCTGTTAAAGCTGCTGCTCAGGGAAGAGCTATTCTTTTATAAAAACCATGGCTAGACCAGCAACCACACTTCAGGTAGGGGCAGTGTCTTTTAGATGATCACTCTGCTGTCTGGACTAGGACAAACCAGAAATGAATTACAGCTTCAGCTGAAGCTCAAACCCAGAATGAATGGGTTTGTGTGGGCTCCAGAGCAGAGCATGGAATGCTTGCCTGGGTCACATGGAGCTGGGGTGCACCTGCAGCTGCTGTGGTGTTTGAATGTGCCCTCTTCCTTTTCTCCTCACCGCTTTCTGAACAGCAGTGGTGGTGCTGCCCCTGTGAACGTACCCACATCACCAACTGCTTCAAGGTGAAACGAAAATCCCAGTGGAGACAGAAACATCTATTTCCTTGTTCAGGAAGAGCTGCATCTATTTATTTGGGTTATTTCTACCAGTAGGTGTCATGATACTGCAACCTGTGAAAATTCCTGGTGCAGTAGGAGATAAAGTGGTTAAATAAACAGTAATAATTATGGATTTTTGTTTAAATTAGTGAATGTCCGTGGTTAAAAGGGTGGTTAATTTTGCTAGATGCTACCACCGAGACATTAGTCTCCTTGGTTTGGGTGCACTGCAGATTAAAACCTCTGTTACACTCAAAAATTTTCTTTTTCATGCCTGTGTAATATACTTGTTCCTTTGTGTGGGGATGGAGCCTGCCCTTCAGGGGGACACGCTAATACTGGAGTGGGTAGGTGACTGAGGAGTGACATCCTCTGAAGAAAGTCATGATAACCTGTCCTTTGAAGAAAGAGCTTCAAAATGACCTCCACCCACATTCGCTTCATCTCAGAGCAGTCCACTTAGACAATTTTGTCCCCCTCAGAGGCACCAGCTATGCAGCCAGAGGCCCTTCAGCACCTTTGGCTTGGGTGGACTGTCACTCGCGTGTTGGATGCACCAGACCCCTGCTATCAGCACTGCCCTCTGCAGAACAGAATCAACCCCACTTAATTGCTAATAAAACTTCTTTAATTTGACGAGTGTGGGCTTTACCCAGCTCACCTTCACTCTGTCATAGTGTCAGTCTTGCAGGAAATGAGGCATTGTTGGTTTGGTGTCTCCAAAGGCTTTGGGGAGCAGGTTGGTCTCTGTTGAATTCCTACCATTAATACACTTTGGGAAAAGAGAGGCAAGTGACACAGAGCCAGTGGCAACACTGCTAACCTTAAATCCTGTTCCCAATTACCCCAGGGGGTGTCAGAGAGAAAAACAGCCACCCTCTTCTGGGGACCGGTTTTTCAGAACTGCTGCTACTGGGCAGCTTGCAGAAACACAGGTTACGCTGTTTGGTGCCAGACTGAGACAATTTTTCACTTGTCTTAACAGTGAAATATTCACAAGTAGAAGCTACCACAATGTACCTGCTTGTCACGAATAATAACCACTGTGGAACATTTTACCCTTTATCAGTGTTCGTGCTGAGCTGGCTACTCAGGGGCTCAGTTTTACTAGGGAGCATTAGCAGATTAGCTAGTGGATGAACACAGACTCTGGCACCTAAAACAACTGCTTACCCTTTTAGAACTGGAGGGCAATCAGTCCCTAATGAAATAACTTCTACATACATGTTAGACCTGTCAGCTTTCTAGAGAGCAATAGTAGTTGGTAGAGGCTGGGACAGCTCAGCTGTGATCACCAGAATAACTATAAAATAACTATTAAAATGAGAGACATGTAACCAACTCTGCACTTCATCCAGGTAAGTGATGTGACTGTTTTACCTGACACCCTGTTCACAAGCTGTGCCAAAGCCTGAAACAGGTAAAGCTGTGGCTTAGGTGAATTTTCCTCATTTTTATCAAGAGCTTCTAAGCTTTTCACCCAAGAGCTGCTTGCTGTTCAAGAGTGACCCCAATATCTGTTATTCACAGCGTAGGGCAGGGTCAGTACTGGGGCCAGTCTTGTTTAACATCTTCATCAGCAACATGGACACTGCATTGAGTGCACCCTCAGCAAGTTTGCCAGCAACACCAAGCTGTGTGGGGTGGCTGACACGCTGGAGGATAGGGATGCTGTCCAGAGGCACCTTGACAGGCTGGAGAGGTGGAACCATGCCAAGCTCATGAGATTTAACAAGATGAAGTGCAAGGTCCTCCATCTGGGACAGGGCAATCCCAGGCACTGATATAGGTTGGGCAGTGACTGGCTTGAGAGCAGCCCTGAAGAAAAGGACTTGGGGATACTGGCGGATGAGAAGCTCAGCATGAGCTGCACTTGCAGCCCAGGAGGCCAATCATATCCTGGGCTG
>VWZY01004297.1:236727-401136 GCA_013399075.1 Chloroceryle aenea
TTGCCTTTCTGACTCTCCCCATGTACCACTGTGGGGAGGGAGTGAGTGACAGGGTGGGGACTTTCCTGCCAGCCAGGGACAACCCACCACAGCCTCAAACTGTTGTAGGCCATAGGTGTGTGTTTGGAGAGCAATGCTTATGCTTGCTCTGCTCTTATGGTCTCCTATATCTGCCACATCTTTCTCTTGTTCCCAGAGATAGACACAGAGGCTATGGACAGTTGCTGTTGTCCAGTACAGCCATTTTATATTCCTACATACTTATTCCAGTAACCATCTGTGTGGCATTGCTTGATTTCTGCCATTATTTCACAATTCTTTTTCATGTGCTGGTAACTGTTTTTCAGCAGTGGTTGGAGTCAGGGCTAGATCCTGACTCCAAGATCTACTGAGGTCAGCTTTTCTTTATATAGAAAAACCTACGTCTTCTATGAATGTTTCACAAGCCACTCAAACCCAAATTCAGAAGAGTTTTAACATATTTATGGCAAGTTTTTAACACAGTGCTAGGAACTTGTGAAAAATTAAATTGTTCCTTATTTCAATGGAATTTTACCAACAAAACTTACTGCCACCTAACCTGTATTCAGCAGGGACTCAGGTCATTCCAGAGAGTATCCAATCCCTTCAGTATAACCCTGTTCTCCAATTAGTTTTATAGCTATGGTCATGTACATGTTCATCTGCTTCTCCTCGTTCAGAAAAGTCATTCTCCATACAGGATGGACAGCATCTGCACTGTCAAACACTTGCTTACCGACGTGTTGTCTTTCTGTAGCTTTCAATACTTGTCAAGGCTGATGGGTAGTGCTCTCCTTCGATGACAGGCAGCAAGGTGCCAATTTTAATAAAAACTTTTGTCTCCAGGTCTGTTTTCATGTGGTCTGACTCCAGTTTCCCAGCTGACATTGAAAGCAGTTAAAAAATCTGGTTAGTTGCTAAACGTATTGGATTGTCCACTCCCAGAACCTAAGGTGGCATCTGAAGCTGTTGCCCACAGTTGCCTGCCCTAATCAATGAAAATTACCCTGGAAATCAGAGAGGGAAGGGAGAAGAGCAGATAAATGACTTGTCTTTCTTGTGTGGTTGTAAGCCTAAAGAGACTCAACCCACTGAGACCATGGCCAGGTCTGGTACCTAACTCTGGATGGGAATTTAGGGACATTATATGACATCCTCCCACCATCCTTTCCAGTCTTCATCAAGCCCTTGAAGACTGAAGTTCTTACAGGTCCACTCCCAAGGAAACTCCAGGATAGCTGGAAAGATGTGAGGCTGCCTCAAGGAAGACCAGCACCTGCCAGTCTGCACTGATGAGGTTCTGTCGTGAGACATCATGAAGTTTAATAAAGTTTATTGTTTATAAGGACAATGCTTTTCTGAAGGCAGCCTTAAGCAGTCGTGCCCATGCTGGAGGGACCAGCCTTATCCTAGCAGCAATAGTTAGGCTGAGGTGATCTGGCATAGGTTACAGAAGATGTGAATAAGGGAAAGAGGTAACTCAAGTTATTTCTGGATACCTGGCTCAGTCTGTAGCTGGAGCAAGATCTTCACCTGCACCTTTACTCCCTTAGGAGGTTCAAAGCAGGCAGAGAGTAGCTTGCTCTGAGGCAGACACTGGATGCAAGAAGCTAATGTACTTGTGATGCTTGGATCTAGATGTGCACACACAGAAGTGGACTTAGATTTATGATCTCTGTTTCACAGGAAGGGTCTGAGTTTCAGTAGCCTCTTAGAAGAAGAGGAAGTTAAAACTACACCTGAATCTATGACTGTTCCAAAGAAGAGATGAATATACCCAGTACTTAAAGGTGGAAACAGCTAGAGAGTAAAAACCCCATCAGTCTGCTGAAATATGGTTCAGATAAACCACCTGAGAACTGAAAGCTAGGTATCTGTTCAGCCTTTAGAGAAGGACATCAATTGCACCTGTAACTGAAGAAGGCCTTAAATATTTCAGAAGGCAGCCAGAAGAAGAGGACGTGTGTGCTGTAGGAGACATACTTGGAGAACTATCAACGTAGGCTGGAGTGGAACAGGAGAAAGGGGAGACTGGCCATGGGCCTTAAAGGTCTTACGGTGACTCCCAACTTCCCTACAACTCCCGGAGAGAAGGAGTAGGCTGGGGAGAGGAAAGAGGAATCAGAGAACACTGAAGTAAATATCTTACCTCCTCATCCTCTAGCCTTTTGTCCTTATCTGGATTTAGCAAGACAGCTTGAAAAGCAGTGAGGCTGCCCAGCTGAGGAGCATTCATGGCTGGCAAGCAGCCTATTAGACAATCTGCTGGTTGCTGCTTAGTTGGCAGCACAACTGTCCTGCACAGCAAGACTAAGGAAGCTTTGAGAGCTAGGCATAGTTGTCATTCTTTGTCAAAGAAGTATGCCAGAGTTTTCCTTCGGATGAGGCCAAGATAGTGACATGGCACAAGGTACCTTCTTCGTCCTCTCCTGGCGTGCAAGAGAAAGAAGAAGCTGTAGAGATCTGGAAGTGGAAGAGAGGAAAAAAAGCCCTTGTTTCCTAACAGGGTTCTGAATGCTTGGTGAGACAAAAGCTGAGGCAACCACACATTCATGGTAGAGACAAGCTATAGGCTTTCAGAAGTGTGGTGAGAAGATGTTAGGAGCAAAGAGATCTCTCAAGTGATGGGTAACAACTAGTAAGAATTTGCCACAATATTCTCATATGCCAGAGTAAGTGTCTTTAAAAAGACATCCAATAGATTTTTTAAGAATAAATGCAGAGTGGCAAAATGGTGTTGCCTCCAGACAGTTTAAGATCATAAAATGCTGGTGACTCAGACCTCATGATTTATGGACCACCTGCTTCTGCTCTTATTGAGGAAATTCTTCATTAATACAAAACTCCACCTAGAACAGCCTGCTGGGGTAGTCTCAGTAATTTTGAGAAACGAGGGTTGAGTGTCTGCATGAATTGGACTGAAAGTCTCCTTCTCCTGTTTAAAGACAATGATATTTATAGCTTTAAATGCTCCGTCAATTTAAATGTTATAATGTTTCACAATCATGTATTTAAACACAGAAATCTGTTTATTTACCCAAACAAAACAGAGGAAATGATTCCAGCCCTCAGGTTTTGAATTCTCGTTTAAATATGTGAACATCAGTCCACAACTTAGAGATGTTTGTGTATCTATGTACCTCCAAAATACTCATATTTCATAGGCTTTTTCACATTAATATTCACCAACAGTATCACAAAAGTTCTTTTTCTTTTACATAACTGTAAGCAACAGTAATTCTAGAAACACTAGAGAAAAAAAAGCATAGCAATGTCCACAGTTACAAGAAAAAGTGCACATTACTTGGTCACAATCACAGTCATTACTTGGAAAACTATATGTAACAAGTAGATATAAAATATCACTGATGCCTTAAACTCATTGTCAAAAACGGAATTACATAAAATTTTGTACATGAAATAAGGCAAATTTAGGAATGCACAAGAAACTTGTTATTCAACAAAATCTAACCAACAGAACAGATAGTACAGTAAGCATAAACTAAAGTACTTTTTTCTATATACTTAAAAATAAGCCTGCCGTAGTGCACAAAGAAAACACCATTAATGTGTAATCAATATTATAAAATAAGAAATAGAGGGGTTGGGAAGAGTGGGGAAGGGGAGAGAAGAGTTTTATTATAGTTGCAGCTGCATCCATTTACAGTTTTGTACAGGTTTTAGCTAGGCCTGGGAATTATACAAATCATACCAGAAGTGTCAATGACCTTCCTCAGTAAGAATTTTGTTTAAATTAAGGAAAAAAATAAATACACACAAGAGTGCAAATTTTCAGATTGTCACTTGCAACCTCTTAACATTCATCATCTACATCCAATCACAACTAGAGGGACTTGTATAGGACAGCAGCAGTGATCATGGAGTTAGATGAGCTCACCGTAAGAAATCAATTGACCTTTTTATTTTTATTTTTTCTCAGTGATATGTCTTTTTAAAAAAACCCTCAACTCTCTTATTAGTTGCTAGTAAAGCTGCAATATATTACAGAATGGAGTTGAGAATGGTATGAATGCAGGAAATGCATGCTTCCTTTGGAAGGTATTTCGTAGATGACAATTTACAGTACATGGGGGAAGAATTATCCAGCATCAAGAGTTACTCGTTGTAGAAAGAATATGAAGTTGGGGAGAAGGGCACAGTCAGGGGTTCAAGAGAGGAAGGGGGGACTTAAAATAGCTCCTTAAAACATTTTCAGGACCAGTGAAAAAGTTTACCAAAGTAAAAATGAAAAATCTTGAATGAAAACAAAAATCTTTTGTTTTGTTTTTTATAAAAATTACATTTTTTTAAAATACAAGATCCTTTTAATTGCAATGGTGCCCTGTAGCAACAGGACATTTGGCAACGTTTTGCCATATACTGCAGCTTTAAGTCCAATGAGTCTGTATCACATTCCACTAATATTGCACTTGGATCTTGAACCATTTTTTTTTGTTAAACCATCACAGCATCTTCTGTTTTCTCCACATGTTAGAATGAGTTAATTTCTAGCCACTTTTTCAATATTTATGCTGACACACTAAAACAAAAGCAATAGGCTGGACACAGTAAAGTACCTCAGAAATACCAGAGGTCGAAGTTCACTTTGAAGCACCTTAACACATCACTTTATGGATCAAGAACAGTGTGGCATTATGGTAATTAACTCTCCTAAAAGACTGTGCAGTAACTGAAGTGTGTGCTCTTGGAAATCAAAATGTCATTAGTGGAAACTCTGAGATAAGACCAGGCCAGTGTGAAGGTCACATGACTCAGTTCTGCTGCAAAATAAGGTTTTCCAGTTCATCTGCAGAACGCAATAAAAATGCGGCTGATTCTCGATACCCTGCCACAAGCTGCCGCACGGCGTTGATTTCAGTTGGGCTCAGCTGGGGTCTAGAGCTGGAACTACTGGAGGATCCAGAGCTGGTTGCTAACTGCCTCTTCATACTGAGATCTGTTGGACCTGCAGATAAGAAAGGAAAAGAAAAGAAGCTTCAGATACTCTGCCAGAGATGTTTCACAGGTTTGTAACTACAGACTCAGAGTAGCAAAATCTGCTCTCAGCATCTCAGCAGAGTGTCAGGGAGAAGCATGAGAAACAAGACGGTGTTCAGTTACCAGTTGCCCCGACAGGAACCACACCGATTTTTATTTATATATGATGGACACTCTTTAAATTCTACTTACATAACAAGAAGGCTGAGTCCACTGCCAGCAGAAAATGACACTCTGGGGGTTATCCCAACAGTGTCAGCCACTTGCACCCCAGCACTGCCTAGGATCCGACATCAGTGAGCAGGTGGGAGGTTCATCTCCTGTGCTTCCCACAGCTCCAGCTGCCATCACAGCCTTCATGGCAATCTGCACACTTGCAGTTTTTAGCACAGATTATCAAATTTATCTTCCCTAGATATCTATTTTCACGTTTTATGCTTCAATCAGCACATGGCCAGATTGTGAAACCCGTACAGACAGAGATAAATGGCCATTCACTCGACTAGCCCTGATTCCATGTGATCACTGATATAAATAGCTGGTCATGAATGAGATTAGGCTGGTGACAATCTGGCTGCTGCAGCGAGGAGTACGCTGTCATCCGCGGGGGCTGCATGCAGCTGGCGATACATCGCAGGGCTCTTGTCAGCCCTGCACACTGACATGAGAATCTGCAGCAATCACCATGTTGCATTGGCAGCTTACACCGCCAGGCTTAGCACTGTTCAGCAAAGAGTATTCCTAAGCCCGGGAACGCTGCGTGCAAAAGACAGCAGTGCTGAGGGCAGTCTGTGGGTTCCTGCGACTGGCAAAGCCATCTGCCACCATCAAGACTGGCTTTGTGTGGAATTTCCTTGGTCATATGACTGTAGCTATTAATCAGCTAAGATACGTGGTGCTTTGATGAGATGTTTGCATTTTCCACTTAGATTTGGACAGGTAGAATTGGACTGAGGGCTTTTTTAAACATAGAAGGATACAGATGGCAAGTATACCTGTCAAGCAGCTTATTATGTGCAAATCTGGAAAAATACTGCTCATTCCTTTTGACAGTGTAACAAATCCATATTTCTGGCAGGCAAAAGATCAGACTAGCCTGATCTTAATACTCCCCTGGAAACTAGGATCTAGTTATCCAAAGCAATGCATCTTGCTTTCCTATGAGAAAAATGTCACTGTTTAATTTCATCTGGACATCGTATGTTAATGCCAAGGCTTTCTCAGCATTGGCTCACTGGGTAGAGCTTGCTTCCCCAAAAGACCAGAATAATTGTAAGATTTAGCATATTTAGCTGTAGAATACAGAACACTTCAATTCATACTCTAGACGTTCTCCTAAATAGTCTCACCAGAATCACAAGACTCAAAACCA
The DNA here is from genome assembly GCA_013399075.1 of Chloroceryle aenea. Taxonomy (NCBI): domain Eukaryota; kingdom Metazoa; phylum Chordata; class Aves; order Coraciiformes; family Cerylidae; genus Chloroceryle; species Chloroceryle aenea. The sequence goes on from VWZY01004297.1 coordinate 243,119, forward strand.
GACTCACTATCTTAAGCACTAATGGAAAGAGATGTACTGATTTCCAGGAGCTGAAGATTTGGTCATAAACCTTACTTATTTTTCTTTCTTTTATGTTTATGCAGAGATACAGCTGCGACCACAAAGGATGTGGAGACTGACATGTTCCCACACTCACTCAGGTTAACAAAAATCTCCCCTTGAGTGAATGAAAGCAGAGCTGGGATTATGAAAAGAAACTACTGAAACTACTCAGACAGGAAGGGTCCTATTAGATCTTATTTCCTACGATGCAACTACCATGAACACACTTAGCCTTACAACTGCATTAGCCAGCTTTACATCGGCACAAATGAACTGACTTCTCAATGACTTCCAGCGTACAAAGGATAAATAAAAGGACAATTAGCTCAGTGAATTTGTTTCAGTGTGACTGCACACTGCAGGAACACGATCACAGTGTGAAGAAGCTCAGAGGAGATTTCTAAGCAAAACCTTAACGCAGCACAGAGAAAAGTATACAAATCACCAAGCCAGCTGGACTGAACGATTGTATAAAGCCATTAAAGACTTCTATATTTATTGAGGTGATAGTGAAAAAGCTGCCAGTGACATATTGAGGGCATTGTGCTCTGTGTGAATCTGCTTTAACGTTCATGTTCTTTCCTTGACTCTCATTTGTGCCACAGCCAAAAACACAGAGCATGTCTTTTTCTGAAACAAAACTGAAGAGCTTTACTTTAAATAGAACTATTTTCTTAGTGTACTTAACATTATTTATTAAATTGCCAGTCTTCACAGGAACGAGGCAATGTATCCTTACACAGAGGGAAATCTGAATATTTTTGCAATGAATTTCACAGTGTCAGGTTCCTCCAAGGTGATACTGCATATTTTTAGCATACTGCTTCTTATCCTGGAGTACTTCAGGACAATTACGAATCTTGACTGCAAACATAATCAGGTTCCACAATGTCTGTGTGTGCAAGCAAAGATTAAGCATATATTGCAGAGATGAAGACAGGATACTTATTTTTATTTATTTACTTCTCTTAGTGCATACTGTTGTAACTCACACTTGTCACCTCCCATGTTTTCTGTAACAGCACAACATTCTCTTAAGCAGTGGGATAAACAAATTGCTGAGACAGATCCTTTCTTTTATACTCAGAAGACTGAAGTATTGCTCCTCTGCCTCTTGCCAAGGCCACCTGATTTTAACATGGGAATACTTTCCGTTTACCACCTCAGTCCAGTTACAGAGCTAATTTCTCCTTTGAGGTGAAATTGTTCTTGTTGGAACCACATCAAGATGAATATGAGAACTCTGAAACCCCACTCTTCATGAGCTAGACAACCATTTATCAAATTAACTGCCAGGAATATCTGCCATTAAATACATTGCAGGACAAATGGCTTTTCTGTAAATTACAAGACTTAAATGGAGCTAGTTATTGCCTCATGCACTACTCATTAGCAACATGATTTATATCAGATTCCAAAATATGGGTCAGATGTAGATGTGCTGCTACTGATTGCTTAGATGCTATCAACTGTCTCAGCAAAAATCCCTTAAGAGCTGTATCTGTCACTGGGTAGCTACCAATCTTATAATTAACAACTACTGAAAGAATAATAAATGTGTTGATGACTCTCAGAATGGTTATCCCTATTGCAGATAAGAATTCAGAATTAAAAAATAATTTTTAAAAGCTGTATGTGCTTAGGCATCTATGCTTCTACACTCTGATGAATAGTTAAGCATCCTTTTTCATCAGTGAAGATGTAAAAATCCCTGACACTGATTTATAGAAAAACATATTTGCTCATGCCTTGATATCTCTCTTGTCTATCTTTTCTGTTGCACCCATTCTCCTCTCTCCTTCTTTCCCCCCATGAGTGGTTTAGAGGTATGCACTATGCTCTTATATGCTCCAATAAAACTAAACACAAAGTATCAAAGTGTGCTACTTTTTCCAAAGCAGATGTATTTATTGTTGCAAGAATGATCTATTGTGGTATTATGGGATTTGTCAATGTTTCTTTTCCTCCTGCCTTCAGAGCAGATGTGACTAAAACTATTGTTTCAAGTGCCAGAAGATCTCAGGTCAAGAAAACAGGACTGATGGATTGGATTTGTAAGCTTCTTTCTCCAGTCCTGTTGTGTCTCTTCATGCCCCAGGTCCAGCTGTGTTAGAGACAAGCTGGTTTGTCTTTCCTCTCTCCCAACTGCAATGTCATTAGAGCAGCACTGAGAACACAGAATACTAGGCAAGAGTCGAGGTATAAAGAAGAGCAAGAGAGAACAACCACAGGAAAACCCCTGTTCAAACCCTACATCTTGGCCAGCCATGCTGTGGTAACCCAGTAAGCACTTCAAGAATTAGCTACATACTGGATATTCTTGGCTGGACTGTTTTTTTCCCCCCAGGTTTATTGCCAAGAAGCCTCTACTGATCATGCAAATGCTGAGATTTTAAAGAAGTTTACAACTTCACATATTTTGAAGGTGTGGAAATGAGGCACCCTGCACTCACATGCAAAAGGGACAAGAGTGCTGAGCCCTCCTCTCCCTGCCCCAGAACAGTGTGCCCATGCTGCTGATGGACAGCAGCATCAGCTGCTCCATCATCTTCAGCAGCTCTGCACCACCTGAAGGACCAGGAGGCAGAAGGACCAGGAAGGCAGATTTGCTAAAGCAGGGAATGGCTGGGAGAGTGCAGGGACTGGTGAGTGGTGTGGTGAGAGTCTGGCAGCTGCCAGCTGGACCATGGGGCCACTGGTCATGGTCTGCAGGCCCACCTGTGGGAATGGAGGCTGAAAGAGAAGCCTGACAGGGCTGAGGATTTGCTGGTGGTGCGATTGGATCTGGATTCAGCAGAAGGACTCACCTGAGCTGGAAGGGGACTGGACGTTTGTGGTGCCTGGGATGCAGTGCTGAGTTGTGGCTGTGGTGGAGGTAGGCTGCAGATCTGTGTGGAGAAACAGAGACACAACAGTTGCTTTGTCTTACCACAAAATGAGAGCATGTCCTGCAAGGCCAGTCTGCCATACAGTCTGAAACACCCTCTCTTTTTACACATACAAAGGGAATGACTGACTTTTCTGCCCAGAAAACCAGGCAACAATGCAGAAAAAACAGCCCTAAATCATCTCCAGGAAAACCAGCAATCACAGCAGAAACATTCTCCACACCTCTATGGAAAATGGACTTGAAGAAATGAAGTGACCGAGGAGAGCAAGGCTCTGACAAGCCCACCCTGGCTTCAGAGTGCTGACAGCTGACAGTCATTCAGAGAGGGAAGATGGTGACCCACAGGACAGAAACATGTGGGGAGACAGAGTGACCCACTCTGTCAGGAGAGGCTCAGGTAGCATGCAGGGACTTTAACAGCTTCAGGTGGCAACAGGAAATTTTTGCTTCTAACAGTGCAGCCTCTCTCCTGTCCTCATCCTCCTGTGCTCAAGCCTCCTCCAGGCTCAGTCCCAGTGTGATGGAGCAGGGCCAGCTGAAGACTGTGGCTGGCTAGTTGCTGGCAAGCAAATTTTGTTGACACTCACTGGACTACTCCACCTTGGAGATTCTCCACTCAGTTCTGTAGCAGGAACTGCAAGAGAGACCTGGAAATCCACCCTCCTCAAACAGCAGCTCTCCTTTAACATCTACAAGAATCAAGGACAACATGCCCAAAGGCTTCTCCCCAGCACATGTGTAGGCTGACAGAAGCTCTGTCAACCCACAGATTGCTTGGTGATGTTGTGAAGCTTTCCAGCCAAGATGACTGGGCTTAAAGAGTTTAAAGCAGAGGAAAAAGAGACCTTGGTGCTGTAAGCCCAAGCCTTTTCCTGCTGTGCTTTTTTTCTGCCCATAGTAAAGGAGGGGTCACTGTACAAGCTGTTGCATTCTGCTTGCTCATGCTGAGCAGCTGCACGAAGGCTTCCCCCATACAGTTGTGTAAGGAGCTAATTCTGACCCTGCAAGGAGCCATGTGGAAGGACAGGCTGAGGAGGGAAGCACTCTCACTGCAGGCATAGAGAGGTCCCTGAGCTAGAGCCACCAAACAGTTGGGTGAGCAGACAGAGTCTGCAAGATGGGATCAGAGTAGTGATGAACTTTACAGGGGAAGAAATAACCAAATAAAATGAGTCACAGGTTACAAATTACACACATCAGTTGGATAGGAGAGCTAACTGGTCATAGCCATTACTTCACTGTGGGGGGAAGGTCCAGACATAGGTATTCAAGCAGTGTGTTTTAGCCAGCTTTTGCAACTTCTCCTTTTTTCTGTTTTAGTACACACATAAAACCAGACTGTATTTGTTTATATACACATCCTAACTGAGGTGTGTGTTCTTTTTTACACTACCAGAACACTTGTAAACGTGACAAGAACATCTGATGGGTTACTAAATTGAAAAGGAAATGCATTCTTAAATTACTTCTTGGGTCCTGAAAACAATTCACAAGCAAATATCCTGTTTTCCAGAGAGGGAATTCATTAACCATCATAACAGACTTGTGTATGTTTGGAACAAGAGTCCTTGAAACAGAATAATGATTGCAAACAACTGTCCTGTGAGGTCTGTCAGGAGGGCAATGGTTATCCCACGCAACAGCAGCTCTGTCCACTCCTCTCAGTCTACAAATGAAAAACCAAATATCCATGGCCATATCAGAGAGGACAGATCCCAAAGAACTGGCCTCCAAGCTGACCCATTTCTCCCATAGGGAAACCAGCTAAGGGAGTCAGAGCACTTTACCCTCAATAGCAGAGATGATTAGGCTGGCTGCTGATTACTTCTGTGTCAATGAAACTAAGGTAAATGATGGAGTTGCCCTTCCACAACTTTCCTAATGATCTTCCTGAAATGGTAGCTGAGTCACAAATCAGCAAGCAGCTCAATCTGTAGCATCAACAACTGGTGTCCAAGTGCTGGCACACGGATTTTCAGTTGATGAAGCTGATGTGCTTTGGATTCTGTAGGACCTCTGTGGAGAAGACGGACACCTTTGCACAACACTCCAACTGTGCACAACCATCTGAAGGAGGACTAATAGTTTACTACTCTTGCAGAATAAGAGGACATACAGACAAAATTTTCCAGAACAAGTGTGGAAAGGCAAGGAAGAAGAAATGTTTGAGCAGATGTCAGTATGCAAACTGTAAGCATCCACTGGTCCGTTCACCCCAGCGACGCTACACAGGGAAATGCAGTGCACTGCACAGCTCCCTGGCTGTGGCAGCTGTGCAGCATCTGGCAGGTCCTGAATAACTGCTGCCTGTCCTGCAAAACCCATCCTGAGCTTTAACTGTGAAAAAACACCAGAGTCCTCTACATTAAAGGTATAAAAAAATATGTTGCTTGTAATCAGAAAGCAACAGTAATTTACAAGGCTGAATTTGTATATCATTTTATAACAATGGCATTACCTGAAGTAATGTAGAATATTTTTGCCTGAATCCCACAATTCACTGAAAAATCAGAGTTAGGAAAATGTATCCTATTACAAGAGGTTTGAAGAGAAAAAGAAATACACAAAACAGTTGTGATTCCTCACAGATTATGCAAAACAGGACAATTCTGATGGCTTCTGCTGACAAATAACACATGGGGAGTTTAATCCTCCTCCTAGTTGGGTGAAAGAGCAAATGCCAACTGTTCTCAGTGGGAACTGGCTCGGATCTTCTCTAGCTTCAGTGCAATTCCAAAGTTCTTGTACATTTTCCCAAGAAACCAGATTTCCACAGCTTGTGTTACTCTTATGAAAATATTTGATCAGAGATCACATTCAGTACCTCAGATGTGTTTTTCATGCATATGGAAACAATTGCAATCATCATTCACTCTCTTTAAGTCAAAGGCTTTTGACAACTAAAATATTATCTTTTCAAAGCCTTTTGAAAACTTAATGCAAATCATTCACAGCCTTTGAGGGTTTTGGGGTGGGGAGTGAAGAAGCAGACCTGACTGAAGGTCACCAGGGCAGCACAATCCAGGATCTCCCTGCAGGCTGCAGCCCCGATAGAGTTTTGAAATTGCTTAGCATGTTGCATATAGAGGCTTTAGCTGAAGAGTTACCATCTTGCCTAAGTCTGCCCACATATCCAAAACAGCCAGGACAAAAACCCAAGGATTGCTCCATCCTCGGAGACATTTTTTATATACTGTTCTTGGAGGCAAGAGACTCTGTGCTTCCAGAGTAATGACTTTTCTCTGACAGACAGACCTCTTATACACCTGTTATCAGAAGCAGCAAACCTTTTCCTTTGCTCTGAATTTGTATGAAATCAATATGAGGGCCTACTTCAAACTAATAATACAATTTATTTACATCTGTTTGTTAAAAAATCTTGCTAATGCAAGAAGAAAGGAATGCTGGCTAGATACACAACACCACTGTTTTTGTGAGGGGGACATGCAGCCTCACTCTGACACATAATTACCTCCATCATTTTTAGTTTAGGGTATAGATGGACATGTTGATATCTCATTTAACAGTTGGTAATGCCAGATCCTTATCTACAGTAAATTAAAGTAGCTAGAGAGACCATGTGAGAAATCTAGGTCAGTTCATTAATGTTACAAAATATGGAGGTCAGTGTTTTCAAACTCCAGCCACAAAGATACTGGTGGCCTCATTTTGTCATCAGTATAGCAGAGGACAATAGTGACAGGGTAGGTCCTCCTAAAGTCATGCAAATTGGCTGAAGATCTAACCTGGCATTTTCTTACACAGCTTTGTTAGAGACTTTGGGTTCAGTCTCACCCCGTTGTGAATTAGTCCCTTGAAACTGAAGGGAGACTAGCACACAGTGAGCAAGCATTTTGCTCAGCAGTAGCTGTTCTCAGGCTTGTGATCCTGCTCATTATACCATAATAGCCCATGGATATTGAACCCCTCGGACCAGCTTCTGTGCAGCAGGGGGAAATGTACACACAAGCACATAGGCACATTTTGTAAGGAAACTCACCACTGCTAGAAGCATCATTGAGATTTAGCAGCCCACCTCCGAGCCCTCTGTAACTATGGTAACTGTAGGTCCCATTGCCATTGATGTACAACACCTCCTGTGTGCTGGAAACTGCTGATGTTGAGTAAGTGACCTGGGCTGGCTCTTGTTTGTACTGCTTGTCAGCCGGAGCAGCCTCATCCTGCAAAAAACAAGGAAAGCTTTTGAATTATTGTTTCATTTTACCCTGCACGAGAGGGTCTTTCTCATAGCTAAAACTCCTCATCTGCTGCTTTCAGAGAAGTATAATCCATGTTAAACAAGCACAGATGTGTTTCTGGTTAACCAAATACCAGCTGAATAGAAACAGTGGAAATATGCAAGGACACAGGTTTCCTACAAATCTGAGAACGTTCATTTTTTGTGCTCCACAAGCCAGCCATACTGTTTCTGAAATGAGAAGATGCACCCTCTCACCCTGAAGAGCTCCGTCTCCTGCAAAGCCCAACTCTGTCCAGAAACAGCATGAGAAAGGATAGGAAAAAGCCGTTACTTTCCAAGTACAGGAGTGACTCTTGCGAGCCAGGGAACCATTATCTTTCTCAAGAAGATAAACCACATGCACTAGCTACTTCTTTTGATGTATTAGCTTCAGAAATGACAGAAAGACTAGAGGAATGGAATCAACCAGCATTTCCTGTGTTTGCAAAGGGCTGAGTGTCCACCCACACGAGGGTCAAGTGGTACGGATGGCTCTGGAAATGTGGCTTGAAAGCATTTGTTATCTGTGCATGAGCAGTGACTGTTTGTACACCAGGAGTTCCCCTCAGTGCTCCCTGTTTGCCTCTTAAACATTTATATAATATTTTACAGGATTTGGCAAAAGCCCCCTCCAGTTTGTCCTCAAAGGAGATTATGTTTCAGGTGAAAGTGTGGTTTTTAACTCTTCTGTATACACTGTAGCTACTGCTTAGAGCACCTCAGCTTCTCTCATCATCTCAGAATGCCCCTGTGGCAACTTCAGTAATGACACAAATGAGAATAACAAAAGCATTAAGAGAAGATTTAAAGTGCTTTAGTAGTTGGAAACAAGCAAAACTAGCAGTGTGTGACTGCTTAGCCCACAACAGGGACCTGAGAGCCAGAACTACTGAGTCAGTTTGCAAATGGCTTCAACTTTGTTTAACTTGTAGACTTTTCTTTTTTTTAATGGGTCTGATTTTACACTCTTATCTGATGAAATCACATTTCATGATTTTAAATCAAATGGATCTACAGAAGATCAGTATTTTAAAAAACAGACGTGTGAATGGTTATGGAACTTTTCAGAATAGGTAACTGAAAAATGATCTGTTAAGAGTTATCTCCCCGTTGTGTAAGATTTTGTCCATTTTATGCCATTTTTGTGCATTTATCTTCTGCACAACCCTGTTGCTAAATATATCTAACTCATTAAGAATGATATAAAATAAATCAAACCTTTTTTTACAGTGTTAGCTTAAAAATAAGAAAGTATATACCAGCAGAGAGGAACCAGATAGTTCAAACCGTGTCCAGTCTCTGTGTGAAGGGTGCTGAGGCAGCTCCCTCTGCATTAGGAGCAGCTGTCAGTTCCACCTCTGAAATAAGAATCTACCAGCTTCTCTGAGATGAAGATAAACCAATCTTGTAGATATGTATTGGTGAAAGAGACGGGCAGAACTGAGATGACTCAGGAGAAGGTATATATATTATTAACTAAAATTTAATATTTAATATAGAACACTGAACCATCAGATAATTAATTCCATAAACAATCAGAATGAGTCCTCTTGGGCACTAATATGAGCTGAGGAAAAGCTTTGCATTTTTAAGAGAGCTGGTCAAAGTGGTCTCCTATGTATTTTCTCAAGGAATAATAGACTTAAACAAAGGGCCAAAACTGCAATGTATTTTGCCAGGAATTCAACTTTAATATCATTTACCTTTTATCTCCAAAGGTCATTGCTGTCTCTTATGAGAGAAAATGAATTATTTTCTCTGAGAAAATATTCATAAGCTATACAGTAAAGTTCTCTCTTGGCCACAAAGCCCAACTCATCATCCAAATCTTTAACACTCTCAAGGCTGAGATGTTCTGTATCCTTATGTCTAAACTAGATGACACTTCCTGCCATAAACTCATTCAGAGCCTCATTTTATTCTCATGAAGATCAGTAAGGGACCTTCTGCAAATTTATAGAGGACTGGACTGTGTTCAAGGAGTGCAGTGCAAAGGGGACTCACCCCTAGAGCTGAGCAGAAGTGTATCAGTGATTGTCTCCATCCTGACTGTCTGGAATTCACAGATTTGCTGTTACTGAACTTGCATGTTCTCCAAAGCCCTTCCAGTCAGTGCACTGAAAAGGTAACTGCGAGTTACTTGCAGAGATGGGGCACAGAACTTGGTGGAAGGGCACTTGGTGCACCTTGGAGCACATGGCCAAGAAGTGGAAGCCCTGAGTTCTCTCTCCCTGTTGCAATACAAGGTGAAAAGGTGGAAACTTTGGGTTGTGAGGTCTTTGCTAGCTGTGGTGAGGAGGTGACCTGAACTCACAGCTGCCATCTCCTAGCAACCAGGCTCAAAGCAAAACTGCAGTGGGAGTGAGAGCTGAAGCTGTGCCACTGTGTGGAAAGAAATGCACAATTCATAGGGCTACAGAGATAGCAAACAAAACGGCAGCGTGACTCAGTTCCCTTTCAAGGAAGTGCTGCCCTGGGAGGCTTCCAGCCCTGCTCCCTTCCAGCTACTCCCTAACACAAAACTCACAAGCTGCTCTGAGGCTGGGAATCCAATGCTGGGGCTGTGCTGCCAAAAGGGGATCTTTGTATCAAACTGCTCTGAGCCCTGTGTGACACCCTGGAGAGCGTGGGCTGGCCTTGAGGTGGAGCCAGGCAGCCTGGTGGGGAAGGGACTCCTTGGAGGGGTGGAAGGGTTTGAGGAGGATGCTGAGCCCAGGACTCCTGGTTCTGCCTATGAGCTCTAATCTCTTGACCACTGTAAAAAAAGATCCCTTCCTCTAAATATTACATACATTTTTAAAGAGCACGTTGTACCTAAATGATAAATGAATTCACATACATTTCAGACCTGAAATCTGGGCCTCATCAAAGTGCTTAGCTCAGTGCTTCAGGATGACTAAACGCAGAAGCAGAGGATTTGTGGTGAGCATTTTCTGAGCAGGCTCAGGTGTCAGCCCTACTGGCAGGACTACGAACCACTAGCCTGGTCCCAGAGGGTTAGGTGTTCCCTCTCCTACATTCACCTGGGATTTAAGTATTTTTCAGAAATGTTTTGTATTTTGAAAGGCAAAGCTGTCCTTTTTTTCCTTGCAGCCACACCAAGGATCTTTCATTGGGAAGAGAGAGCATGAATATCATATTCACTGTACTATATTAATTCTCTTCTTTCTTTTCATCTTAATTGACTTTGCTTTTATACTAATGTAGAAATTAAACACACATAGTGCTGTTCCAGAACTGAGATTTTTTAACATTCTCTGTTAGTCATTCAGCACTTCTTATGTCCCCCTATATTATGATCACAACTGAAAGGTTTAATAATTTCTTTAAAATGTTGGTTAGGGGTTTTTTTAATTAATTTCATAATAATCAGTAACAATTAGTTATTTATGAATATGTTTGACCTAACTTCATGAAACACATGCTGTTGTAATTCACAACAAATTTATAAAACCTGTAAAGGATTAACTATTTAAAAACTATTTATAATTTACTTTTAGTAAGAAGTATGAACATGATACAGATAAAACATTTGCCTACATAATATTTTACTTAAAGCATCTTCAATTTGCATATGGCAATGGCAATAAGTCATCTTTCTAACAATAGTTCTCTTCCAAATTTATTTTGGAGAAGTAATTTAAGTCTTAGGATCATCTAGGTTATAAAAAACCTTCAAGACCATTGAGTCCAACCATGAACCCTACTCTACACGTCCACTGCTACATCATGTCCCTAGGCACCATATCCACAAGTCTTTTAAACACAGCCAAGGATGGTGATTCAACCCCTTTCCTGGGAAGCTTGTTCTAATAACTGACAATAATTCTGATGAAAAAATTCTTACTAATGTCCAACCTTAGTCTTAAGAGTATCATCCGGATATTGATGGAAATCAGAAATGCAAAAATACCTTTAGGTACAAAAGCATGCTGAAATACAAAGTTGTCTGCTCACTTGGAAAAGTGGAAGCATGAAGTATATACTGTGATCCTCAACTGACCATGTACCAGAGATACCTGTGCCTCACTATTATGTCCTGGTCTGTACTAGGAGAACACACTTTTTTCCTTAAAAGAGCAGATAGGTGCAATTTATTTTGTTTTATTTTTAATCACAGAAGAAATTAAGTCACCCTCTAGGGACAGTATATACTAAGAAAAGATTTCATGAACTATTGCATAACCTGTATATTGAAGAAGCCCTGCTCTGCTCTGACTGATCTTCTGAGCAGCTAATGAAGAGTTTAAAAGGAAACACCAACCCCATCAGCACCAGTGCCAGCACAGAATCTCACGACAGTGGTACAAAGAGCAAAGCTCACCAGCAACATCCCAGCCTCCTGTTCCCCGTGCCAGTGGAGGCACAGAATACACATTTCTTTTTGAAAATCCTGCCTTTCATGGAAGCAACTCCAGCAATACCATTGCTCCTTTCTGTTCATCTTCTTCATCACCAACAAAATAATTTAAAAAAAAAAGTGTCTTGTTAAAATAAAAATCCTGGCAAATCAGTGCTACATTGAGTTTTGATCTCATATATACACAAGTGTCAGAATTCTGTATGTTCCTGCTACGAGGGAGCAGTGCTATTGCCTTGGCTGCACTGTTAACAACAGGCACTGTTAACATGTGAATGTAAATCCCAAAAGGGAGTGTGTGTGCAGACCAACTCCCACGGACAGTGCTAGCCCACCCTCAAGCTAACAAAACTTCTGCAACAAGACTATAAACAGTAACGTTCCAAAAAGGGCAGCGATGGCAACGTGCACTTTACTCCTTTCAGGGAATGCAGTGCCTACCAGACTGACAAATTAACAGCTCTGAGAATGACATCTTTTAACTGCCCCTACGTCAAGGTGGTTTTCTCCTGCTTGATTAGAAAAAACACAAAAAGGCAAACACCTTTTTGCCTCGAGTTGCTTGATACTTTCTTTTTTAATATGCTAACCTGAAAAATCTGGATTGCTTGTTGTGCTTGTCAATAAACACTTCTCTTAGAATGCCACTTTGATGTTTACAAAACTCAAAAGCAGAGTATTCTTCAAAAAATAGGCAAACCAGGGACCATTTGCATATGGCCTTCCCTTGTTTCAGCATAGGGAAAAAGTAATAATTCACCTTTAAAAAATGAAAACATGCTTTCATAAGTTTTCATTATTTTTTTTTAGCCTCAAGAGCTTGTAGCATAGCTTTAGAAGAAAGGAGATAATGTTTCATATATTTTTCCCATTTGGAACCCACCAATTTATTTCTATCATTTTTGAATCAAAAATAAAATAAACAGTGACACATGATAAAACCATGTAGCACTTTTCAAAGCATACCCAATTAATCTTCACAATACCCCTGTTAGATAGGATTTTTATCACTGCTTTTCAGATGCTGAGATTCTGGCAGCAAAGGCAGCCATAAGCCAGCATCACCTCATACACACAGCACTTGAGTTCTGCAACCATAGCAGTGTAACAGGCTTCTCTTTGTGTAACTTAATTTTTAAAATAATGGAGAGAAACTCAGAAGTTCCACCACAGGGCACCCTGCTGAATCCACAGCTTGCTGTGGATCTGGGAGCTCTCTGTGCAGGAAGCAGCTGCCAGGGTAAGAAGCCACCATTGTCTGCATGGAGCAAGGTCTGCCCATGACCTGATCATGCATACCTTGTGCTCTGTCTTTTCAAACTCATTTTGTTCTGTTTCTTGAAAACCCCAGACTCCTCATCCCATCCTCCTTGTTTCTCCAGTTTCACCTTCTACCCTCCATCTCAGTTTCAGTCTTTTTGCCTAGCAAAACCTAATCTTTCCTTCCCACACAAGTCTCTTGATGTTTGATATGTGAGCTGCTTCAGCAACTCAAGCCCTTTTTGGTTTCCTAGCTTGTATTTAATCAGTGTCACATCCACTGATGGTCCCATCCAAGATTTTTCCTCTCTTCTCCCACTCCTGTCAGTCTCCTAATTCCCCAAATTCTGCCCCACATGAACAAAGGCAGGTTCTACAATTAGCCAGGGTAGCTCCTGGATTTGACTCACATTATTTTTTGTCAGTAATATCTGATCGTCTTTCACCGCTAATTCTTTAACTCATCTGACCAGTTCCCTTCACATCGCCAGCCTCAGCTGCTCCCCTCATCCAACTCCATCTCATAATATTGCTTTCCATTTGTACCTTGTTATATCCTGAAAGGGTTCACAACCCCAACACTCTTCCCCTCCTTTCTGCGCTGAGATCAGATACCTAGACACACCCCCTGGAATTCAAATAGACTAAGAATTTAGCAGCTAATATATCCTGTGTAAACATGTGCATCCAGTGTCACATCCTTGGCATAAAAAGGAACATTAAAAGGAATGGTAAATGCATTTAAGGATTAAACTACCCTTCCAGGGCAAAACTTTCCTCATTCTTAAAAATGGTTGACGTTTTCTCTGAAAGAGTTCAACAGATGGAAGACATAGACCAGCAAATGTGATCCCTGGGGACTGAAGGTCATGAAGGTGTCACCAAATTGCATACCTAGTGATACAATGGGAAGCGTTAGGCAATCTCAGTTAGTGATGATACTACCAACTGCTCAGGTGACACACATTGTTCTGGCAGAACACTAGATCTTTTATTAGCTTTAATTATATTAAACTAATTCTCTGGTGTTTGACCCAGCTTTTAATTTTACGACCAATATCCTGGAAGCCTAGACAGCTAAGCATTATGTTGGCACATCACAGCAGGCTATATTTTCCTTTAATGCTGCAGTAAGTTTGTTGACTCAGTGTGCTTAGCAAAGGTGGAAATGGTATTTCTGCAAATGATGGATGTGAGCTTTCACTTCAGTTTTGGTTTCCATTGCACATTCTTTCTCCCCTCTCCAGTTGCTAAGGTTTGTGTTGGGATTAAATAAAACCTGTTCAAGATGAGGGAGGCCTGAACAAAAAGAAATAGACCTGCATAATTCACTGTGCTTGAAATCCAAATGAAGCTTCACAGTAGTCCTTTACATTGGCTGACCTTCATGTTTAAAGTACTGAATATTTATAATCCTTTAAAAGGACAACACCTTTTAGTACTGTAGGAGGTGATCATACAGCTGTGATATATGCATGGAGGCAAGGTAAGGTTTGTAGAAAAGGTAATACCTTTTCCTAGACCAGAAGAACAACTTCGGTACCCAAAGGTAATCCAAGAAAAGATAACACCTTCCCCAGAAAGCCTCATTTCTCTTACGACACAATGAGTAAAAGCCAGATTTTCAGCTGAAGTCAGCAGAGCTTCAGTAGTCACAGCGAGAAAAGCCAAGCTTTAAAAAGTGTAACTCAATGTAGCAACTGCATTTGATGTGACAGAAAGTGTCCTGCCAGTTAACTTTCTTTATCGATCCTGCTGGTCGGTCTTAGGCTGCAGTTCTCACCCTTCATAAGCCATTTCCTAAGCTGTACTGGACTCAGTCATACTCTATTTTTCCAGAGAATTTTAATAGATGAAAAACTTCAGTTAGCTAATGGTTTTGCCATTATTAATTTAAAGTCCTCTCAACATACAAGGTGCACTGCAGCGTATGCACAGCAATGACTTCCCCAGCACAGTTTACACAATGTGTCCCACAATGGCCAGCACCAGATTGCAGACAGTTACAAGATTGCAAGAGACAGAACCAGACCTACTTTGAAGACATTAATTGTGCCAGCACCTTTGAGTCCTATGTGCTCATGGCGTGTTTCACAAAATACATGTGATGCTTGCTACAGAGAAAGTGATACAAATTGAGACAAAGGTGCCATGCAAAGAGCAGAAGAGTCTCCAGAGCCACCATTTTCTGCTTTGCAGAGAACACCAGAGGAGAGGGGGCAGGTGGATCTTTTGCACCTCCCTGTTTTATCAGCAAAGAGATTTGTTAGGGCGCAGGTCTCATGAAGAATTTCTTCCCTTCAGCACAGGCAGAAACCAAAGGCAGACTCTGACATGAAGAACAGCACAATATGGCCCTTGCCTGGTGACTCCTTCAGCCTGCCACAGAGGATGGGACCAGACAGAATAAGAAAGCATCCTTTCCTTCCTGGTGCCACCTCCAGAGACCTCTCAGCCTAACACAGCCTAAGGCACAGGACCATGGGACCAGACCCTGCCATGCCTACTCCTAAGAGAGCTCACTTGGTACATGTCTGATCCCAGAAGGGAAGCACTGCATAATGCACTCCAGGGCCTAGGATGCCCCTCCAGAAATTAGCTTATTTGAAAATCTGGACAAAATAGAGCAAAACCTTCAGTGGACATGAAGTACAGGTTATACCATGTTTGTTCCTATGCTGCTGCAGATCCCCTCCAGTCCTTTCAAAGCCAATTGCTTTGCAGAGGCCAGCACCTTGCAGAAGAACATGGCTACTGATCATTTTTGCCACTTCCTCATTGACAGGCAATATAAATGGAAGAATTTGAATATCTGACCTTTCTTTCAAACAGAAACAACATAAACTGCAAGAAAACAATGTCATCTTTTCCCATCCCAAGAGCAGTTTTGCCTGCAGGTAATGGTGCTGAATGAATCAATGTATTACTGAAACTGATGCATGATGACAAAGGCAAAGCAGTACTTACTGCTGAACCAAAGAATGCAAAGCGAGAGAAATTCCTCCTTCACGGTGTATTCCTCTCATTCAGAACAAGCTTTGCCATGCCTCAGGCAGCTCCACTTTTATGATCACAACCAAGCATTTTTCTCTGCATTTTTCATACTTATGTGTACTGTCCTCAATAAATTACCTCAGTGAAACTCTCCTTTGGGAAGAGACATTTCAGCTCACCGTTGCCAACACACCGTTTTTTGGTGACTGTGATGGGCAACGCTTTCAGCTGGCATAGATGGGCATTCAGAGCGGGAGGACTATGGCACCAAAGCACCAACACAGAACATTTTTAAACTCGTGAATCAAACGTTTAGGGAGCGTGCAGGGGAGAGTGTGTGGGAGTACTGGAGCAATGCTTCTGCCAGCTTTGCAGATTTATTACTACAATATCATCACAGTCAACACAATTAAACCTCCCTCTATAGGTCTCTTTGTCTACTGCATTTCAACTGGTAGCACACCCACCACTGACAGCATGTTTTCTTGACATAAACCAGCTTCCCATACACCTGCTAGCTCTGGAGTATGGAGATGCAGCTTCTGAAAATGGCCTGATAGAAAACTGTGGAGTATGATTTGGAATTTTGGGCACTTCTTCCTATTTCTCTTCTGCCCCACACTTTCTTTTAATATTACATGCATTGGAGTGTGTGGCAGGGGAATGGACCAAAGCACTTCACATTAGATTCTAAATGAAATTCTTCTTCATTTAGAAACATCAGATGACAGCCTAGACATGAAGCATTTGAGGTCAATGCTGAATCAACCTCCTCTGTTTCAACTAATTAAAAATATCTGTGGCTTTGAAAAGGAAAAAAATTAAGTGTGCTGGGGATTCCAGCATATTGCCATATTTACAGCATGGTGTCTCTTCCATGGGTAAAACTAGTGGGAGTTATAGACAGATATCTTTTAAAAACACCAACAGGTTCCTTGTCTGTGAGAGGGAGCTATTATTTTTTTGCATTAATTTAATGACTGGTTCTTGTAGGCTCAGTTATTTTAAAAATATTTTACCCTCTGCTTGATACATTTAATTGTTAATTATTTTATTTCAAATCTGCATTAAATCTTGAACTGCATGTTTGTGAAAAGCAAAACTCTTTCTATGAATCCAATGCAGGATGTCTGGTTTTGAACACTGCCTCAGGTACAACTTGACTTTTACATCTATAAAAAAAAAGGAAAAATAACTTGTAAAAATAAAAGGTATTTCAAAACACTCCTGACCTCCCCACCCTGTCTCAAACTATTTAGTAGAAAGAAAATGTTTTGATGCTGAGGAAGACCTGCTCCAAATTTTTGACAGAACTTGATGCACATCCTTTAACTTCAGTACTGTGAGGGTTCGGTATTTTAAAAGATACAGTAGATGAGAAGTGATGCTTTGGGGTATGGCCTTTTGATTCCGCAGTCATCAAACCAGAGGAGTATAAGCCATTGGAGGAAACAAAGAAATGAACTTTGACTGGCCTTTGGAGGATGCACTTTCTGATTTGCTTCATTAATGGAGACAGTAAAACTGAAGCTTAATATGAAATACCATGAGTAACAAGCATGAAATTTGTGCAGTACAAATCTGTTCCCCAAATATTCTAATTTCAGGGGAGGATTCTTCTGGCAGGATGCCTGGGCTGCTGGCCACAGCCTGCTTGCCTGCCTTGCCCTGTGCCGAGCTCCTTTAGCAGCTGGTGCTGCTCCCAGGCAATCCACTCAGTTCCTACTCCCACAGCTTATTAACTTTTTAATCTTTTTCTCAGAAAAATATGTTTCTAAATTTAGTTTGGGGACATTAAGCCACTTGTTGAATCACAAACATGTTCCTGCTACAAAACATAAGAAGTCTGTGTGTACATCTGTACATATATTTCCTGCGGAGAATTGCACTGATTACATCCGAATCCATTGTGCAACTGATGCTTTGAATTTAGGAGCAATTTATGATGTTTTGAAGTCTTCCAAATCTATTAATTCATGAACCAAAGCACGCCACTCTTGAAAAATAAGAATTTGCACTTTCACACTGGGTTTGCACCAATTCCATTAAACTGGCCCAAACTCTGCGTGATCACAGGGATTTACTCACCAGAAATGCTATTCCCTGCCTGTGTTGTGGGCAGGAGGGTGTGTGCAATGAAGTCATTAGCTAAACACAGGAAAGGAAAGACAAAATTATGTCTTTAACATACTTCTTCCTGTGCTGAAAGCATCTGACAGGCAAGAAAACGCTTCACATGTAGCATCTTCTTGTCATAAGAAAGGGAGGGATAAGGAAAATGTTCTCTGTTCCTGGCTTTCAACACAGTAGTCTGCTACTGTGTTGAACAAAAGCCCTGACTCCTTGACCCCCATCTTTGGGCCTGAGGAGAGAATTTTTAGATGTACATTTCCAACAGCCTTTCCTCTTCCTTGACAGGAGATGGATATTAAAGACACAGGGAAGAAGGTTTTGTTTTGGTCCCAGTTCATTTTCATTGCAGCTATGGTAGGAAGGGGTAGAAAGTTGTTTAAAAGCTCCTATTCACGAAACAACTTGTCACTCCATTTCTGAGCCTTCAGCTGTACCAACCTTCAGAACAGAAAACCTACATTGACATCAATTTTACTTTAATTCCAGACCTTATTGCAGTTCAGAGTGTTTAAAGTGTTCTCTGAAATCAGCAGCTTGAAATTCAACCATATATGCTCAGCATGAAGAGCCTGGAAAAATAAAGCATTTTCTAATTTAATGATCTCTGTGTTGAGGTGAAAAATTAGCTACTCACCTTAGGGCCTCACGGTAAATCCAAGGCATTAAATTATTTGCAATTGCATGCCTTGCACATTATTCCTTCCCAATACTTGCAGCAAATTTAATGGAGGTTGGGCTGGAGCATGGAGGGAGGGGGTTGCCCTCCGATACCCGGCAGTCCCTTCCAGCTGCATCTGCTAATGACAGAACCCTATCCAGGACTGCTGAAATCAGGAATTTTGCCACCGACTAGAAAGGCAGCAGGATTTAAAATTACAATGCATACCGCTTATTTTCTTCCCCTTGACAATACAGCCAGTGCATTCTGGGTAGGAAGCTAAGTTTCCCAATACTAGTACATAATTTGATCTCTTGACAATAATCCACATCCAGCTAAACGGTGCCTGCATAACATTTTGTGCCTCAGTGGTTAAAGCATATCATTTGGAACCACAAAAGCAAACCAAAGACCAACTCAGAAGTAAAATAATCATTAGGTGGGGAAATGATGGAAGAGAACAAGGCTTGAAATGCAAACTAGCACGTGGTATCCAAGGACATTACAGTCACCCTAATGGTCATTTTGAATGCTGATAAAAAAGGAAAAAGTACTGAAGTAGAGAAATCACTCTGATCTCTATTAAATACCAAATCACAAAGAGATGTCTGAATACACAAAGCTATTATTAATGAAGCTTCTGTAGTGTAAGATGCATTGAGCTCTTTGGAAGCACAAGTGACTTTTGGGGATTCCAATTTGTTTGCTTTATTTTAAGCGAACTATCTGCTTCTCTTCGCTCTTTTCTATCATCTAAGATTCTGCAAGCCCCCCATTCTGAAGTGACTATCACTCTGAGCTGCAATTTTTCAGGCCTTACGTACACATACATCAGCAAGGACAAGGCCCCATCCCTCCTCACTGCTGCCACTCGTGGCCAGCATGGATGAAGTGCCTTTTCTTTCCCACCCTCTCTCGAGCAAATTAGGCTCTGTGAAAAGCAAGAGGAAGGGAACCCCTGATGTGTTCACCTCCACCACAAGGATGTATCATCGCTGGGCTCTTCCTGTGCACTGAATAGCCACGGCAAGGGCTTCATCTCCCTGAAACAAAACTGCTTCTTTGTGGTCCTGCTAAATTTGCAGCTTTCTGCCACAGCAGCACTGCCTCAGCGGGGCATTCTCCAGCATCACTGGGAGATAATTTTTGTTATCTCCTTTGTCTGTAACTAATGGCATCCACATCTGCTCTTGATACAAAAACAGATAATAAAAATAACAGAATAAAGACAGCATTTAAGAACCCTACAATTTGTTTCTTTCTTCCTCCTGAGAGCCCCAGTATGCATTGATTAGGAAAGAGAACAACAACATACATACAGGGGCCCAAATACATATCCTTCCTCCTTTCCTGCTGTTTGAAGGGTAATGCAGGAAATAGCTGCTCAGCGTTCAGGTTCAGAAACTGTGCATCAGTGGCACAGCTGAAACACAAAGTCTATGTCCTCCAAATGTGAAGGTTAGAAGGTCTCTTCCCCCTCACAGATGAAAGCCAGATACAGTGAACCTGCAATGGAGGTCCATGCCCTCACTGCAATTCAGGTTTTTAATTAGTTTCTTCCAAAACAGTTTTACAATTACCTGTAATTTGTCCACCAGTAATTTCCTTCCTTCTTAATCAAGACACAAGCTGGTCCTGGTCTGCAACAGCCAGACATTTTTCTTGTTAATAAAACTGTGCTTGAGGAGTCTTTCTTCAGATCAACCCCCTTGTTACATGCAGAGAAATGACACCAGAAATTGTATGGAGGTAGAACATTAACATCTCCTTCCTAACCTCAGCTTCTTTAAAAAAGAACATTTAGGAGATCGTTATAAATGGAAGGAAACACGGCAGTGGTGATTTCAAGTGGCAGTACATCTGCACTTTTATTAATATTCCACTGCACTGCATTAGCACAGAACCTGTATCCAGTCTGCAGCTGGCACGTGTATCATGCTGCTCCATTCAGGTTGCTGCTATGACAACTATCCAGAGGCAAATGTCAGGTCAGCTCCCAGCACATGTGTCTAGGCCATAATTGCTTTGTCAGAAACCTAAATAGCCACCTATTCTACTTCTCTCACAGCTAAAAGCAATATTGTTTAAATTACTAAATGTTGCAATACTCTTAACACCCTGTTCATATGCTACTACACCACTGAAAACTTTGGCTTTGCCTTCCTTTTATCCCCTGAACTAAAATGGGACTGAAGAATGTGTTTAAAGTGCCTATTTGCAAATTTATATTCATTTATGTTTCAGTGTAAACCTGGGGTCATTAAACTTCCTATTCCTTAGGGGTTAGATATTATCATTCACTCCACCACGATGATTATTGATATTTAATTTGCCTGGTTTCAAACCACAGCATGGAAAAAAAATTATAGCTGTCATCTTGATGAGAGGTTTCTTATAAAATGCATTTGGTGTTTATCATAAAGAACTGCTTCACAGCATCATAGTGTGTGACGGCCTCTGCACAGTGCTTAGACTTGCTCTTATCAACTGGAAAAGCTCACTCTTTTTTTTTTTATTATTGAGTTTAGCTTTTATAAGTAAAGAAACTGGTAGCTTCCACAAGACTCAGAAATATAACCTGCACATTTATCCTTATTTATCCTAATCTTGCATCATATCTTTTAACCTTATGATTTTAAAAAAAAAAGGTATATTTAACATTTATATTGAGGTAACTTTTTTGAGATGCCTCAAAATGATCAGCAGAGAGTGAAATAACTGCCAGAGATAGACATGAAGTAAGTAATACTCTTGCAAGTGCAAAGTTGTCTTGCAGCTATCTCCAAATAGGATCTCATCTGAAGAATTAAAGTCTGCATATAACTGGTTTGTTCTGTGGAAGGGAAATTGTCTCCCATGCATACATAGAGATGTACACATATCCTAATAGCTTCACGGTATTACCTCCCATTTCCCTTGCAGGCAGGGATAAAGAATAATTGAATTAACTCAAACTAAATAATTTATGAATTTTACAAGGAGAGTATTATTCTGATGTCTGCCAGTGTAGGTATGAGGATGACACCTTTGCAGACTATAAAGTTATCTGACTTCTTAGTCAGGAATGAAAAGAAGCTGTACTATTTAAATTCACATTTAAAAAAAAAAAAAAGAAAATGCAGAAAACCTTTCTCTTATCATGTATATTCTATACTATAATGACTGACAAGCACTCTGTGAAGAACCTACTCATTTAAGAAGTGCTAGCTCTGGCTGAGAAATGCCTTTGTCAGGATGGAGATATGTAAGACATGCTTCATTTTCCTCTGAGCTTAAGCTCTCTTTGGGCTCAGCTTGTCATTTGCTGTGTAACTACAGAAGGATCATACATTGCATGGCTGATGATGTGGGGTATAACGATGAAAGAAGTGTATGGAAGTTTACTCCTTTGGATGACCAAAAAACTCTGCATGCCATGGTAGCCCTCCTGTGACATTACTCCCTGAAATGGTGGTCAATAGCTCAAATAACATGGATTGAATCCAGAAGAGAATCCAGTACATGGGCTTCGCAGTCCTGTGTGACCACTATTCTCCTACCTACAGATATAATAATGAATTCTCAAAGGTCCACATTCCTAACTGGTACAAACCAACTTGGTGTGAATGAAGCTACAGCAGTTTTCTAAATGATCTGGCTAACTATACATGACATGTCTAGAACAAGGTTCATGCACTTCTACGTAGAATTCTGTGATTTTCTTTTCCTGCTCTCTCATATTCATCCTCCCTCCTAGGTGATGACATTTTGTCTTGATCATCAAAAACATTTTATTTCCATTCATTAATTTTGCAAGATGACAGCATGCAAGAAGGATCCATTCTAAACAGCAAATCAAGGGAAAAAAAGGCAGCTGTCACAAAAACCACTTCTGTCCAAATAAAGGTGAAGGCAACTTTTTCCTAGCATCATTCCCATTTGCTTTTCCAAAGGAAGATTTCACCAATTCATATTCCTTTGGAAAATAAAGAGGCAGGTCCTCTCCCACACTGATGTGTATAAATTACTATTTCTTCTTAGGTCTTTCTTTTAAGAATTTTCCTTGGCCTTTTCGATTTCAGACAAGACTAATCCAGCTCCACTTTCTGCAGCGCACCATAGCCCAGCACTGCTCCAGGCTCTTTTGTGATGAAGTTTTATAAAGACTTCACCACGCACATTTCTGTTCCGAAGAAGCAGAGACCCACAGTGGTTAAGGTCTTAAAACAAAGCTTCCATTTATCTGCCTGACAACGAGTAGAACCACAGAACTGAGGCCTCTCCGGTGGCATCCCACAAAACAAGCATCCTGACCTCTGTTCACTGCCCAGAACAGTAATGATAGGATGACTTTTTCCACATTTTTCTACTTATAACCCTACTTATATTTTTTTTTTTTGCCTAAGCAAGACACACTTTGGTTTGTAAAGTGAAGGACACAACAAAGGAAGCCATCCTGTTCACCGTATGTAATGAATGAATATAAAAAGGGCTGTGTTTTAGTTCTATTTAGTTTCATGACTTCTTTGTTGATAGTAGCCCAGAACCTCCACTTCAGCATAACTGCTTCTTACTCATTACTCTTAGAGATTTATTGAGGATCTTGCATAATTATCCCAGGAGAGCATCTCTAGATATCACTCAGAAGCACAGGAAATCTTAAGGATTCAGATAATGCCTCTTCCACTTCTCACTGAAGCAAGGCACAGGTTGATCTAAGTATTGTTTCTACATTTCTTTATCAACTGTGATGAAAAAAGTCCTCAAAACTCAAGGCTGGATTTACCATGTTTCAGTATTCAGACTCAGCAGAGAGAATCTGAAGAGCAAGACAAAAGCTCTGCAGCACCTCTGTGTCCACAGCCCAATATGGACTGAGAAAGATCAATCAAATCTACCCCAGTGTCCTGAGCATTTCTACCACTTGGCAGTACTATCAGTAAGCCTATACCATTTCAATATATAAATCTATAAAATTTGTGCAAGGGGATAAATTATTTTTGCTACCAGACCAAATTAGAAAGTGGAAGAGACAGAACTCTTCAGCTGGCTAATGGATATCAAATATATAACTTCTTGGCACTTCAGCTACTGGCCAGCCAACAGAGCTTGGTCTCAAGATGATGAAAATGCACTGAAGCCTAAGAGAGCACTTGAGTAACATCTAACACAGTCAGACAGCCAAAGCATTACAGTCCAAGCTACCGTGACCTCGTAAACACATTTATATCCCTTGCAGAGAAGTCTCAGGACCTGACAGCGCTTTCGTTGTTGTTGCAGTTTCAAAAACTGCAGAAGTGGAAAGTTACTAGTTTCCTAACAGACAAGTTCACATTGATTTTCCCATTCTGAAGTAAATTATTGTCATAAAAATAAAATACAATTGAAAATAAGTAATTGATGCCAGTGAGACCAGTTTTCATTAGTCTTAAAACTGGATTTTTGCCGGCAGAAATTTTTAGCCTCGAGTTGGGAAATACAAAGGTGGCGTGAGTGGAATTTAAGTCATGTAGGGAGAAGGATGGCTTCCTTCTGCTTCACACTTAACTTTATCACACTGAACAATATCCTTCAATCAGGGCTGTATCAAGCACTGCAGCTATCAGAAGTACTTTTAGAAAGTCATTGCTAAGAATGGGTATCATTGTGCGCAGAGACACACATGTACACTTTGGAGAGGTTTCTTCTGGAGAGATAAACCTGCACACAGGATTATAGGTATATAAAGCCAACCCTTCACATTTAATACTGGTGAAAGAAACAGCTAAGACTGATGAGCATGGCCAATAGTCTATCTACTCAAAAGAAAAAAAATGAGCCCTTAGAAGTTTCCATAGTTCTGAGTTTTAAGCTTTTTCTTTTTGCTGAGTGGTTTTCATCAAACCAATGTTAAAATTAACTGTAGGCAAAGCCATATTTAGTCTGGCAATTCATATTATTTGACTGAAATACAGACTTCCATTAAGAATGTAGATGCAACACTCAGAGCTTCCTGTTCAGGGACCATGTTGTGCCAGGGAGGGAAGGAGAAAAGGTGAAGAGGAGGAAAGAGCATAAACAAGACAAGAAAAGGGATTCATGAAGCTGCTGATGTTCTGTCTTAGCTTCAGGATTGGTCATAAGACTCACTGTGTTCTTAATACATTCACATTTATGGGTAATATTCTGACAAAGGTGGTGGTGGGGATGCAAATTACATCTCACTTTGAGGCAGACCACCCCTCTGCAGGGTAAAAGGCAGACCTTAGCTGTGCTGAGCACAATAATAAAGCAGCTTTAATGCAACTCTTCCCTTCATCTCTGAAAGGGAGTGCTCAATGTGTGCTCTTACCAGATCCTCTTAAGAATTTACTTTCCAGGACTGTCTAATGCTTGTCATCCCCTGGATGAACTCTTGCTAAAATTTACTAAGTGGTACTTTTCATTACCCAAATCTTATTTCCCCTTTTTTCCTCACAAATTTCCACTGAAGGGTTCTCAAGCCTGAGCCCGCACAGTAGTATAAAGCCAATTTTTGAACTTTACATTTAAAAAGAAGAAGTAGAGACATGTAAACAAGAAAACAAGGCTTCCTTTTTTATTTTTTTTTCCTTAGAGCTGTGGAACAGTAAAGACCACATGCTGAACTGAACTTTTTCAATCTTCCTCCAATGAAAATACTTATTTTTTGGATATCTGGAAGAAAAGTGAAGGAAATTTAAGACAGTAAAAGGAAAAAAATAGGAAGAGAAGGACAGAACCCTTTTAGCTATAAGACACCGTCCCTGGATGTGAGGGTACAGGTCCAGTTCCCATCTCAGCGTAAGGGCTGAGTGCAGTAGTGTGTGCTAAATAACCCATTCACAAATATTCTGAAATGCTTTGCTCTCAGTCTACTTTGTTAATGTCACATACTTGGAATACATAATTAAATTTCAATTGAACTAGGGCTCAAACCAAGGTTTTCTACCTCTCTAATGACTTAACTATTCCACCCTGCAGGGTAAATTTCTCACTGCAAGTTTTATGAAGCTACCTAACTCACATTCTCATAGTCTTTCCAGCCAAAACTATTTAACAAATCTATCCTGAATTCACAAATAGTTTTGCAAGTACTAAAGTTACTTCAACCCAGCTAATTTACAGCTTGCTGAATCAGATGGCTGGTGCTATTTGCAACTCTCACAACGGTGTTCCCAGAACTCACTGCCAAAAAGAGGGCAGAGCTGAAGGAAGCAGAACCCAACATCTGGTAGGCAGCTTGGCTACTTAATATCACAACTGTAATTAAGGTGATCAGTTTGGAGTCATTCTGCCTCCAGGTTTTCAATTCAGAAATGGAAAGTATAGAAATACCTCTCCCCTCAACAATAGCTGTTACCAAATCCTTCTGTGATAGTAATACCACAAATAAAAGAAAAAAAAAAAAACATATTAATTTGCTTTTTGAGTCTACAGTTTTAAAGTTGTTTTTGTTTCAACAGCTCTTTGACTTCCTGGAAAGTATTATGAGTCTCACTTAAATCACTCAAAAACTCTGCCTCGCCCTGGCTGGACCAAGAAATTGAGCAACTAGATTTGTGCCCTGAAAGTAACTGATGTTTGCACAAGTCTTTCCTAGTTCTTCTTGGGGTAAGCACATCTAATTTATTATTATTATTGCTATTGTAAAATGAGAGAACAAATGAGAGACTAGAAAACCTGCACAATTGAAATGAGAACTACTTCTAAACTAAGCCATACTTCACATTACAGTGCTTTGGCATCCCATGTCATTTGTGAATCTTAAGGCAAATATACCACAATAATGAAAATACCAGGAAAAAAAAAAAAGATACAATACAAAAAAAATAGTGAAATAGCAATATCCTCTCCCATCCACTCTCAGATCCTAAACTATTAATGTCCTGTAATCAGTTAGGGCATGACCTGAAAGAACTCAATCGACTACGTACAAAAGGAAAATATTCTTTTAAAAAAATGTTCTTTTCCACGAAAAAAAGTTCATCTACCACAACAGAGACATATTTTGGAATAACTGAGATATTACTAAGATCTGACTTTCTGATAACCATGAAGAGAAATAAAGCACAATAGTCTTTGCAATAATAACGTGAGACATTCACTGTATCTGTGGAGCAAGTAAATAATCAAAGCCTGGAACGAGCTAACAGTGTGATTTTTAAAAACAGAAAATATGGAATTCTCAGCTGATTAAAAATAACAAAATCCTAACATGCACTGTAATAGTTGAATAATCACATAAGAAAAAAATATTGGTAAGAGCTTTAAAAACTCAATAATAAGTTAATTGACAGCATTTTGCTATATATCACAATAACTTTTCTGTTTCAAGCAAATAGGTATTTTCAGAAACTTACACTGCTTCACCTTGCATTTATAAATAGATACACATATGTGTATGTGCACAGAGCCACCCTGACTCGTAGATACATGCACCATTTCTGCTATTTATGTAAATCATATCTACTGTATGTTCTGTTCCTTTAATTCTAGTATGCAGATTACACACCATGCCCTCAAAATCTGCATCTGTTAAAAAGCAAATATATAGCTTTCTCCAGCTGGACATGATCAATATACTAGACACCCTCATACATCTTATGTAAATACAGACAAAGACATGCTTATGTATTCATTTAAAGAAATACAGCTTTTGGGTTTTAATTATCCTTGCTAGCAAGAAACATAGAAGGGATTTCACCACCCTTCTGCACAGCATCCTATGTAAATGAGTCCAGTGCATTTATAAATATGGATGTGGCAGACCCCCAAACAACACAGTACCTGCTGTCTATCCAACCGCATCCTTTTTGCAGCATTTCTGCTTTCACTCTCACAGGCGGAAGCCAGGATACTCTCTGCAACTGCTGAAGTAAGGTGTGAGGGAATAGGTCGTGACTATGAGAGAAAAAAGAAACACAGAAATTATTTCTAGCATAATCCACAATATCCTTTTTCAAAGCACACAATACCATCATCTAGGCAGGAAAGTCTGCTCATTGAAATGCAGTTTATACCAACAAAACAGGGAAATGGAACTTGTAAAGATGAAAAATGAAACTAGTTAGATGTTAAGGCTGGAGCTGATCCATAGATCCACGAGGAGCCCTTTCCCCCCACAGCTCTATTGTCCAGTGTGTTTAGTCTGGCTCATTAAGCTGTACTTTGAACAGACAGTGGCATATTCTCTGCGTTCCAGCAGCACCCTGGCCATCTGATTCTTGTTAAGAAAACTGAAAGGCTTTTTATCTTGTACAGCATGTGACAGAGATGAGTAGTGGTTTTTTATAGTCATAAAAAAACCCCAAACCAACAAACAAAAAACCCCAAGTGATAGGGTTGAAACATCACTCAAAACATAACAGATTGTCAGAACATTTCAGAGCAGTCTCAATCTGTAGTATATGAATATTTGCATTCCTTGCTGCAACATGACTGATGTGATTAAAATGACTAAAAGAATTACTCTGTTTTTCCTTTTGACAATGCCAGCCTTCCAAGACTGTAGGTATTCTGTGGTTCAGCTAGATATGGTTCATTTTTCTGATTCAAAACCTTTCACTATTAATCTCAAGGCATTTACAAGTTTTAGGTTAAAGGTGCAATGAGTCCCCCCAAACCAAGGGAAGTATAATATGGTTTTAGTTTCATTGTTGGTTCTGAACACCAGTCTGGTCTTCCCTGCAATTTCATTAAGAATATTTACACACCCTTTTTTCCTAATTATGTGCAAAACAATCTTTCTAGAAGATGAAGCTCACAATAAAAACTAATACCCATTAATTTATAAAGATACATGTGAACTACCAAGAAAATAAAGAAAATGGTGATAATAATACAGATACTGATATATACACAAACCCATTCCAGAGATTACAATTTATCAATCCAGCTTCTGAACTTCCTTAAGTTTTCCAAGCTTCATTGAACTCAGAAGTATTATGTAAGTTTATACTTAGTGAGGAAATGGCCATATGTGGGAGATTTGGGGTGTGATTTTTTTTTTGTGTGCTGCTGTTTAATGTTTTTTTAAAGAGTTTTACCTTCTTACTCCCAAAAACATAAATATGAACCTGCTATAAAATGGCATGGAGTCTTGGACGCAATTTTTGAAGTATTCCCATTCAATTCTTAGACAGCTTTTGAACAGATTAATCACATTGGCTCAACTGAATTTTACAGTTTTCATAACATTCCAAACTTTGAGGAACCATTACCAACATTCAATTTTTACCTTTAAAAATTAAAGGCCATTTATTGACTTTGGATGTGCTCTGCAGAACACCAATTTTTAATCTGACAGTGTGCTTGCTAACGCATGGGACCACAGTCTGCCTGGGACCAGAAGCTGAAGCAGCTTTTAGAAACAGACAGGGATTTATGGGTCTCCCTCACTACTGCAATAAGCTTATTTCTCCCCACTCATAGAAGAACAAGCTCTCTGGCATCAGTGTAACAGCTCTGTGAGACAGATCATCAAAGGCTGCAACACTCCAATAAAATATACTTGGATTGATCTGACAGAGCAAACTACTGAATTTGTTTCCAGTTTTGAAAACAAATCAGGCTAAGAGATGAGGGACACTGATGTTAAACCCTGGTGTCATTACAGAAGTTAACATTACAGATATCTTCCTCAGAGCTCCAGAGGAGGGAGTAAGGCTTTGTGGGAGGGATTCACTGACAAAGCTTTATATTTATTACTCTGCCTCCACAGAATGGTGATGTTTGCTGAATGTGTTATTGCATCACTTAACCACACTATATCCATCCCTCCCTGTGTGTGGTGGCCAAGCATCACCGTATATGCCACTGGCTTATGTATGTTCAAGGTATATTGACTATGCTGGCCATGTGGAAGTCTCAGTGTGGTCCTGTGGCAGTGGCCACACAATGAAATTCTTGAAAAATGGTTAGTAATCACCTGGCTAACCCCTCCAGCTCAGGTCTTTGACGAGAGCTATAACCACACCTATACATCAGTGGAATTTTAGAAGGTGACACACGAGCCAAAAAGAAATGTTCTGACCAAAAAATAAAATGAACCCAAGTTCCTCCAGATTATCTGTTTATAAGAGAGAACAAGCTTATGCAGGTGCTTTATAAAGAGTTATCGTAAAAATCAAACAGTTGTGTGCTTTTCTCTGAAAAGAAGTGCAGTGGTTACGTGTTCACTGTTGAAATATTAACCTCAGAGTTAGTATCTGCAAAAATGAGGAAACCTCTAGGTATGGACTATCTTCCTCCTGAAACATGTGTTTACCCATCATTTCTCCCACTCATCACTGCAGCTGGCTGTTGATATGTTCATGCCAAGAACTATGTAGAATGAACCTTAGGGAGAATGTAATGAATGCATGGTTCAGTCACCTGGGGAGTAAAATACTGTAACAAAGCACAGGAGAAATGTCATGTGATTAAGGTTCAGGCTCTAGCAACTTAACTCAGGCAGAGCACTAGTCTGGCACTGACTGAGAAGATGAACATGGGTCTGTCACTGAAAGTAGAGCTGTTAAAAAGAGGACTTTCTGTTCCATGAAATGTCATATCTCTGAAATGTCAAAAAGATACATTGTGAAAAACTGTGTCTAAGAGGAAAAATTACTTTGAAATAGCCACTTAAAAAAAAATGTTTTTAAATAAACTGAATTAATAGCCCCATCTTATAAGCTCAGAGGCCCCTTCTGGCCTAGCTTAATGTCCTCATCTTCTATACTTCTGATTACTCATGATCTCTGTCATGACTACCAGCTACAAAACCACTTCTCTAAGAAGTTCAAGCATCCCAGTCCTTGAGGGGTTCTGAACATTTCTCAACTCCTTATCTGAAGATGAGACACAAAGGCCTTGGGAAACATCGCAAAAGCAACATTATTCAATTCTGCAGGAGGGAGCCTGCAGCTCTCATCCAACCCAGTGTTTTCTAGGTTCCCAGGCTCCCCTCTGCAGAGCTGAGAGTGCTGGTTCCAGCATGTCTGGAAATACAGCAGGAAATGTGTGAGCCAAAGACTCATTATTTTCAAGGGCTCCCAGGCTACCTCCACAATCCCTGGATGCACAACCTGCCACCTGGACTAGTAGGAAATCAGGTTTCTTTTTACTAGAGTATTCCAAAAAAGCATGCCTTTGACAAACTAACTTTTCTTAAAGGGGAAAGAAGAAAAAAAAAAGTATTATCAAGAATTCAAAAATTCCTGCACAGATGTAACTGGAAGAATGCACCTAGTGGTGTTTGATACACAACATTCACAGCACCAGTGTGCTATTTCTTTCCCCTCACAGAGATGTAAAGCAGGAAATAGCTACATTGGAACCACCCATGTGTAGAACAGAAGAAAAAGAAAAGCAAACCTCCAAATTTGAGTCTACCAAAACAAGAGATTCACATGGCAAAATTAGAAGGCAGGATAACAGCTTTGTCATTTTGAACCAAGGACAGACAGAAAGGAGGCAAGGGAAAATTTTACTGTAACTTTCAGGTGAAGAGACAAATAAACCTTAGAGGGAATCCACTAAACAGCTTAGTACAGACCTTCCGAGAAGACTCTGTGCCTCTGTCCCTCACACAGCAGCAGTGCACAGAATTCTTGTCTGGTTCCTTGGGAATACGAGACTGCTCGCGACCGCTCTGCTATAGCGGCCACGTTCTGAACACACCTTGTATCTTGGTTTTGTCCATCTCTTCAGCTGACACACAGCTAATGTTCAGCCTCTAATATGATGTCATTAAGAACATTCTGACAAAAGATGTAAAGGAAACCTGCTAGGTTTAATGGTTTACTGTACATGCAGATGCCTCTGGTTTAACATCTTTTGAAGTGACTGGTGTTCAGGAAGTGGTTGGAATTCCCTCGGCAGCCCAAGGGAGAGGACCAACCACCTCCAGTCCTCTCATAACTGAAACTGCATTTCAAGGTAATTTAAATCTGATTCTCGATACCACCACAGAGCCTGCAGATGATGATGACAAAGCAACAAGCACATTTAACCACTATATTGGACTGGAACTTTTGCATGGTTTTAAGAGAAATCATTTTTACACAAACCGATATGAAGACTTTATGCACTCATCCCCTTTCTCTTCCCAAAGAGTGTACAAATTATTGACAGATAAACTTTTGCAGATTTCTTAATGAAAAATGAAGTTTGCCAATACTTCTTTGTTGTCAAATAACTGTTGGTCTATTTTAAAGAACATTAAAGCTAATAAAGATCCTTCCATGGATTAAGAAATCTTTAGATCTGCCTCTCAATAATCAAAGCATCCTACCAGAAGTCTTTCTGGAGTTATGGAGTAGTCCTGCAAGGTTGCTAAAATTTAGTGGTTGAAATAAGAAATCATTGTCCCAGATACTCTAGAAATTAGTTCTATTAGTATAGTCTCTGATTCTTCATCATAGAAGAGTCACTTTCAATATGCTGTAAAATACCCATTTGCAGTACACCAGCTGCATACAGTATCATCAGGTCTTCAGTTTAAAGTGAGGACACAAAGTACCCTTTTTGGCATATTCACACAATTCCTGTGTTTCTATATGGAATCTAAAATACTACCATGTTCTAATCTCAAATGTATATTTTTAGTATAGATCTACCAACTGTCATTATAATAGACATAACTGGCTGGACCACTAGGAGCAGTCTATTCACCAAAAAGAAGTTTGTATCAGCTGTACATGCTGTCCTCCTGTGGTTAGAGATCTGTTGTCTCTGAAGTTACTACCTTGGCATTTTTTTGTGAGATTCAGTATTTAGTTATAAATAATAAGAGCCAAAGAGGTCATCCAGAAGCTTGGTCTAGATTCTCTTACACATTCCACCACTCTGAATCAGTTCCGAAGCTATAAAGCTGTTATTGCAGACAGTGGGCACAGATACACACCTGCTAAAACGCCAAACTTTACAACCTGACATTTGTGCATAAATGCTACCGTCTAGTTTAAGGCAATACCCGAATAGCTTTCTTTCATACAAAATACTTTCCAAGATGGGGCACATATTATCTCCAGATAAGATTTTCTACTCAGTGTCACACAGTGAAATGTATGATGCAGAACTGTCCTGCACTGCAAAGTTACATAGGATTCAGAAACCTTCCCACAGAGTGTCCTTAAACTTACAGACAGAAGTACAGCACTGCACTCTATTGGATGTACTTCTACAACTGTTAGTACAGAACAGTGAACTATGAACAACCAGACTGGCATGGTAATGCTTGTAGCACTGCCTTTCTTCTGGGTTTTGATCTAATTTGATAAGTCTTGCAGTCCTGTGATAAATACTCAGTTGTAACATCTACTACGGAATTCAAATTAATAACTAGAAATATTTTCCTAAATGGCAGAAGAGGCTTTTTAAAACAGTGTTCACACCACTTAAAGTTTTCAGCTCTGAAGTACATTTAATTGAAATATTTCATGCTGCACCTTGATTGTGACAGCACCTAGATATGTCCATATATACCTTAACATATCCATATTCCTGTCTAAATGTTAAACAAGTGACATAATCCAATCAGCCACCATTCTGCTGCTGCTGCTGGGGACAAATCCTGCTCCACTTCTTCTGCTCCACTAAGAAAGCAGTTTCTAGCTGTGGGACTAGTGGAAATTTTAAAATACTTTTGTGAACAACAGAAAGAATATCCATCTGACTTTATCCACCTGAAACTTAAGTATTTTGTCTAAATTAGTTGTCTAGGCTTCTTTCTTGTTTCATTGAAAAGAGGTATCTTCAGAAATTGATTCATGAGACAGCTGGAGATGAACCTCTCTGGACTGGTTCATTGAAGCACTTCTTGATCGCTGAGGGAGCCCAAGTCATCTAATTTCTCTAGCAATCTTGTCATGCTGAACTCACTCCTGACTTAGGAGGGAGTAGGACTGGACACTCCCACTGAAAACAGTTTACTAGCAAAGCTCCAGAGGACTAGGAAAACCAGAGTCTGATTTAACATTATTTCCTGTTTAACTTAAACAAAGACAATGAACTGGTTCCCTATCCTTAAGCTAGTGGTGTAAACCAGCTAAGCAAGTAATACTGCAGCACAGATCTCAATCTAAATCAAAGCCACAACATTAGAAAAACTTACACGTTGACTACTTCTTTTTTTCCTGATTTCAAGTTTACAAGTAATCAGGGTGAACACTCTTTTAACTTCTTCCTGTTTTCCAAGGTTACTGGGAAAAGTGTAGCTTAATCTGCACTCACTTTTCTGAAATTGCTTATACTTGCAAAAGTTACTGAAAAGCAAAAGGTATCAGAGACAGATTTAAAAGGCAGTTCTTAAAAATGACATTAGTACTCACTTTTTTTTTGGGGGGGAGAGTATTCAAGAGCCTTAAGGAAACCATTTCTAGAAATATTTATTTTTAAAGGATATATGAGACCTAACAGAAAAAGTCAAAGTTTGTCAGAGAGCAGCTTTGCCTACGTTCAGCCAGGATGCCCATCAGTCTCACATAAGCTAAGCACTATCAAACAAGGGTGAGATGCTTAGAAAGGAAAAGGACCAGTCAACAGAGCTTTGGGTAGAGTACAAAGCACCAACTCTACTGTTATTTGCAGATCTTTATGTAAGTGTTCTTGCAATAATTTTCTTAATGGTTCCCATTTTATTAATCAAGATTAGGTATGCATTCCTGGATCTACAGATCCTCATCTTGCTGAAAATACTTATGAGCTTTGCAGCCATAAACAGCCTGGAGGACTGAAAAGTCATGTGTCTGTGAGGGTGGCTGAACTATTCAGCACCAAATTCAGTAAACAATGAAAGCTTCTGCTCTCTAAAGCTAAAGCTGACAGAGGCTAGATATCCATCCTGAGAAATGTCAGCGAGGCAGATTTCAGAAAACTTACCCCCTTCTGAAAACCAGTGCCCCCTGAAGTTGCTCAGTCACAATATAACAGCACTCCAAGCCATGCAACACCTCCACCAAGCACATCCCCAGTTGCCAGTCACTAAAACCCCTCTTACAGCAAATTGGTACAACCAGTGACAGAAGCAGGGAAAGACAGAGTGCTTAGTTATTTGTTATGGAGGCTGGCAGTAGGACAGAAGGAGCTGGGATGAACAACACTGGCTCTGAACTGAGGGACTGTCTTCAGGCATAGCGTAACTCTTCTCAGGCACATCCAGACTCGTCTTTGGACAAAGAAAAGCAGTTATGAGGAGCCTTTTCTCTCCAGTACGCAAGAATGTTTTGCTCTTTGATACTACTGCTTTGTATTACAGTCGTGCAGGAAGGAGGGTTTCCTTTTGCTTAAACAAAACAACAAAATTCTTTGTGCATGAGAGTTTTAGACCTTGCTCTTGTATTCAGAGGTACATAGAAAAATGGCGTGAACTGTGACAAAGATATTACAATATGTGATTTCAGACTGAGTACAGTGAGACTAATGATAGGAGATCATGAACATGGGAGAAAGCAGACAGTAGTAGACAATTCAGCCTCATTTGATTATTTCCAGCAAAATAAATTATTCTGGCATGTAACTAAATAAATGCATATTGCATATCCTCAGCAGCTGCCTACTATCTTCTTTTAATTGGTAGTTTTCTGTAGGTACAGAGGTTGGGATAAGTCTAATGGACAGATTTAAAATACATTAGTGAAACAAGACATTTCACCATTTCAGGGAGAAAATTCCTTTTATACACTTAATGTATATGAAGGAAATCTCATTAATAGCAGTCCTTTAGAAAGAGGTAGTAAGTTTTTTTTCTTTTTTAAGGTTTTGCTTATGGACTAATGAAGAGGAAAAAGAAACAATTCTTTTAAGAACATCAAGAACTTTAAAAAGTTCAGAAAGTGCTACGACATAATGCAGGTAGAAGCACACCCTAGATATTCTGTACAAAAGCCAGTAATTTCAGAACTTCCTCATAAAGAAAGATTCTGAGCAAGATCATAGAATTAAGTGAGAGAACATTCTCAACAGTCCATAAAGAAGAGACAATGGAAGAAGATCTTACAGATTATGAGAAAGACTTTGACAGTGCCTTGTTGAGGGATATGCTTGTGTTGGAATGAAAATGGCACACTTACAAGCTGAACAGTCACATGGGGACTTTTTACATTTCCAATGTAAAAAGGGAACTCCTCAAAGGAATAGTTGTAACAGGAAGCTACACAAGCTGCTTTGGAGTCCACGGACAACTATCTGTCATAAGTAGAAGCAGAGTAACTATGAAAGCTCTTAAAAATATTAATACCAAGAAATGTGTTAATTAACACTATGAGCACTCATGAGGCTGAACCTTTCCCTTTGCCTCAGAGCTAGAGCTGGCCTGTTATGCAGCAAGAACTGTCATTTGGATTACAGATGGCAAATAACTGACAGAAGCAGGCTTCAGGCATACTTTTTCATCTTTAACATGCTGTCTTACACTAATTTAACTGAGTGTTTACATTTTCTATTCACTTTGCAATATGATGCTGCAGAGAGCTGCACTGCTCCACACACAGTCTGAACTGTCATTTGTCATACACGAAATTATTCTCTTTTTCTCTTGCAACTAGATGCTCAAAAGGTAGCACTCAGCCTGAACAAAATGAAGAAAAAGTGTTTAATATTTCTATAATAAAAGACATCTCCTGTGGAGATTATCTGACAGCCTATTTAATACAACAACGGTAGCACTATTGCTCCTGAGAACATCATTATCCTGTTTTGCAATATTTGAAGGTAGCACCTTATTCAAATCAACACCAACATGTCCCTTCATGATTGCTTTGAACAAATGTTATTATTCAGACGAAATTATTCTTTTCCATACCTAAAATTGTAAATACACATAAAATAATCCCCCAGTCAAGTGCCTCTGTCCATGGTAGTTTTCTAAAAACCTGCTTATAATCAGGAGATGCTGATAGAGTCGTTTAGAAATCAGAAAATAATTAAAAACAACAAAAGGATACATATTACCTTTCAGAATTATTCAAGACATAAACCACCATTTATTTTCTTAGGAAGTTAATGGGAGCTTCTCCAAAGACTTTGGACAGTCTCTGGCTCGTGTTCCTACCTGCAAACAGGGCAGGAGGGCAGATTTCTCTTCAGGCCCAGGAGGGCTGAAATCTTTGGCATGAGCTCCAGTGCATTGTCACTTCCATTCATGGGCAGCAAAGTCAATATTTTAGAGGGTAATTTGTTTGTTTAGA
Source organism: Chloroceryle aenea (assembly GCA_013399075.1). Classification (NCBI taxonomy): domain Eukaryota; kingdom Metazoa; phylum Chordata; class Aves; order Coraciiformes; family Cerylidae; genus Chloroceryle; species Chloroceryle aenea. The sequence continues at coordinate 279,863 of VWZY01004297.1, forward strand.
AAAGAAATAAAGCCCATCATAAACTGTCATGGAACATTATAAAAATACTAATATTTCTGAACTAGAAAGATTGTCTCTTTGGATCACATTCCTGGTAACCTCTGCTCCTTTTCCCCTCCCAGGAATAAATTTGATCCTGCAACCTTTATTCACATGAAAGCAACATTTGCAAATGTGCACTGAAGTCAAACCAACCGAGCTCTTATGGGTCAGACTGTAAGCTCCTTATTCATATTGCAATACAAACAGTTGCACAAGTCTTTCAGATGACAACAAATGAGCCAGTTTACATAACTGCTCATCAGTGTGAATAATGACAGTAATGAGGCCATAAATTGGAACAGTGAGGAGACTTGCTAGCATCAGCTAATTTTATTAGTTATTTTCAAGGGAAAGTACAGCAAAATAAAAATATTTGGCATCGTGAAAGCTGAACATCATGTTGCTGAGTTATTTTCAGGCAGAATGAGTAGATGCAATTTGATGCTACTTAGTGTATCATAGAAAATATTTATTTTCTGGTTTTCTTTCTTTTATTTCAGAAGGCTATGCAATCTGACATGTACCCCAGCAGTCAATCTTTGGCACTTTTATCTGTACAGATGTCCTTTATTCTACCTGTCTATCTTCATCTGCATTTCAATTGTTCAGAAACAGCATTATCCCAATGTTTCAAATAATAAAACCATGGAGTTGATTAGAATCATGAGCAGATAGAAAAATTTAGTTCTGTCTTTGCTTTTTATGTTATCCAATAGTGGTGTTACTTAAAACTGTCAGTTAACATCTTAAACAACATATGGAAATCATAAGTATTCTGCAGAGACTGCAGGAAAGAGAAAGACAGAGAACAAGAGAAACAGTAAAATTCAATCATCTCCAGTATTTTTTAATGTAATCAATGGGTTTGCAGATGATTCAGTAAAAAAAAAAATGATATGCTTATTCACTAAATGATGTCTATTTGTAATGATGAGGTGATTTTATTGGCACCTAAAGGCCAGGGAGACAGCTAAGACACATCAAACAGAAGCTGTGTAGCTAGCTAGTTTCTCCTGACTTTACTGGGTTTTGGAAAACCCAATGTTTCTTAGAGATAATGAAGCTGCCCATTGGGAAGAAGACAATATTTACTCATTCTTGTGCTACTCAGTAATATTAAAATATTGATGTTTGAAAACACTGAACAGTTGTATAATATCATAATTTTCATGGGTTCTGGTTCAATTAAAATTACTGAACTATTGGGATGCTCAAAGGGTAAGTCTAATTATCTGGGTTTTAAAACCATTTAATATGTTTTGCACAGCTATATATAAGCTGAAAGATTTCAAATGAGTAACTTTCAATGGAAAGTAATAGGCTTTATAAAATGTACAAGAGAAAAACTAAAGCCCAAAACATTGCCCGTGTGATGTTACTACACTGGGCAATTTTGTGGGTATAGCATGTCTCCATCAGGAACTAGCTTTTATAGAGCTCACAGGAATCCAGTTAGGCATTTCAAAGAAAAAAACACCTTACTGCAAGACTTTTCCAGGCAAAAATCTCTAGCTGTAACTTCTAAGTCACTACAAATGCCATGATTTGCTTTCCCTCCTTAGGCCTTGCTTTGTTCTTCTTTTCCTATATATCCATATTAGTTCATCTTGTGAACTCTAGTGTCTCAAAGCATCTTTAAATCAGTGAACAAAGGGAATAAATTCAGGAAGAATGAAGGAGGGAAAAAAGAAGCCTCTGACCTGGTATTACCAAAAAAAATAAACAAACAAACAAAAATAAAGACACTAAGATGAAAACAAAATAGTGCCATGGATTTACATATGGGGTTTTGATGGAAACTAGGGCTGGGTTTTAAATCAAAACTCACCATCTCAAAACCACTTCTTTTCATCCGCCTGCAGGACTTGAGGTAAGTACGTATGCGTTTTCTGGCACGCTCTTGATACTCAGGGAATTGTCGCCTGCATGAGTCAATGATAGCCTGGATCTTTTCTTTGGGCTGCTTAGAGATTGGGACCATTCGGTCCAAGTTTTCATCTACAAACAGCCTGACAAACATCTGTTGGCAAGAGGGAGACAGAGGAGATGGGTTTGGAGGGCGGCTCTCTTCTCTTCCTAGCTTCCTGTCTTGATTACTGATAGGAAGACATTTTTTCTATCCACTGAAGAGCTTTGTAATGGGAAGCCAGAAATATTAAGCAAACAGTTCTTTAAAGGGTTATTTTTGGGGGCTGATTAAAAAAAAAAAAGACAAGAAAGAATAGTCTATAGGATACAGAACTCGTGAGATAAACCAGAACAGATTGTGAAAACAGGCACTGCTTAAGTTTCATCATTAACAATAAGCTGTGATTGCTAATCATTTTATTGAACTGATTCTCACTTTTTCTTTGTTTGAACAATTGCTTGTGTTTACATGCATAATTACATACATTGGGAAAGCAATAGAGAACAGCTGACCACTGGAATGGTCTTCTAATAAACTGGCTTCAGCCCCTTTCCCTTCAATGGGTGAACATGCACATCCACACCCCCACATCCACACCCAGAGCACACACATACAGAACAGAGCTTTGTTGTCCTCACTGGGAAAGATGGCACTCTGCCTTAAAGTTCTAAATAAAACACAGTAAATCTGTCATCTGTTGGCAAGAGTTTAATGTGCGTTAAAATAAAAATTGAAATAAATCCTGCAAATTAAATTAATGTGCCTTTAATACTGTCAGACTTACCCATAAATAATAATGTAAAAGGAATAGTAGAAGTAAGCAAGGCAATGAGTGTAAGAGGACTTACATTAAAGGCTTTCAGTCGCTCAGCTTCCACCCCATCTGATTCATTAACCTTCTCAGGATCTTCCTGCTCATCATGATCATCCTCATCCTCATCTCCTCGATTCAGAGACAGATCTTCAGCACCTCTGCCTACACTCTCATTCTTGCCAGAGTCATAGCTTGAATAGCTATGCGCAGGGGACTGAAAATAGACAAAAAGAATGTGTTTATAAAAATTCACCATGGAAATAAGGTCTACTCATCAAAAATGCTTTATAAATATTTAAATAATTCCAATTTTTCTTTTTATCCTTTGTTCAACATAAAGTGCTCCTAATCCTTGTAAGAGCAAACAATTAAAAATAATATTAATTTCAGCACTTTAAAAGTGCTGAAAGTGACCAGCTGCAAATTCAGTAAATCAATTTATAATTTAATTACCTTTGCTAATTAGAGTTAACATGAAATCTTTGTCATACAGCCTTGCTTAAGTACTACATACAAAAGTTTCTTACAAACACAAACTTCTTTGTATTAGCCAAGATGTAAATAAGGGAGAGTTTATTTGCACAAAACTCTAAAGGATTAAAAATCACCCATTTTAAGGCAAGAAGGGTTTAAGTAGGAAACATTGATATGCATCCAATCAGCATGAAATAGTATCAAGAACTGCAATATGTTATTCAACATGGAGATGATTATGTTCTAGTTTCACTTGCAAAACCCCAGAATGAATGAGAGATGTGTAGGTTTGTAAGCATCTTGAATGCTCTTCTGAGAGTCATACAGTAAAAGCATTTTCTCTTTGCATATCAGCATTCAGAACTTTCCCCTGAGTAGAAATTCAGATAAAATAAAGAAAAAACCAAACAGATGACCATCTCATTAAAGTGTATTCACCTGTAGGACCAAAAGTTTTAAATTACCAAAGTCAATACTGTGCATTTTTCCTTGTAATACCAAGACTTGAGTTGCCCATTTCCTCTGCATACTTTTCAAACTGCAGACCACAAAAAGATATCAGTAATAAAAAGGCTTCTACAACTTAACACTTTATGTTCCAACCCTTCCCCCAGTCACAGAAGTATCAGAGTATTTTCACCAGAGCCATCAAAGTCTCTTTTAGGTAATCCAGAGCACAATTTCACTTCTATAATATTTTAATCCTGTAATATTCAATATTTTCCTCTCTTGGTTCAAAGCATACTGTAGCCTGCTAACTTCAGAGAGTCCTGAATCAGGTGCTGTGTGATGCACTTCACATACATGCTCTTTTTAGGTGTTTCCTGCCTAAATGTCACCAAAAGTCAGGAACAAAATGTCTCAATGAAAAATACATCTCAAGTACTTCAAAACACATGACATGCTGAGCTTCCCAAAACTGTCTTTATTTCAGGGTGTTTTCACCAATCTTTGAAAGGTAGGAAGGAAAAGCCAGCAAAGCCATTCATCTTTAAGGTTTATTTCTTGGTTTATATTCTTATTCCAGTTTCTTTTTTCTTCCCCTATTTTCATTTCCATCTTATTTTCGGCCTCTGTACACCACCAGTTTTGGAGTCACTCCCATTTATTTTTTTCCTGGCCTTAACAGCACTCACATTTCAAGCCTTCCTTTTTTATCTACCCTCCCCAGACTATATTCTCACAGTACCAATCCGCCGAGGCTCCACTTTTTAATCCCTAATGCTCCTCACATCAGATGTTGCAGCCTCTGTCATCACCTTCCTTGAGCCTCTTCACTCTCTAGACCACTCTCCATTCCCTCAAACCTGATAGCAGATGTATGGAGTATGAAAAAACATCAACAGAAAACATCAGAGCCAGCCTCTAGATACAATCAGCTTCACCAGGTAGCAAGCTCAGCATCACCACTCACTTTACAACTGCACAGTTGCAAGGCAAGAAATTAGCCAGGGTTCAGGATGGCAGATGTGGGATGGCATAGGAAGATAAAGACTTGGAAAAGCAGCAGAAAAAACTGTTCCTTTTCTTGATAAACTGACATTTTGTTCTAGGAAGATGATCAATATCTACATTGCTGCCCATTCAGATAACTTTCTTGCAGGAGATGTTGAGAGCATTGATTTATCAGTCTGAAAAAGCATACGGTTCCATCCTGATAGGAGATGATAGGTATAACTTACAAGAGTGTCTAGCATATATAAGCAACAGTATTTAACCCAGCCAATGGTTACCAGGTCAAGAGTTGCAGCCTGGTTACCTGTTATGAAGGAATAAGAAGAGTGATTTTCCTTGATCCTGAATATAAACCCAGAAGAAAGAGACAGTTACAATTAATTATTTGTTACAATTATTGTGTCCAAGTACAATGCAGTAGAAAATTTGATCTAGACTGCAAGACTTGTTCTTTATTTACCTGTTTCACCTTGTACTACAGCCATATAGCACACAGAGGGCTTCTAGATAATCAAAAAGCCTTTTCATGTCCTAGGCACCATATAAAGCTGGAGAAGCTACTGCCCTGAAGAACCCTACCGTTTGAAACCCTTGTTCTGCAAACACTTGATTTTCCATCAGTTGTTTCCTCAGACTAAATCCAATTAGACTACTCATGTGCATAAAGTTAAACAGATGCAAAACTGATTTCAGTATGTACATATGTTTGGGCTGGATGCCAAGATCATAAATTATGCACCAGGTTTGAGATTTGCTTTTGCAACTGAAAGTAATTCAGGCCAAAATGGATTAGCTATGTCTCTCAAAATGTAATAGTAATTTTTTTTTTAAATAAAGCATTGCATAGAGAGCCTTGTCCAATGTCTTCTCAAAAATATTTACTTCAAGAACAGCTTTAGCATCTTAAATGAACCATGGAGTATAACGTACTCTGAGACAGTTGCATGGCAGGAATCCATATTTACTCATTGTGGATCTGAAGACTGTGTACAACACCAGAAAAAAAGAGGTTGGGTTTTTTTCCCCTTAGTGTTGCATTGCCAAACTGAGGGAAGAGGTTACAAAAGCTCAGTTAAGATTAACATTTCTACCATTCTATCCTTCTACACAGATGAATATTGAGTCAGAGAAGGAACAGACTGTTTCTCTCACTTGTGCTGACTATGGAGTTGTGCAAAAGCTGATAAGCATTTTGGGTTTGTACTCTATTAAGTAGCTGCAGTGCTAAACAAACATAGAGTAGGACAGCAGAGGACAACTTTTTCTTAGTATGCATTACCCAGTTTTAGGTCTTGCACTGTCCTTTCAAAAGTCTGCTCCCACCTTTGTCAGCCAGGAAACTGCTCACTCGGATTCCTGCATACCCCTTCAAATGTACATGTTTATGGTCCTGCAGTAAACTAGACTGGAGAAGTGATTCTGGTTAAAATGTCTGGGGTTGATTTGGTTGTCTGTGGGTCTGGGCTTTTTTTCCTTTTGCCAGTCTGTTTAAGACCAAAATCAGTTCTTGGCTCCAGTTCAGGACACAAAAGCACAAACCTTTGTGCCGACAGAAGAGTGCGAGCATGGAAAGGAGAGGGAGCACACACATCTCTGTTGACAGCAGTGCAAGATTAAAACAATCATGGAGTAGAAACATTAGGAGACCCAAGATGCTTGATGGGTAAAACCTTTGTGTTTAACAAATGTTGGTTGGAAAATAAAATGACAGCAATGTAAAATGAGAAATTATTCACGCAGAACAAACGAGGCCAAGGCTAAGGCCAAGAGTATTGTCTCCCCCAAACATTTAGATGATTATAAAGTTGTCTTAAAAACACTGAGATATTGATAGCTATATTCTAGCCACTTTGTCCTTGCCCTTTTCTGAAGGTACTAAGTTAACTACTTTAATCTCTTCCTTGCAATAATAAGTATTAGGCACTTCTGCTTTATAAAAATTAAAGGTTCTTGCTTATCAATGTGGTTTAAGGAGCTTGTTATCACTCTGTTTGCAAGACAAAAGAATACCCCATACATGTAAATGACAGTAATGCAGAACAGTTGCCAATGGAAGTCGTGCTGTTATTCTGGGATAAATAGAGAAGTAAATCAGAACATTAACAATTATAAAGTGTACCATAGTGCCACAAAGTCCAGAAGACTCAGACACTGGTGTATGGCCATCAGACATGGTTTGGAGGGTGATGCCACATGAACTCATTGCAGGAGGCTTCTCCCAGTACCTGAGACTCTTGGATATCTCAGTGAGTGTACAAAAATGGCTGTTGATTACTGGACCAACACTTACTGTTTGGTAACAGAAAGTCAATTACCAAGGCTGGTTAATTGTATTGATCAAAAGCTGGAAAAATCATGGGTTTGTGATTTTTAAAAATGCCAAAAGGGAACAAAAGACCTCATTTTTTTATTTTTTGTGGGTGGGGGAACTCGGAAGTGTGGTAGATTTTTTTTTTTAAAATGAAGCTTCATTACAGTTAGTTGGATAGTTTTCCATTCAGTTTGATAGTGTGCAGTTTTTTCAGTTGTTACATTAGACACAGAAGTCACAGCCTTCCTGTGAGCTGAAGAGGTTTGGAGATCTGAAGCACTGGCTAGACAGCAGCACAGGTTTCCATGCTGTATGGAAAGGAAAGGAGCTGTGAGGGAGGCAGAGATGAAAACACTCTACAGGCTATACATGATTCTCTTCTAGAAATGTACCTCTGCAGTTACTAAATACATTTTTTTGAGTAAATAAAACCATAATTTAAAGCTGGCAGAGCTGTGTTTGTCCTCACATCCTCTAATCCTTTACTCCTTCTCTTTCTACATCTCAGTCTTTCCCCCTGTTCCACCAAATACACAAAACTCTACAATTTCAGCAATTAGTCTTGAAAAATTTCATGTGCTTTTCTGCATGTTTTCCCATGTGCTGTTGTGTAAACATGGTTTTATAGAAAGCTATGATATTGTGATATTGCTCTTTTTGTGTTAAAGGAGATGAAACTATCAATTCAAACTTGCCTATCTTTTTCTCTTCAAAGAGTAAAGCAGGAGACATAACTGGAAAGCTATTATCCTAAGCAATCCTCTTTCATTTTTTACGGATAGAAATCCAGTCCTCTAGTACTTTTCATTAACAAGCCATTTCTTCCACAATCTCTCTTAAATCCTATGCCTTTTTCTCTTCCACACATTACTGTTATTATCCTTTCTACACAGCCCCATTAGACCTATACTGCCATGTCAGTGGAACTTTACTGCCCATCATTTTTTTCTCATTACAGAAAGACTGTGAAGTCTCAAATACAATTCCAGCATCTCACCATTTATTTCAAGATCCAATTAACCTTATTTTTAAAGACTTGTCACACATTTGCTCATCTTACCCATATCTTTGCATCTGACTATGACCAGTTTGCTCCCCTTGTTACACCACAGTTGGCCTTCCCAGCTCCTTCACAAAGTTTCACCCGTGAGAAGGTGTCATTGTGTATAATTCTGATATTTAGCACATGAGGGCAACAGCATTTTTGTTGGAAGAATGGAGAGCGGAAAGCTAGAGTTTCATAGGTTTGACTCTACAGAAGTGTTATCTAGTAAGTAAAGCGTTGTGGAGTAGATTGTATAGGACACTTTTATACAAAACTTCTATTACACTGAACTATTAAAAGATCACTTCTGTTTGCTCTGTGTTAACAGCGTCAGCTCCAGAAAGAAAACTGTTCAGTTATTTACAATAGGAACTAAGAAATAAAAAGGTTTTTGTCCTGAATTATCTTTGACATTGTCCTTTCAGCAGAGTCACTGTTTTTACAGGAGTCTCTGAGAGAACAGTGACTGTTCCTAAGAGTACCTACTTGGTCTTTCTCAGTAATTAGGCAGTCTGTATCGTATTATCTGTTTGCTTTCCTTTCAATGGGAGCACATTTAATAGCAATAAGTACAGTAAACTGTAAATTACCCAGACACTTCCATTCCAGCAGGATTTATCTGGATAGATGACGTTTGGACAATTGAAAGACAGATCTTCCTGTGGTATATTTTCTCCTTTAAGCTAAAATAAAGACTACCCTGGATCTATCCCCACTGGTATTGATCAACATTACTGATATACAACACTTTGCCCTAATAGAAAAATAACCTCAGAAATTAAGTAGAGAGTAAAAAAAGAGCGGCAACTGAGAGTTCTCAGTCAAGTAGGAGAATGAGGTCTGGTTAGATGCAAGAGTTTAATGAGCCTCTTTGTAATACATCCACAACCAATCTCATAATACCCAACTCAGCATCTTTGGGAAGGTTCCTGCTCCTTTCCCTGGCCATTCTGGAAGGGGAGAATTCTTGAAGGAACAGAATAAGTGTGTTCAAACCTCCCTAGTCCACCACTGTCCAAAGCACTAGGGCAGAGCTGATTTAACAGAGCAGGAGACTTGACTACTTCTCACAGCTTTAAATAAAATAATATATAATAAATATACAGTAAGATAAATAATACAATATAGAAGAAAAAGAAATAATAATCAATAAAATAAAAATACAAAGTTGTTGTGTTAATGACTTCTAGAACTCCTGTCACTGATGTAGGAAGCCAGGTATTTTCAACCACGTACTAAAACCCCCTAGTTATAAACCCCCCCACCCATGGTCGTATTACAAAATGTGGCTGCTGTATTTTTGGCAAAAACAACCCACCTTCTTTGTGGGAGTTGAAAAGCCAAAGCTAAATGGTGACAAACGCAAAGAAAAGTCTAAATTATTTCTGGCATCAAGCACCGCTATTTTGAAGCTTTAAAAGGATCTGTCAGAGTTTCTGTGAATTTGAAAAAACAGAGGCTGTCACATAGGAAAACTCCATCACAAACTTCTGGATTTCTGCAAACTGTGAGCCAGTAGAGGATATAAAAACAATTCCTATATAAGAACCAAAATCAAACTGGGAGATCTGAATAAAGACGTTATAGTCTTCTAAGGGCCTACCTTACAAAAACAACCAAAAAACCCCAAACAAATGAAAACCAGGCAAACCAAAAAACTCCAAACAAAACATGGTTTTCCAAAACAAACACACACACACAAATATCCCCCACAGTATTTTTCTTATGAAATAGACTTCAGTGACTACTGAGGTTCACATTGCAGGCAGGTAGTGAGCATTTTTGACCACCAATTCTTTGGTCAGTTGTTAGACAAGTGGGTGCTAAGTGCTACAGAATTCTTCTGTTCTCACTCAAACCAGGAAAAGAGAAGAGAGGAGTTTCTTGTCAACACGGCATCGTCAGATGCTCTATTTTAATCTTGAGCATATTGCTGCTGGAAAAATGAAGTAGAAGAATCCCCTTCCTCACTTTAGCAGTAAGGAACACAAACCAGAGAACACAAACGAACTCATTTTGTCTGGTTTACTCTTGGGCCCTTTATCAAACATCTACAATGAACTAGAAAACTGCCACAATCTTTGTTCTTTTTCCTCCTTTGCTTTTCCTTCTGTTGAGACCCCTTGGATCAGTTTAAACCATTTTTTTTCCCAAGCTACTTTCTCTTAAAATCTTTAATTCTTTGAACTCATTTTGTCTTTAATTTTTACTGCTTCACTCTCCTCTTGCATTGTTTTCTTGACTCTCGTACTGTTTCCTTCACATCTTCCTTCTTAAATTTATCTCTGCTCCTTCTTGACATAAATCTAAGCTGTGACACCAGAAGGGTTCAATAATTTGTTTTCTTCTTCAACTACAAACACGAACCATAAGGCTACTGACTCAAATCCCAAAGCATGAATTTATACTGGGAAATTTTGGACTTATTTGTGAACAATATCTCTTGAATCTACAACTGTGAGCTACAAGTGAAGACAACCACAGAGAGCCTCAAGATTTTGTACCTGCCCCTTTACTCCACCACCATTTTCTTCCTCTCACTCTTCCCTGGAACAGTTCCACACTCCTCTGTAGCAGCTCAGGTATACACACAGTTTTTCTATCTGCAGACCAATGTTCCCAAGGACCAAACACATTCACAGGCAGAAGAGTTCAAGTTATATCAGGAAGTCAGGAGGTAAGATTTTTTTTTATTTTTACACTTACTTTCACCCTTCTCCCCTGTCTTTGTACATCCCAGGAAGGCTGGAGATGGAAGCTATGCAAGAGGCTTCCAGGTTATATGAAGTTTCAAAAGAAGCTTCCAAAGAGTAGCAGCAGAGGCAGATGTAGGGATAATAACAGAGCACCACTGCAGGGTTTGTGTGTCACAAGAGCAGCAGCAGCAAAGGAGAGGAGCATTTGATTTCACTAGGTAAAAAGAAAGCGAGCAATGAAGATGAAGGCTGCCTCTGTCCCATTCCCTGCAAGAAGGACTTTGGCAAAAGAGTGCTATTTGAGGTCCAGGGATTCAGCAACTCCCTATAAAGTCTGCCTATGGCTAAACAGCAGCTGGACTTCTTAAACACATAGTTACATACTGAGCTGTGGACCTGTATTTTATAACAAGGAAGGAGGAGTAGGATTTTTTTTTCCCTAACTCATATAAGTAAGAAGAACACAGTGCACAGAATAAAAGTAGAAAATAATGAGGAACTAAAAATGATCTTCAGGACAAGAGAAGAAAATGGTTTAACAATGGAGCTTTCTTGGTGTGCTCTTTCTGCATTTCCCTGTGCTGATTTCCTCTTCCTACTTTGTTCCTACACAATGGCATTTCAGAGGTTCTCCCACCTTTCTCCTTTCCAGCCTGAGCACAGCAAATGTTTAGGAAGAGGATTAAAAATCAATTGGTGGAAGCAGTGGAGGAGGGAACTCCAACTCACCTGTCCCCATTGGTTAAGACAAATTTAGGTTCTCCCTCTTAGTGACTGTTCCTCAGTCACTAAAGTTATATGCCAGAAGAGCTGAGAAGAGACAGTCCTGTCACTCCTCCTCTGATCACTGTTGTTACTTCTGATCACAAGAGTCTGATCAATCACATCTTCACAAGTACAGATTAGAGGAAAAAAGACAGCAACAGTAATATTTTGAGAGACAGACTTATGCAAAAAAACCAAAGCCAATTGATTAGTGACTTGCACATATCCCAGAATAATCTCTTCAGTACTGAACGGGCATTTATAATTATCCCAGTAATAAGATGACATATTAAAGGTTGATTTATTTGGGGGAAAGCTAGGAATACAACAGGAGCACAACACTGATATGTTGCATATGCAAGAGGGGAGCATCTTACTTACAGAGAAGTATGAGGCACAACTAGACTGGCTTGTTCTTGCTTTGCCTTTCCTCCTTTTGCTTCTATCTGCTTTAGCAACTTTTTTTTTTGTTGTTGTTTAAATTTGCTGAGCTTTATAAAATCTGTGTGGTAGTAAATCAGCTGGATTGTGTTAGCAACTAGCCCTGGGAGACAGAGGCTAATTGCCTTAGTCATTGTTTAATGGCCAGGTGGGGAGATTTAGAACTCGAGACCAATCAGAGGGGACAGATGAAGAGGAGCTCCTGAAGTGGTGGGGGGGCTGTTCCTAGTTTGCAATAGTCTGAGTGACAGGGGAGAGCAGCTGAGATGTCTGTGGCTGAAGCTGAAGGAAGAAATTACTGATTAGTTCCCTACTTATCTACCACAAATAAATCTTTACTGATTTGTAAGAAATGCATGTAGTTTGACCCTCCTCATTTAGGGAAGGAGAAATAAAACATTTATCATATGAGTAAGCCAGATGCATTGCTTGGCATTAGCACATGACAGCAACCATAAGAATATTGCAGTAAAATTCCTCATAAAGGCAATCTCTAGACTTCAATCCTCCAGACCAAGGCATTCTTAGCATTCATATAAAAAGCGCACCAAGAAACAGAAGCAACAAAAGAACATTTCAGTCCTAAAACTACGCTGGCTGTGCTCCTACTAAAGACATGTTCTGGTGTTTTGGGGGCTGTGATGGAGGACAATATTACAAAAGGCATTAAACATGACTCCCAAATGAAAAGGCAATTCCTGATCAGATTATTCAGTGAACCAATTCTAGCCAACAACACAGTTGTGTTGAAGAGCAAATGTTCTTCCCAGAAGAATCAGAGAGATCACAGTACTCTCCTAAATCCCTACCAATATTGTTAAGTATCTCTACAGGACCACAGTTTTCATGGTACCAGCCTAAAGAAAACAGAAACTCTCATTGTAATCCATAAGATTACCTGCTCAGGATGGTACAACACTTTATAATTTGCACAAACAGTAGTAATACTTGATACAAAAGTGAGATAGAACTTTTGGGTGACATGGTTATACAGAAGTCCTGGGATTTTATATGCAGCCTGTTACACTCTCAGGCTTGTGAGAAGAGAACAGTCGGTCTTGCTTCCTCCAGAATAGCGTGGCATGGTGTAAGCTCCCAGAAGAGATGCTATTTGGAAAGGAAATTACACTTCCTAACTTGACTCAGTGCTCTAGTATTCTGGTTTCTTGTAGTTGCATAATCTTTGTTTACTGCAAAATGTTTCTGTCACATTGTTACTTAGAGCTCATTCAGAGGGAACCATGCAGCCATCCAGCAGCACAGAAGTTTCCAAGATGATCTAATAGACCTGGTCTGTAAAAGCTCAAACTCATTTACAACAAACCATATTTGTATCTTCTATTAAGAGAGATATTTTGAGTTGTGAATTCTAGGGACCACTCTGTTATATATGTTCACTTCATCAGCATACAAGGCTCAGCTCTTATCAACAGCCAGCAATGGACAATTCCCCCAGCAACACAGAAAATCCTATTTTGCAAAACTCCACTTCCTCTAAAAAACACATTCAATCCACATTGTTGTAGAGGATGAGTTCTGGGAGGAAACCCAGCTAGAAGTATACCAGAAAAAAAAAAAAGGAATAAACCAGAGCAGGCAGCACATCTTCTCATATTGATATCACAACTCAATTTCTGGCTATGGAGCAGTGAACAGCTACAAAAACTGCTTTGTATCTTGCTCCAATCTTTTCCACTCCTCAAATTCAGGGAGAAGGGATATGATCCCATAGTATGTCACATCACATGAAGAAAAATAGCTTAAAAATTTGGATCCAGATCTGAACTGGCCTAAAGCTTAAAAAGTTTGTGTCTGCTTCTCTTTGCTTTCTTATATTATATGACTACCACTTCATCTTCCACGGCTAAAATTTAAAGAGGAAAACAAAATAGAGTATACTTTTAAAAATGAAAACAAGTTGTCCATATGTGTTATGAGAAAGTGGCACCTCATGTTGTAGTGCTCACCCATTCTCCCCTTTCACAGAGCTCTGCCCAAGGTGAAGAGATACAGTGCTGTGATCTACAGGCTGAGATCCTTTGGGGATATGAATGGGAAACACAACTCTCAGCTGTTGTATTTTACTAAACCCAAATACAAGATGCAGAGAAGTTTTCTGTGAACATCCCTTGACATAGTCACTGGAGGTGGCATTGACTCTGCTCTGTTGTGTCACCAGGCCACAGATCGGGACACCAGTAAGCAGGAATTAATTTTAAAACTGAAAGGCAAGACTAACTTTAGTAAAGTGCCCCTCTCCTAGCGAGTAACCAGATTCAATGAATCGAAGTACAATGATCTCTTTTGCACATGCACTGTCTGTGTAGTCTTATCCTCAGTGTGCCAGACCTGCTGCATGTATCCAGCATCATCAGCTGGTGCTGGCATCCCCGCAGCTCTCTGAACATTCCTGCATGAAACGTGCTTTCTGCCTGGTGAGCTGCATCAGGGACAGCTCAGAGCTGATTACATAGAGCAGAAGGTCATCTGGGGTCAAAAAAGTACCCACATGCCTGAAGATGGTTTAGTTGCCAGGATTTGCACTGTGATCTATGTACCAGGAAAACACCATGAGTTTTTACCCTAAGATCTTTACTGGTTTCTTATCGTTAAGTCAACAGAATTGTGTTAAGGGTTAGGGTGCAATCTAAATTCTGTGGATTTAAAGATAGCTGCACAAAACCAAACCAAACTCATCTGCTCATCTTGTCTTACTGATTTTTACATGCAAGAGTTTCTGAGATCCCCTAAAATGCACCTAGAAAGCATGTCAGCTGGTTACCTAGATAGGCACTGGGCATTAGAAGCCGTGAGTCTCTAAATGTAAGATTTCTCAAGGAAAATGTAATTCAGCTCACTGGGAGGAATTTGTGGGGTGTCTGAAAAAGCTACAGTGCATTTTTGTAGTTAAGGGTCTACAGGTAGATTTTCTAAAATTTAAATGAAAACTTAATGGCTCAGAAAGTGGTCCCCATCTAGAAGAGCATCTGAACCACATATGTTCCAGTGCAATTTTTAAAGGTATATACACCATCAAGCTTTGCAATGCCAATGTTTATAAACCACCAATATTGATTTGTCTGCAAGGCAACATCTGTAAAATTCTTTTGCATATTTTTCTTTCCACTTGCTGAACTGCCTTCAATCTTCTACTCAACAAAGTAAATACAACAGGATTTCCTTTTGCAGACCCTGGGCCAACAACCCCTACAGCAGGGCTCTACCTGAACACGAGGATCTGTTCACTTGTGGCATAGGACACTAATAACTTTGGTTTCCATTATTAAAAAGTAACACCAAGCAGTCAATGAAAGTATACAGAAATTGGTTTCCTGTGGTAAATATGACCTCTTCAATATTGTAAAGAAGTTTTGCAGCTCCAGCACCACTGTTTTTAAATGAATATGTTGATACATGTTCAAGCTATTGAGTTTTTCTCTGCAGTAAGTGGTTTCAACCATGCCATAGGCAACAAACAAAATACAGGGATGTGACTCCCTCTGGCAGCCACAGCTCATCTCTACGAGTCCTGTCAAGGAGTAGTTTTGATATCTGCTCAGTGAAACCTATACATAAATATTCTGTATATTATACAGATTTACCTTTAAAAAATAAAACTGAAGAAACCTGACATCCTACTGCCTTATGTCCTAGATCCCCAGGTCCTCACCGAAACACCTCCTCCACTTCATTCCACATCTCTCCTGCTTTTTACCAGGCAAGAGTTTGTGGCTTGCTGAAGGCTCTGAGAGTACGTATTGCCCAGGTGGCTTCTCTCTCTCAGAATGAAATGCCCTCATGAAGGCAGGAACCTTGTTCTTTCTACTCATGTCAAATGCAGATTGTCACAGAACTTGTAGCAAGATTCCTACTTTATCAAATTAGATTTAAAATGTTCAATAGTTTCAAAGCTACAGACAAACTGATAGAGCATAAACCACTTCCACGAGGTACAAAATCAAGACAATGATCAGCACCACAAAAAAACATATTTTCACACTGACAGAATAAACTGCATAGCAAAGTGATATTTTTTCTGGATAAAGCTTTCTTTGCAAACAGTATTTTAAATAACATTTCTTACTTGGGACGTGAGTAAAATGGGCAGACTCTGGCATAAAATCTCTAAATAACACTTTGCATCTAAATGTATTTTTATGGAAAGTCATACTTTGAAAAATCTACCAAGTAGCTTGCAAATTCTTGCTCTAGGTAGAATGAATTTCAAAGTGGTGTGTGGGAAGTATCCATACAGAGAAGAATCCCACATTTATTAGCCACTTCCATAGAGCTTTGAGCACTCACTTTATTTTTCTGGATATATATGTATGAGCATGAATATGTTCTGTGGCATTATTATGTCGTTCACAATACTGAATAAGGCTGGGAGATAATTTTTTTTATTTATTTAATATAATTTAACCTCATAGATTGACTGCAGGCAGGAAAAATAAAGTGAGGGTTATAAAAATCTGTTGAAGGCATGAAGTAACTTTAATGAAAATGCTTTGATAAGGTGATATTTTTAAAAAGATTCAACTTTCCAAGTAGCTACTTTTATTTAACAAACCTAGGAAAGGTTAACTGATGGATGAAGCAATATGTCTGCACATGGCCACGTTCTTTTAATGCACTGCCTTCCAAGGTCTTGCTCTTATGACATCATGTGTGACAAATGGACCATCCAGTAGTTTTTAATTGCTAATAAATCCTGCATGATATGCTTAATCAAAGTTCCACATGAGCTTTGGAACAACCCCAGCTTTCTTTAAAACTACAAAACCCCAAGTTTATAAGCTGAGAGCAAAGATTTCTACCATTTACCAGCCTTTCAAAAGTCAGGGAAAAAGATAAACTAATAGTCAATAGTGTTATAGGTGTGAGAGAACGGCAGAAGGTCTTACAACCTTATTTGCCAGACAACTCCCTTTTTGCTACCTCAGACTTCTTGATTTGCAAAAGCATTCCCTGCAAGCCACCCCTTTAACAAACTCCAGAGGAACGATGAAGGAAACTGTTTTTTCTTCAGCCCTCCTCTTCATGATGATTTGCCAAGAAGGGGATTACGAAAAATATTACTGGAGCCTGGGAGGTCTACTCTCTCCTTTTAAAGAAGATGGAGCAAAATCAACCAATTGCAAAATTTCCAAGACCCAGAGAGACTTCTGGTTTGATCCCTCCCTACTCTTGCCAAAGGCTTCTCACTGAACACTAACCACAAGGATTTCCCATAACACCACTTCCAAAACATTTTCTTATATGTTCATGCTAGTATCTTAAATAAACTAATAATCCTTATTTATCATCTCATTAAAATGAAGAAGTAAATATAGTGCAATTACACATAGACCATGAAAGCTGTTGAAGTGTTGGAAAACTCTTCCAAGAGCAAACACTACATCCCTTGGTTGTCTTTGTGGACTCCACTCACTATTCCCAAGATCAGTATTTCAGTAGCTGTTTATAAAAGGCCTTGAAGTAAACCTGAAGACTATTCATCTTCTCTTTTTGTCTATTCTTTGTGTACAAATAAATCAGCCCCCAATCTCACACTTCTTGAGTAATGCTTCTACAATGTATTTTTTAATTTTTTAATGAATTCTTGATCCTAAAAAAAAAGCAGCACTAGTCAGTCATAAGGACCACAAGCAAATTCATGGTTTGGCACATCTCTGAAGATCTACAGCTGACAGGAGAATCGTGGGACCAAATGTCCCGCGATTTATGTTTTAATATGGTCTTTGTAAACAATAGTTTAAAAAACATTGCTTTATGTTTTGCAGACCTCATGTTTCAGAGATTTTAAATAACTGGAGCTATGGAAACACTCTTTATGCCTTAACTTTGCACACCAGGAATGGTTTACCTTGGTTAGTGCTTCACTTGATTTGATCTCTGAACACCGCACTGCCCTCAATTAGCTAATTTAAGGAAAGAACATGTATTGGTTTGGTTGTTGGGTTTTGGGTTTTATTTTCTGGAAGGATGAAAGGCTTTAGGGTAGGATTAGTATGGTCTATCAATTTTTGAAATTAAATGGTGTCCTTTTGCTTTCCCATATCTTGGATTCTGCATTGCTACCAAAGACAGAAGTAAACATCTCTATTGTGTAAGACTGCTGGATGCAGCCTGGGCACAGCCCATGGAAAGCTGCCCTTGAAGAGTTAATACAAGTCCTCCCAGGTGAGATAGGAACGGGTTCAGAAGCTAACATTTCATTTGTTACCACTGTCACTTAAACCCTCTTAACATTTTCTGTCATTAATCCACTCATCGGGACCTTGAGTGCACAATCAGGCTTTTTTTTTCTGGCCACCTGCCCTGCGACCTCCACATCTGTGCCCCTTCCCAGGAGCCTCACCAAAGCTGGGCTGTGCTGTGGGCAAGCAGATCCAGTGCTGTTCCAGGCTGCTTCTGGCTTGCTGCCTGCCCTTCCTGCACTGAGCTGGGACCTGCTCACCCCCTCCTGCTTGTCTGCTGGTCACTGGGCTGTCAATGGGACCTGCTACTGCAGCACCCTGCCCTGCAGGCTGTGGGGTGCTGTGGGGCTATGTCTGCATCAGAGAAGGCACTGCCCTTGGATCATGGCCATTTTCAGCTTCCTTATATATATTCCCTTATAGAAAAGCCTTGCACTTGCTGGTCTCCAGCAAAGCTGATGATCAAATCTGCTCTAAGTACTGACATGCCATTTGGAGAAACAGTTCCCATCAGTGCTCTGCTGCCAGTCCTGCTTCTGAAATGCTACACAGAGGATAATTTCCTCCCTTGTTCTCTACTTAGCAAAAGTTTTGGAGTACTTTTTTCAACAGTACCATATAAAAGCATTATGGATGGCATCTGGTCTAGTCCCATTATAAAAAAAAAATCTCCAGCAAATCTGCTCTGTGAAAATACTACTGATTTCATTAAGCATGCTATTTGCTAAATTAATGTCTCCCTAACTTTATACTGGTTTCTCCACAATTTCAGATTTTTTCCTGTTTTCTGATACTTTATCAGAGCTAAAGTAACGTCCTGAAAAGCATACTCCAAAGATCAGATAGGGAATGCCTTTTTTCTTGTCAATCTCACCACTTGTTCTACTCAACAAATTGTCTTTCTGAGCCTTTTTTTCTGAAATGAACAAGGACAAGAAAAGATCACTGAACTAAGGCACTGGTAACATAAAACTCAGACTGTGAACTGGGTTTTGAATGGGAAGCTTTTCTGACTCATCTATTGGCCTCTGCCTTCTTATGTTATAGCAGAGGAAACTTCTGCTTCTGGCATAAGAAGAGATACTGCAAGTCATGAGATCATCTGCTGGGATAATCCTGTACATAAGGAAGATCACCATACAGGCTGGTCCACCTTTTGAGCTGAATTCTCTCAATAATTATGTAGCAGGTCACAATACAGTTACTTGGATTAACTTGTAAGGCTGACAGAGGTAGAGTTCCCACAACCCAGGAGACAGGAGGTAATAATATAAGAAGTCATTTATGTCAATTAGGAAGAACAGGCAGATGAAGTGAGGGCCCAAAACAGCTGCATGGCAGTGGAAATGTCATGTCCTGATGACAAAGCCATTTGAAAGAAGGAAGGAAGGAAGAGGGAGGCTATTGCACACCCAGCTCCTGACCTGCAGCAGAAGGACTTTGTAGAGCCCTGCAAGAGATGGAGCACTAGCAGATGTTCATTTCTGTCCTCAGTTCCATATATTCCTTGCTATTTAAAGTAATAAAAGCTCTCAATTTTAAAATATTTTTAATGTTTTCTATGTTGCATGTTTCAGTTGCCCAAAAACTAGTGAACTGTAAACATAGTGCCCAGCTGCTGTAACACCAGTAAGTGGTGTGTTGTCAGCCACTGTGAGATCTGTTGGTGCCAACATCTGTTACGTGGCTTTGGTGGCTGAAGCATGTAAGTTGTAGAAAATGGAACAAGAATCTGTAATTTAAAGATGTGTATAAGGGCACACTGTCAAAAGCACTTGCCAGAAACACAAGGAAAGTGCATAGGCCTATTAAGCAGGACATAAATTTAGCAACTGGGAGAACACTCAGTCACTCAAGCTATTTTTACCAGCATTGTGAAACGGGAATTCTATGGTAAGAGGTAATATTTAAAAGGAAGAACTTGCTTGATACAGATCCACTGATGCAAACACACACCAGTGTTTTGTACATAAAGTGAAAACCTAAAGTCTGGTGCTTCAGTGATTTGACTGTTTTAATTTTGATTTTCATAATTAAGCAGAAGAAATCACACTGCTATATAGCTCCAGACAATTATTCTGACACTTCTACAGTCTCATCATCCTGCAGTTCTTTCAGTTTTGGCTACATACTCATTACTTACTTCAATCAACGACCAAATCAGCAAATGAACAGCTGTATTCATGCCAACTCTGAAAGGCCAGGGCCCCATTCTGAGACACATATAAAGATGCTCCTCTGAACATCCCTACAAATGTTGATCTCCTATACTCAGGAAAACACAAAAGAATATTAAAAAGACTGCAGCATCAGTGTAAGTTGGAATTAACTGCAGTTTGTACCAAAGTACTCTGAATTTACTCAATTGTCAAGTCAAGAATAAAATTATGTCACAAGGAGACTAAAGGAATGTGGAAGACATTCTGAAAGGGAATCAGATGACGAGGTGAAAGACAACTGAGCCCACTGCTCTTTTAGGATGGAATAGGAGCACTGTAGAGTGCTGACAAATATGACACAAAGACAGAGTTGAGAGACACATCCTTTCAACAAGGTGCATGCTGGGCACAGATTACCCTGGGGTTCCTATGAGGGTTCCAAATGCCCATCTCTTTACAACTGAATCCCACCTAGCTATCTAAACCTAGGGTGAACAGCTACAGCTAACTTCTGTGGTAGTAAATACACTATACAGAGAAGCTACATGGCTAAATGTAAGGAAAGCATCTAACTTTAAGGTAACTAAGGATTATTCATGTAAGTATCAACACCATGGTCCATAGGATCTCTTGTGTATAAACAGTTATGTTTTCTACCCAGGGATGGATAGATTTATTAAGACAATCAGTGAAATTGTCATTCTTATGATTCCAGCAAAGCACAAATTAAGCCAAATATATTTTTTTTTAAACTGCTCTGAATTTTAGCTATACTACTAAAACCAGAGGAAGCTTTATGATGGCTGTTCGGCTCAGGCTGACTCTGATTCTTTACCCTACGTGAACAGTAAAGTCTAGAGCTAAGGATTAGTACTGTAATCAACATTCAGGTATAGCAAGCAGGAAACAAATGACTTCTCCAGCTTTCCTACAGACTGTTTGGCTTTGGGAAAGTCAATGAATTATGTCATGCCTGTATTTACTAATCAATAGAGTGATGGAATATGCTTGCCTCAAGGGACCAATCCAACGTTAAGCTGATTTATTCTTATTGATGTTTTCAGAATCCCAAATGTACTATGTAAATCCAAAGAATTAAGATATAGGAAACTCTGGCAATCAACACGTTGATGAAGGTACAAATAACTCATTCATGTTGTATAAAGTTATTATGCATTATCTTAATTATTAACCATATATCCCCAAGACTTAAATTAACCATATGAATTGTATATGTTAACTGACAAATGTCAAAAGTAACAGTGCAGCATCATATACAGTGAAAGGACATAACTTTCAACCAGGAAAAGATAATAAAAGATGGAGGAAAAGTTTTGAAGACCCTGCCACCACTGCCACTGCCTACGTTATGTGGGCAGAATAGTTCAAGTAGATAACTGAGTGTCTCACAGTTGAACAGTAGATTCACACAGCCTAAATTACTTTTTTTTTATATATACTCTATGCCATATATAGCCCTAGATGTAAGTTATTGGTACTGTAAATATCTTTATGAAGTGAACATTAAATATGAAAAAAATCCAATTCTTAACATAAAATGGAGAAACAGAGTAAAAGCAAAGCAGTGTATTCCCTGCCAAATTCCCATAAAAAAAAAAAGAAAGAAAAGTAAGGAAGATTAAAAGTGATCTCAACAGTTTAGAGATAGTCTTAAAAACTACTTACCTCTTACACTAGTAAGAATCATCTTGAATAGGCATAGTGAGTACTATAAAAATAAATAACCTGTCCTGGGTTTTATAACCCAAACCAGATGTATGCAGGGCTAAGTACTAAAGACTATAAAATATAGACACCTAGGCCAGGTTTTTCAAAAGCTTATGCCAGGGAACTGGCAGTCCAAGCAGCTAAAAGCCTTTTTGGCTCTTAAAGTATTCAAGACACTTCTACAGATTCATCAATGTCAAGATCAGAAGAAAATACCTGTACTCTAGAACATCACCTGGTAATTGTTGAACGGGAGAGAACAGTTGTCAACATTTTCCTAAATAACATTCATGCCAAATAACTTGCAGGTTAATCAGAATAAACACTTATAAAAAGAACAACTCCCTTATGTAGAAATTTTTATGTAATAATGAACTATTTTCATGTGAAGACTTGGTTACAATCATTGTAACCACACTCATCTGACTTCTTTTCCACTAAATACGGCTGTTCCCTGTAAGCACCACACTGGGGGAGACAAGAATTTAAAATCTTTTATTTCAGTCATTTAATACATTTTTTGACACAGGTCCAGTCCCACGGGGTTCCATCTGCAAAAGATAATTTAAGAGCATGTGACCAGCTGCACAAAGTGAGACAAAGATACATACATTCAGAGGGGGTCCAAAAAAAAACTTACATAGCACTGATTCAGTACAAAAGGCCCAAAGATTATCCATGCTGTCTTTCTCAGAGCTGGTACAGAGCTCATAGCATAACGTGGAGGACTGAGGACAGGTGATACTGGGGCCATTCATGGTAAGCCCTAAGGAAATCAACTCACCTTTCCCCGTTTTTCAGGCAGATTCTTTCATGCATCCGAAGACTGCACAGCCCAGGAGCACTACGGCAGAAGGTACAGGGCAGAAATTCTGCAAGGAATCTTCCAATGAAGTCAGACAATTCCCAAATGCCATGGGAAACACAGAGGAGGAATCACATTACTTCATGACCTCTACATAAATATAAATTGGAGTCATAAACAACACGGAATATATCATCCTGATTTTAACTAAAGTGCACATGAAAGAAAATCAGACATTGTTGTCTACTGGAGCACCCGTAAACAAAGGTTAGGTGTATGTCATTCACTGCAGGTGCCTCAACCACAGGAGATTATGAGCTCTTTCTATGCCGTTGATTCATCTGTATGATTCCATCAACTTTGGGTCATGACCACTGGGTATGACTGGTCTCATCAGTCAAGGGGAAAAAAAGAGATAAATAAATAAGTCTCTGTGTGTGCGCATGTATGTGTATGAAGAGAAGAGCATGTATTGTTATCCATCAGATCCAGGGAGCAGCTCATGGCATGTTCATGATGAGAAAAGTTAAGGAAACACAGACTGAATACGTGTGAAGAGACACTGAGAATGACAGCTTGGGACCAAAGCAGCTAATGAGAAGAAGCAGCTCTATGGGAAACAGTCGGTTGTACCTTGCCAAGATCCAAGCAACAGCTGCATTATTTCATAGAAACACTGTGGGCACCAAGAGGGAGCAGCTTAGTACAACTTAGTAAAAAAATTCCAGATGCATATGGAATTCATCCACTATTAAAATGTTTCATGATATGCCACACTTACATGGGTGGAATGAAACACACACCAGTTACAGATCCCTACCTTTGGCTGCATATTTTCATACTTGCTCATGTTTTCATACTCTCATCAGCTCCCAGTGAAAACTAAATGTTGACTGTTTACACAGTTCTCAAATACCAGTTTCCAGGATATTTTGCTGATTGTGCAAGAATAGTGTCAGTGGCTTATTCATTACCATGAGTTTTTCAAAATTATTTGATCCCTGTCTTTTGACTGTTTAATAAACATAATGAGGCTTTCAGAGCTTTCAGTGCTACCCAAATCACAATCCCCTCCCTGCCTCAATAACTAATGTAGCTGCAGCTTTATTGTTTCTTTGAGGTATTCAAAATAATTCACTATTAGAGGCAAAATATAAGGCAGGATGGATGGTCTGATGAAACATATGGCAGACAAAACCTCAAGCAGACTGACAGGGATTATTGTAGGTTGTTCTTTTTTATTCCCTATTCTCTGGGGAATAAGATACTGCTAGAGACCATCTGGGAAATCCACCTAGCAAATCCCTTGTTGTTGCAGGGATCTAGGACATCAACAATGATGTCAACCCAGTAGCTCATTTTTTGTCCTGTGACATATTACAGCTGCACCACTGTTGTTTCCCATAAAGCTGAAGGTTTAATCAGAACTTCACGGACGTTGCAGTACTTAATGAGCTGAAATGTTGCAGATCCTCTTAAGAGTAAATATCTATTACCTAGGTTGCCATTTCCAGAAGACTGGACTCATTAATTCAGGTGATTCCTTACACTCCTCTTTTCTGGTAATCAATATTATTATCTGCATCTATTATTTCGTTCCTCAAAACAGAATTTCAGATAGGTCCTCCTAGAAGTCTCTGGAAGTCCATGGAGGAGAACAGAGGACAGTTAGCAGAAAAAGCTGGGGAGTGAAAGGACTAGCAACAAAAAGAAAGATGAAAGTGAACAAAACAGTTACATGTTTTTAAAGTTGAATTTCACTTTTCCTTCCTTCCTCTATTGAAAAATTGACCTGTTTAGATCTCTCACATCACCTTACAAATCCAGTTATGTGATTAAGTATCTGAAAAAAGCATTCAACCTTCTAGCATACATAATTACTACCAGCAATGGCTACAGGGGGAAAATGGAGAGGGGACAGTATTGGAGAGGGTCAAGTATTCAGCAAGATAATTGATTACTGGCATTCATTCAACAAAAAACAACATCAGAAAGTGAGATGTCTGTAAGACAACTAATAGAAAGTATATTTATTTTATAAACCTCAGCAATATGTTGTTATAAAAGTCACTAAAAAAAAAAAGAAAAAAAATCTTTGACTTCTTTCCTCCCTTCCTTCAGCAGCTGACTTGGTATATAGAGAAGAATTTGATACCAGAAGAAAAAAAATAGGAGTAACATTTCAGGATTGTGAA
Source organism: Chloroceryle aenea (assembly GCA_013399075.1). Classification (NCBI taxonomy): domain Eukaryota; kingdom Metazoa; phylum Chordata; class Aves; order Coraciiformes; family Cerylidae; genus Chloroceryle; species Chloroceryle aenea. Next base: position 304,902 of record VWZY01004297.1, read on the forward strand.
CTTCTTGAGTAACGATACAGTTTTGGAGGAGGGTAACATGTGTAGAAAGCAGCCAATTATCAAGCCATTCATCACAGATTAGTTCTGAGGATCAGCTCTTCAATCTTTGCACCTGAAAAATAAGAAAATGACAGTTCATTAACTGTAAATAATATTAAGACTAAACACAACTGCAGCAGGTAGCAATTATTGCTGCCCCATTATATGTTGCTCAATTTACCATCAAATAGTATTTTATCTTCCAAGAGCAAGATTTGCTCTCAGTCTCTTTCCAGGTGTTAGAGAAGCTGCACATGTGATAACAGAAGGAGAAGAAAACGCTGCAGTGAACCGTTTGACCTGGTGGAACCTCAACATAAATTCAATTTCCTTCCTGAGAAAAGAAACAAAACAAAACACAAAAGCAACAGTTAGGGATTGGAGATATTCATTGTAACAAAGCCCAGGCTTGAAGGTATCTGTCAGGTACAAACTCTGGTTGAAGTCAACAGGAATTTGCCTGAAAGGTACAGCTTGTGTTGCCAGGCTATTGAGTTATAAAAAGCTCTTGGCTGTACTCAGGGAGGGAAGTAATAATTGCACACACCTTACCTTGTGGATTGCAGATGCACTTGATAGCTTTCTCTCTTGTCTGAACAGGTCACCAGCCACTAAACCCAAGCTGGACAAAGTCCTGCATGCCCTCCAGGTACAACTGCTTCTGTGATCAGTGTGAGGGACCAGTGACTCCAAGGGTGAGTGTGAATGAGGACAGACAGCTGGATCTGTGAGTAACACACATGCAATCTGGAATCAACAGCACCACTGTCTGACACTTGAGCAATGTGCACTTGTTCCTTTAAAGAAAAAAACTTCTGACAAAATGTATAAAAGGTCACATTAAAAGTTATCCTCTTCCATGCCAGTTTTACATTAGCTGGGATTTCATACGCATAGGGAGCCACATTGTATTCCCCAGTATAGATATGTAAATCTGGAGTAGCATCATCAGCTTCAGTTTAATCGATCTGGATTTACATCATTGTAATGAATGCCCTGCAGGAAACCAATTTCATTTTCAAGAGCTTTCACTGAACATAAAAAGCTGCTACTAAATGTACTTCCAATGGGAGGAATTAGACCTAGAACTGATGTTATCATAGACAAAGGACTTTGATGAATGTGACTGTTAAAGAATGCTAGGTCATTCATATTTTCTGACAAATGCTGCACTGATTTTTTCGTGCACCTGCAGTGTCTCCCTTCGTCACACCATTCTATTTAGCCATTTGTTATGGTTAACACCCAAAATCCAAAAATTCAAGTCTGCAAAAAACAGTGCCTCATAAATTCAACTTCCTTTTCAAGAAAAAGGCTTATTAAACCATTAAACTAATATAATTTTTTGGTACAGAAAATCTTCTTGGTGGCCTATAACAATTCCTCTACCAAAAAGCAGCAAAAAAAGAAGTAAGACCATTTCTTTCCTTAATGGAACTATACTGCTTACTCCACAAAAACAATACATTGACTTTTGGAGATAGAAAATTTTGATTTTTCTCAGCTTTGTCGTTTTCTAAATGTAGGGCAAAGTAAAGCCAAAGTGTTTAATAATATGGTAAAACAAAATAAAAAGGACTCAGTGTTTAGAACGAGACCAACCCACAAAAATCCTGCTTATGAAGTAGGAATTAACAGGGAAAAGGAAAACAGGCTACTTTATCTTACTCTTGTGCAAGTGAGTAGGTAGGAAAAAATGAGGAGATCACAAAAGTCCTTGCATTCTTTTTGTTCTCATTTCATTAGTGTTCTTCATGCACAGGAGAGGGGCATCTCCTTCCAGTGTAGTGTATCTATCTCCCAAGAAGCTGTGAAAAACACTGGCATGCCTGCTACCTTTGCACAATCCTGAGTATAGCAGAGAAAGAAAAAGGTGCATGCTTCAACAGACCCTTTGTGCCTGCCTTCACACACCTAACAAGTGAGATGCAAGCCAGAAGATGTCATAGCCTTTTATCACCTTCACATGATGGTGGCAGGGGTGGATTTCACCTTCATCTCACTTTTTTGATCATTTTTAGTTTCAAGTCTCAGTACAAACTGTTTCCCAAGATTTAGTGAACAGCATCAATGCTGGAATCCATCAGATAATAATTAAGGCATGGCTGGAAGAAGTCACCATATTGTCCTTGCTGCTGTGGTTGGAATGGTGGAAACAAGCTGGATTCCTGTGGAGCTGCAGGCTCAGTCTATGCTGATGTTTGCTACTCCACAGAGTGTCTATCACACTGGCTTTGCAGCCTGCTCTGCTCTTACATTGTTGTTTGCTCACAATCTAGTATGCTACTAACTGCTGTAACCTGTCTTGCCTGTACCTTTCACCAGACTTTGCTTCCCTCCTCGTAGGTTACTCATTAGAGTAGCAAACAGAATTTTGCACTAAGCCTCCTAACAATGAGGCCAAAAACTGAGGCTGTCAAACACCTGGACTGCAGACAAAATGTTTGCACTAGCAGAACCACATTGGTAAAATATGGCACCGCTTTAACACACTGTATCTGACTATGGAAATGAAATAAAATAGAACAACTAAACCAAACAACTAAATCTAGATTCCTCCTATGTCATATTGCAGTAGTGAGATCCAACATCAAGCAAGAGAGACGAGTGAGCAGTTTTGTGGTGAAGATGAGTTGGAGTCAAAAATTCCTTTCTGAAAGGCTTAACTGCTAACCCACGTTCATGGTATGTAGACTCAGCAATTGGCAGCAGAAAACTAGAAGGGTAAAAGGGTATTTTCTTTGTACCACAAAAGCCAACGTGCAGCATTTAATGGTACCCTCAAAAGAGGAGAAGACATTCTTATATTATCCTTTCCAGCTTTCCTTCCTGCTTAGAGCTGAGGTTACCGTATCTTATAGGCACCATCCAACAATGTTCCTGTTCAGCTGAAATCTACCTGTGTCACTTCAACATAAATAGTGAATGAGGATGAAAGGAAAAAAGGAACGAGAGATGTTTTAGTTATAAAGTAAAAAAGAAAATTAAAAGAGAAAAAATAATATCTCTGACACTATTCTGTAACATGCCAAATTCCCAGTTTGCATTTTACCTCTTGCTTAAGTAGATGCACGAGTGCTTCACATTTCATGAAGAAAAAAATTTAATAAATTAGTTCCTAAGTGACTCAACATGTTACTATTGGTCTATATACAATAAATCCTGAGGACTCCACATGCTTTGGAAAAAGCTCTATGCTCCCTTATATTCTGAGCATTTCCCAAAGCAAACCTGCAGTCAAAAATGCAGGCAGAGGGGAACTCGACAAACAGTGACCTCACATGCTCAGAGATGCAGTGTCAGATGTGATGGTGTTCACTAGGTAATAGGAATGACCCTTCATATTTTACTAAGACACAATCATATCTTTAAAATGGAGAGAGAGAAACACATTGAAGCTCTACCTTTACTTCTTAGAACTGGTGTCTATCTGTGGCTAATTTCACGTGCGCTTTTGGAAACCAGCTGGATTCATGATGCACCAGCAGATTACCATAGGTTTATCTGTATATTTGTATATTCAGGTCAGGCTGCTGGGACAGTTGTACCTGGTTTCCTTCAGTAATGATGAGCTCCAGCAGAGCAGATGTTACAAGATTCTACAGCTGGACTAACCACTGAAGATGACAAAAGTTTTAACAAGAGCTGTGTGCAGGTCCTGTGAGTGACTCTTCACCCAGGATCTCACAATGCTCTGGCTTTCAGAAGCTATGCAAGGTTACAGTCTTTAAATACCTTCCTAGAGCTAGACCTGTCTTAGAGTGGACAGCATGCCAGGCTAACCTCCTGTGGTGTAAATATACCCATTACAACACCAGTTTGAACTACAGTAGTTGGGAGCAAACAGCCTCTGGCAGTGGCCCAGGACAGTAACACTGTTCTTTACACCAGGCTGAAGAAAAAAGCTTGAGAAACACTTCAAACATCCAGCATAAAGAAGTGACAGAAAGTAAGATCTTCCTTTCAGAAACTACATGAAAGCTCTGCCTGGTTGTGAACCACTGTAACTATAATGGCGTGCACATTAGAATGCATCATTACAATTAAAGGTCACTGTAAGCAGCAATCATTATTTACAGTTTTCTCCTTTAAAACTGTGCCTTTCAGACTCAGAGAAAAATTACTTGTGCACTTTTCCATGCAGCCAATTACACATTTAAGCTAAACATAATGTGTGTTAACTTGGCCTACCATAGACCCAGAGGGCCTGGAGGAGTCCAGCCTTTCTATCAGAAATTCTGTCTGGTAGAAGGAAAGAAGACATTAATCAACTGTCCACATTTAGTAGATACCTGGACAAAATAAACACAGGGAGGGTGTCCTCCTTGTTACCTCACTTCGATGCATCTCCTTGGCATTCAAGATGAGTAGCATGTTTTTCTATCTGGGAAATCCCAAGGGGAAGTTCTGCATATTAGGAATGTCCTTTGCAATGCATACATAATGAACTATTTATCCAGGTAAGATATATGGCACAATATAAGTACAGCTGGTTAGTTTAAAAACCTGTCTCCCATACTGTATCACAATAATCTGGTTTCCAAATGCAAAAGAGACAAATTAATCTGGAAGGAGTGGGCTTGCTTGCTATATTTCATGAAACATGATGTGGAAAAGATAAAGCTATATAATGAGTTTTCAAAATAAAATATACAGGATAGAAAAAAAGCAATAACACAAGAAGCACAAATCAAAACTCTGATTGCTACAGACTTCACCGTGGTCATACAGAGACCCAGCAGTCTCACACAGAAGTTTGTAATGATCTACAATAATTTATATCTGCCCTTTTGAATTCATAGAATTGCATTTGCAGAGCATTTACACAAGTACTTTATAAGTCTTTTGTAGTACAAAGACCCAGCCCTGTTAAGGTAAATTTATGCATACATATTTTTACAGCTATATAAAATTTCACTGACTTCAGTTTAGCCCTAAATGGTTGTAGAAATTTCTACTGCCATGAACATCTGAGCCTTTCTGGAGGATCACTTGCCTCATATCAGCTTAAGTAAAGCATATATAAAAAGCACATTTATATACATATACATACATATATGTATTTAAGTCTCTGAAAACCCATTTCTTCCTTGAATAACGTTTTTTACAGTGAATGATAAAACATTTTGGACCAGATTTTAAGGTTATGTTGCAATTTGGGCAACTCCCTCCACTGCACTCAGCATGTGGTCTTGTGACACAAAGAGGTTTCCACACAGTCCCTGTATACGAAACCGAGGGTTGAAAGAGTAAAGTTACACTGCCCACTGATATGTCCTTCTTGTTTAAAAAGTGTTGTTAACATCAATTTTAAAAGTCTGATTCTGAAGCAATTGAAAAGACCATTCTTTAAGAAATATCCCCTAGGTATTTTGAAAAGTTGAATTAAAATTTTTTCACAGGGTTATCTAATCTCCAGTTATTCATCAGAGTCCTTTTGCACAAGAAAACTTGATTTAGTATTCCCCAACAACTACATTTCTTACAAATCACTTCCTCTGTATACATTAGGGAGTCCTTATTTTAGGAAGATGTTAAGTATCTCTTGTTTGACATCCAAGATTCTTTCACAGAATCAGTCCACTATCTATCAAACATTCCATATCACATAAGCATATAATTGCTTCATATAGGTATTGTCATGATGAATAATCTAAAAACATCACTTCCACAAAGGAGTAACCATTTTCAAAATAAACATTTACCTATTAGCTGTCAGATTTACAAGGAAAACATGATGGAAACCCTACTATTTTTATATCAGCCACTTCTTCTGATCATATTTCTGCAGCATGCACAAAACTATCAGTCAGAACTGTTGCCAAATCAATATACTTCACATAAGAACTTGTGAACAGTGTTGTACAGGCAAATACCTGTAACATAGTTTAACCAAATTGCTTGTTTCCAGAAAAAAACAAACTCTCTTAAAAAATCAGTGACTTGGTGGTGGTGGTATAATATGTTGATAATTTACAACCAAAAAAAAAAGTAAACTTTTGGCTTTTTGTGGCCACACTCCTCTCTGATGTGTTATTTTCAAACCTAGTGGCAGGTTGGTATGGATACAAGCTGACCAGAGAAACTGTGGCTTCAAATTTAATAAAACATGTATAATGCAGTATCCAAAAAGGAGACTCAGAGACGGTAAGGAACGTGTCAGCCAAGAGATCTTCCCAGCTCCAGCCCTTTGCCTCTGGGTTTCACAGAGTCCTGGCCATCTCAAGCAAGTAACATCTTCTGCAGGCTGAATGGGCCATTGTGGAAGCTGGAGGAAGCATAATGTATTACTTCCTGTAATGCTAGCCCAATAATTAAATACATATTTCCCTTCATTTAGAAACCAGATGTTTTCTTCACTGACTTCTCACATAACTTTCCTCAATTCTTTGCCACATAAAGATACAGTAAGAATAATACATTGTGAGAAGTGGTATATCAGTTTGATATTGGGTCAACACTGCAGACCATTTTTCTTGTAAACATGATTAGAGGTTACACTAAACACATTTGCTTACCCATCACTACCAGTGATGCCATTATTCAGGTCTAATCTTGTCTGATAAGTGGAAAACTGAATGGCTGGAGGTAAGATGCTGCAAGAGCACTGGGAGAATTCCTAGATGACTTCAAAGAAAACAACCCACATAGTCGGTGTATTCTGGGTAAAAAGGATACGTGACATGTGGGTCCTAGTAAACACTAGTACTCTGCTAACTGTACTTGTTCTTTATTTTGTTTCCTTTTTGGCAGAGAATCCTGCAACCTGAATCCCCAGGGGAAGGCAAGAGGACCTCCTTTGACTGGGTCTAGGGCATGTAAGATACCACTTAAGGTAAAATAGTGGTTATGATTTATGTGAGTGTATATGTATGCATATGAAACATATGAGATGTTGTACAGTCCCATTTTATTCTAATGCATTTGATAGATTTTGTTGCTTCTAAAAATATTCTAAAACTTTTTTTAAATTTAAAAATAAGAGTAAAATTCATCTGTAAAATATGAAATTGGCCACAACATTGTTTTACTCTACGCTCAGCTTCCAAATCTCCAACAAATTTTTGTTTATCCCACGATTTTGATCGTCCTGAAGTCTTCACTCTGTCTTTAATAATCTTTACTGCATATCTAGTACATCCTCTACTTAAATGAACTGTAAACATCAACAAGAGTTTCGCTAGGACAAAAAGGGGAGACAAATCTGCATATTGTTGGCAGGATAGAGTGGGTAGGATAACAGTGAGTGATGAAAGAATATATCGATGTGGGGGATGATTCAGGCCTCTTAAAAGTTGTAGAATAACAAAGAATGAGATGGTTTGATTGTCATGTCACTTCATTATGAACAGATTTTTAACACTTTTTGGTACTTTTTTTTCTTTGCATCTGAGTTGAAACTGATTAAAATTGGAAATGTAACATTAAGCTGTGTTCTTGTCTAAGCTATAAATGAGTTCCACATTAAGACTCCTCCTCCTCTTCACCAAGCTTATTTGTGTATCTGCAAGAGTAATGGCAGAAGCATTAATGTACCTCAGGCTAAAGAGCCTGTGTGTCTATCAATATTTGGGTGACTGGCTTATAAAAGGTTCATTGGAACAATGTGCCCTGAAGCAAATGAAGAGACCATTCACATGAGCCAATTCTGGACTCACTGTGCAACAGAGTACTGAGAAAATCCAGCACCAGGATGTATACACACTCTGAGACTAGAGCTGTTCAAAACATGTTCAGTAAAATTAAAATTTGTGGAAACAAAACTATTCCATGCAGATAAATATTTTTTCATAAAGATTTCATAGAGAAGGTTTTTGGGTACATGATTTGCTAAACCAAGATCAAGAAAGAAAAAGACTAACAATCTCCTGTTCAGTCTCCCTTTCTTCTGCCCACCAGAACCAGCCTCTTGAGTTAAATTAGTAAATAAATAAATAAATAAATAGAATATTCAAGTTTTTACTTTTACTCCACAGGAAATGAAAGCAGGTGTAAAAACTTTAGCATAAATAAATTCTGTTCTCTAGATATCAGTCATGCACAATCCATTTCTGGATATACCTAGAAAAAGTGATTTTCCATATCATTCCTATTTCAGAGTCCAGAAAAAAAAACTGTGGCCATTTAAAGCATGTCTATGTTGTCAGTTTATTTTGTAGTGGGCTGCTAAAAGCCAGTGACTTGCATTAATAGTATTTGGATCCAGTACTAACATCCTATTATTGCTTCCGTAAAAGTTGTAATCCAGTTGGGAGGTTACCAGATAAAACCCAGGAACTTGTCACCAGTAAGATCACCGGGTAAATTCTATGATACAGGCCATTTCTTCACCCTCCCTACAGGGTGCACTCACCACAAACACCTTTCTAGAGAGCCAGCTACCAAATCTATAGGATCTGTCTTTACAATATAACCACCTTTCCTTCTCCTTCTCCGAACAACGGAAACTACAGAGAAAGGCCCTCGGGGGATTACAGCTTCTTAAAGCAAAGTTGTCAGTTTTAATTCAGGCTAGGTGCGTGCATAACATAAACAATCAGGAAGGAACCACATCAGTTCCTTTCAGATGGTGGTAATTCACATGTAGTAATTTGCTTGGGCATACACACTTAGCATTCATCCAGATTCATTCTGCAGATATATAATACACATAATGAGATGGTCATCTAGAAATACACATAGATATATGTATCTCAGTTTATATACATATATATATGTATCATGTCATATACATAAGAGATATCTGTTTAAAATGGTTCGTGTAGAGAGTTCTCAAGAAATGGACTGATAAAATTCATGCCTGATGGAGAACTGCAGTGGTTTTATCAGTGTGTCAGCACAACATATATGCCTCTATATATATGTATTCACCCCTGTACATCACATACACTTAATGTACATATGCATCATATATTTGTAACAGAGCATACAAATCTATGTAGAGCATTTGAGTAATGATGTGACAAACATTAGACACATTACATTAAGTGCTTAACTGGGAATAACCTTTCGTTTAGCCTCACAAATCTTATCCTTTTCTAAGCTACACACTTCATATCTGGAGCATGTGGAAGCATCTTACCTTGCTTCCATTTTCTCTTGCCTCCCGTTCCATCTTGAGATCAGAAATTAGGAGAGTCTTGTATTTGTTCTTTCCATTACTGCTGTGATCATCTAGTCTGTATTCTGAAGTCAGCTGAGCAGAGAGGGGACTGTCACTCAGGTTCAGAGGCTGCTCATCCTGCTCCAGATTTGTTTTGCCATTACTGTTGGTTTCTGCCATCTCCCTGCAGTGTGTTCCCCCTGAAGCATTGGAACTGTGTCCCACGGTTTCATTGCCATTAAAACTCTCTGCGGCTGAATCATCTATTAAAAAATATATATTTTCAGTCACATGCCACATCATCATCTCTGTCCAGTTCAAACACAATTTATACCTTCACAATGTTTTTCAAAATAGAATGAAAATGGTTTATATTACTAGCACTGGTACATTTCTGCAAAATGTGCACACACACTCCTCCAAGTCTTCCAGTAAAAGCTTTATGTAAATTCATAAAATGTTATTAAGTAAAGGGAAAAGATCTGGGCTGACACCTTAGTGTTACTGTGTACACAAAAGGTAAGCATCACATAGGATTTTTAGGGCAAAGTGGCAAAGTCTGCCTTAATCCCTCTGTCTGTCCACACGTCTATGGAGCTGTTCAGATTCTTAACCACGCTCATTACTGCAGCACTGCATATTCTGGAAATCCACAGAGATGCTCATGGTACTGAGACAGAGTCCAGTTCTCAGGTTTCAAGGGTGAGGAGCAGCATATGTCATATCAATAAACATCCTCTTGCACAGATAAAAGGTAAATACAACTGATGTATTCACAGCTGGCAGGAGAGGTTATAGTGGAAAAGTTGACTCCAGAAGATCCTCACTTCATTTTGCTTAGGTGCTCATTCACTCTGCTCATTCATTATATGTCATCATATATCTAAAAGTGCTGCTCAGTAAAGGATTAAATTATCAACCTGAAAGTTATATCTGAAAATTCTGGGTATGTTGTTAGCCCAATGATTTTACAGCTGAAATGGGTGATTAATATGTTTCTTCACTTACTTGTGAGTTTGTGTATCCTGTTTGTCTCCACCTGTGCTACTACTCAGCCCTTCTTTACTTTTAAACAATCTTTTGGCCAACTAGCTACCTAGTAAAAAAATCACCCTTCAGTGCATTAAACGGTAGCAGAATTTAGCCCTCAATTTGCCTACTTCTTGCTCTCTAAAGCACCTCTTTTTTGGTCTGTTACATGGTTTTGCTAACGGCACAAACACCTGCCCAGGGCTCTACAAGCCTGTGCTTATCACAGATAGTGAAGCTGGAAACAAAATGGGGGGGGTTAGCAGCCAGAAATGTGTACAGATTGAAACTGGAGATACAAAATGAGATGGACCTTAATATATTAGTACCTTAATATACCATCTGCTTTCAGGCCCCTCTAAACAACTTCCACGGAAAAGAAACATATTTATATACATGTGGAATTTAAACAAATATCCAGATACAGACTTTGAAGGATGTGCTCAGAAATACTCATGTTTGAAACTGCATGATTAATCAAATTGTTGAGTCCCATCCTTACCACAGTAAAAAACAACTATTTATTGCCCTAAGATCAGAATTTCAAAAATTAATAGAATATTGGATAACTGGGTAATGATCTAATTCAATTAAGTACTTAGCCACAGACAAACCATCATAGATCAGTGGCTTTCTTGCTGTACTCATCCAACACTTTTACGTCATAAAATATACAGGACTGGGCACACATTGTCAACATGTTTTTTTCAATTGCTTTGTTTTGTAAACCTGTAAAAAAAAATCTAGTTTCATGAAAATACATTCTAAAAATCATCATGTAAATGCTATTATTTGAGAAACATTTTTCGCTTTTTCAAAAGGCTTTATAATAATGGCTGCAATAAAAAATAAAGCTATCTTTTGGTATGTATCACTTTCACATTACCTCTTAGAAATGCAAATTTGTATACAATAAAAGACATAACACTACTAGAATAAGACTATTAAATGTGTACATCAACCCAGCTTGCAACAGAGCAATAGAAATGTTCTGATTTAAAAACCTGGGCTTACTTGAGTATTCAGCTACAGAAATTAATAGAGAGCAGGATTTATCCTTAATAAGCTTTTTATCAAGCCTTGAGACTTATGTCTTACAAGGTATAACACATTAAAAAGGTTTCTAAATGGAGTTTCAAAAATAAATATGCATATTTATTATTCTGAACTAAAAAAATGGCATTCTAATGTACAGCCTTTATTTTTTAAAGGAAATAGCTATATTTAAAACTGTTTTTAAAAGCTCTGAGATACAATAAATAAATCCAGATTTCTTTATTTAAGAGAGAAACACTTTGGTTACCGCTGATTCATATCTAGGACTGTTAACAGATAATTGGCTTCTTGATTATCAGTTTAACAAGTGACAGTTAGTTTCAAATTAATTAAATCAATTACTGAATCGGTCACTAAGTGAGAGGTGTTTCTCCCTTTGAAGGGCTCAGAAAATTCCCTGCTATTAGGAGCAAAGAGAGAAACAACTGAGGAACCAGAGGATGGAAAAAGCCACCCAAAAGTTGGGGTCACTGTCTAATTTGCAACACACAAGTCTGACCCCTAAGGAACTTCTATGCACCAGTACCCAAGTGTACCCAGTCACACAGTGCTGAGGAGCCACTGCCAGGACACAGACAGATAATGGGAATGGTGGAAAAGGATGAGAGCTGTGTAGAGACAGACGCAGGAACAACAAAGTCCAAAGCAAGGCTGTTGGGTTTGGCTTATACTCATAAGCAATAACGATTCATTTCTTTTTTCTTTTTCTCTGTATGATGAATGATTGACTAAAGAAACCCCTACACAAGTGAGAATCTTACAGTGCAAATAAAAACAAACCCAAACAACTGATCAACTGATTTTTTATATTTGTTCTAAAATACAACCATTGAAAAAAATCCTGTGTTGAGTGAATGGGATCAGGAATTATAATACACTGACAAAATAATGCAGCATTTACATGATTTTGGCTTTGCTTAGGAGAAGTTTAGTTACTCAATGGTTAATCTCAGTTTGTACATTGAAGCTGAATACCTGCTTTTATAGTCATTTAGCCTTGCTTGTTAGAAGTGGGAACTAGTGTCTGCCAGGATAATGTTCACGAGAATGGCTACAATGGCTGTAAATCACACTTTTACCAAGTAAATATAAATATGCCATAAAAGAGATCAAGAAAAAAAACAGTGGTTGAGTGCTAGTAGCTCCTTACAGATGTTACCAAGGTAACTAAATTACAAGGTTTAGTACATTTCTCATCCCTGGGCAGCTGCTCTATTTTTGCCAAGAATAAGATTACTCTAAAGCAAAAGTTTCTGAGGTATCAAAAAAAGCCAAACCACATTGGGAAAAACTGGTTTGGGGGAAAAATGCATAAGGGTCTGTGTCGGGAGCAGAAATGCACATTGACCCTCAGATATGGGCAGCCCCAGCACCTCCCGGCCCCGCTGGCAGCTGCAGGGCTGGGCCACCCCACTCCTGGGTTCACAGGGACTGCAAACTCCCAGCCCCTGCATGGCTGGCAAGGGAAGGTCGAGGCTGGTTTGATGGAGACCTCTCCTCGGACCCTCTGGGGGCTGGAGGTGAGATCTGACCTCCCCACTGCCCTCAGTGTGGCTGGAGCAGGGGCTGCACCTAAGCTGGGGCCTGGGAAGGGACCAGCAGTTTGCTTGCACAGGTTTCTCATCTCTGTCTATCACAACACCCCAGCGACAATACACTGCCAGTGCTGAAAGTCCGATCCCTCACCGAGTGCTTCTCTCCACCACCCTGCAAAGACAGAGGTGGAGTGCCTTGGCGGGGACTGTGCTCCGGCCCAGAGGATGGCTCCCAGCTATGGCCACGGGTGACTGTTTCTCAGGGCCAGCTTGTCAATGGCTCCTCTCTCCGGACAAGGACACCGCTAATGGCAGGGACTGAGGGGGAGAGGCCAGGGCCTGTCCCTGGGCCAGCAGAGAGGCTACAGGAGTGCAGCTGGGGCACCCCTGGGAGCCATAAACATTCTGTGACAGTTGGGGTCTGCCTGAACCCATTGGACCCTGCCCCTTGCCAAGGTCACACAGAGGCCCAGCATGCATGGGGCAGAGCAAACCGCAGCTGCCCTCTCTGCTCTCGCTTCAGTATCGAGGTCACTGCAGGCTCTCTTCCCACCATGCCCTCCGGCATCATGGCCACTGCAGGCTCCCTTCCCATGGCTGGCTGGTGAGGGAGAAAACAAAACTCCACTCCAGTCAGCCTATAACAAGTACTTGGTACTGTACTCTCGCTACAGTCCACAGCACTGGTAAGAAGACAGCATTTTTGAAAACATGTCTCTTGTCTGAACCACTGCTGCAGGGAGGGTTTTATGGTAAGACCTCCAGGGAAACATAGTACAGGTGATGGGAGCTGAGGGTGGAGAGCAGAGGGCCTCCTGGCCGGCAGTGGGTGTTGGGGCAAGCAGGAAAGAGGTTGTGGGATGAGCTCACCTCTTGGTCACCTTCCTTGGGATGCCACCGTCCACAGGCATCAGCCATGACAGCGAATGATGGCCTCATCAAATGTTGCTTCTTTCTCGGTGCAGGGCATATCTTTAGGAACTGTGCAGTTTTCCAATCCTTACTCCAGTAAACTGGAAAACTGGAAGCACACCTGCAACCGGTTTTGTTATTTAAGCCTTCTCACTCTTGGACTGCTATTTCTTAAACTTCCTGATGCCAAAACCTCCTTCTCCCACCTTGCACAGATCTCCATGATGATGCTCTGTCCTGACCAACACCCTCTGGGCATCTTCAGTCCAAGTATTCTCCATGTTACAGGTAATTCTCAAAACAAGAACTGCAGAAATTTTCCTGCTTTAAGTTAGTTTCTTATTATTCATTACACTACATTAGAGCTTCTAGCTTATCCTTCTAGGTCACCTTGAGGCCAACTAGACACAAAGTGACACCAGCTATTTTTGCACACTTGAAGAGACGTCCAGGCCTGAGAACTTCCGAGGTTCATTGCAGTCACCACTGTGTTAGCTTCTCCCCTTGCTTTTGAAGGAAACTTGAAGGAAATGGTGTAAGAAAGGACAATGAAAAAGAGAGCCCAAACTTTCCGATGCTCTGAATATGACGTTTGATTCTCAGAACTGTTGCATCCTTCAATTATCTGCCACAGCCATTCACATTATTATGGCTTTCTGTCAAAATCCAGTTTCTCTACTTAAAAGCTTGGATTCTGCAAGGTGATTTCCATGACAGTTGATAGTTCAAGGGCACTCTGATTTAGAGCAGGAAACCAGGTCTTAATATATATGATTATGTGCTCCTACCAAACTATGGTATGAATGGGCAAATAACATATATTGCTAGAATTAGAGATTCTTCTGTTACAGGTTAAAATACAGTTCTTCCCCCTAGAGAGAACTGTCTTCAGACTAGTTATGTCAGCTGCTCAACACCGTTCTCAGTAAGAGCTCATTCTTAAAGGAAAGAAAGTTGAAGTGTACACCAAATCTGTCTGGAATCACAAGTCCCTCAAACATTTTCTGAGAGCACAAAGTTAAGATCTGAACTCTGATATGTGTCACTGAAGTACTGCGTATCTCAAATCGTGGTACCTATATATAACATGTCTCCTTGAAAGAAAAATCTCCAGACGTATTAAAGGATTCCTTGTGTTACTCTTAGCAATCAATTTCATACTATAAATTACTCCTTTTTTTTTCATATTTCTTGCAGGTAAGTTGGGAAGTAGTCAACAAGCCATTCTATGTAAAGACAGATCACTGAATAAATCTCCCTCTCTCAAATTAATTCTCAGGCTAGAATTCAATTAATATTTAGAGTATGGTTAAGTAGTTTCTACAGCTGAGGCTTCAGCTCCCTGACACTGCATATTTTACTAGTCAGTAATCCAGTGTTGCCCTTCAGCACTAACAACAGCAGAGTGGCAAAGTCCCACAGCCACAGAGAAGCCCATAACTCCTGGAAGGACAGAGATGGTGATGGGTCAGGGAGCTAAGGAACCCTCTCATTAACACTGAGAATGAAGCAAGAGCCCCGTGCTACCAAAGCAGCTCTACCACAGCTCCCTCTTTTGCCATGAAGCAAGGCACACAGCTTCTTAGGAAGAAGACAAAAATTGAGGGAAAGGTAATTAACCTTACAGTGCCTTTGGCTCTTTTGAGACATTCTGACTACATGCAAGCCAAAATCATTCCTGGTGATAACGAGTCCAATTAATCACACCAAATGAACAAGGTAATAGTTGAGGCCACTTTGTTCATTCTGCTCTAAGTGGAGATGGGAGAGGGCCACATATGCAGCAAATAGCCACTGATGCCTGCAGACTCCAAGGTAGCAAGCAAAGAGGTTAAACAAACACTTGGCATGAGCTGCCTGCCAACAGAGCATCTCTGAGAGCAGCAGGTACTGTAAGGTGGGTAGCTGTTCTTTCTAAAAGGAGGAGACTGGATGTGAATGAGCTGAGTGGGACAAGACTGAAGCTGCTGGCTGTCCAAGTGCAGGCTGTTGGAAAACCAACTCGACTGCCTACCAAAGTCCTGCAGGATGAAAGTTGCTTTAATCTCTCTGGGATGGATACCACCAGCCCAGGTCTTGTTAAACACCACCTTACACCCTGAGCAATCTGATTCATTTGACCAGGATCACTTGCAAGAGACAGCACTGCAGACCAAAGACTGACAGACACCAGCCTGGTTTGAGTTACTGTGCCTTGTTTTATTTTCCCTATGTTAAAATACAACTTTAACAAAAATAATATGCTACATAAGCAAACATTCAAAACTAAGTTAGTTACATTCCTCCCGTAATTGCAGAAGCCCAAGGCATGCTAGCAAACATTCCTAACAGGAGTTATTGAAACAAATGCTCTACAGGTGGCAACTGACAGCAGGCAGCTTTGGGAGAGGAGCACCATGAATCAGACAAAAGGTGGTGTAGAGTGCTGACTCGTGGAAACTTCTGTAGCATGAAATAATTACAGAGACTTTTTAAAATGAACTGATAAAAAGGCGAGGTCACATTTCACTCCCCCCACTTTTCACAAGGACCGTTTAATACCAATTTGTCACAGTTATGTATTCGGTTATGCTTCATTTACATCACAAGTCATGTTTCAAGCACAAGTTCAATACATAACTTAAAAGCCAGTCAAAATCAACTATATCTATTCATCTTCTCCATTCCCTTTCACATTATGATAAAGAACAGGGGTTGAATTAATGGAGGTACAAAGGTGATTTCAGACCCTCTATTATTCCGTTTCATAGAGCATAAGAATGGCCATAGTTGGTGAGATCAAAAACTCACTTAGTCCAATATCCTATCTGCAGCAGTGGCTATTAGTAGGTGTTTAGGGAAGAAAGTAAGGCAAGCACATACAGTTCTTCCTCCTATAGCTTGCTGAGCCCTTAATAGTTTTCAGCTCAACGTCCTTCTGAGAAGGATGTGGTTTCGAGCGGTCTACTGATGCTCAACAGGTTTCTTTTTCCATGCAAATATCCAGTCTTTTTTTTGAACCTGTGTAAACCATAGGCATCCTTCTCTACTCCTTCAAAAAGCTACTAGCACTATTTCTATTTCCACTAAAATGTCAGTACTGTGTCAAGGAAACAAGGAACAAGAATTAAGAGGTGGGCAAGAGCCATTCCAGAGGACAGAGCTGGTCAGTGTGCACAGAGCTCAGTGAGACTGCATTTGCTCCATTACAAGAAAACATACTCAGGGAATCCCTCACTGTTGTTTTCAGTGGTGGAGGAATAGATTGGGATCTACTTCGTATGACCACTCACTGCATCCATTTATGAAAAGGAGCAAAGCAAACTCAACAAGAGTACAGTAAATTTGATATACACATGCACCTACACAGTGGAATCACCATTAGTCAGGCTGTAACTCTTATCTCATTATCAAACAACCCCCCCCCTCCAAGTAATTCACATTTTTTCCATGGATAAATGTCTTTTCTTGTTGGAGGCACAAAACAGGCAGATCTTTTATTCAATTATAACATTAAATAACAGAACAGTGAACAACTGCCACTCCATGACAACAGCAACTATCAGAAAAATAATACTGCCCTGTCAGTCACAGTGTTAAAGAAGGCCTTGTTTATAAAGCTTCACGAGTGCTTTCATGCTCACTTTGCCTGCAGAGCTACTGTCCCTGCATATACACAACAAGGAGATGAAGCAGAATGGCTATTAGGAGGGTACTGCCCATGTAAATAACCGATTGAATAGCTCACTGGGTGCATAGCTGTCTTATTATCACTATGCATCTAGTTTGTACTTGTGCTTTGGCATTTCCACTGCAAAAGAAATAGCCCTCACTGACTCTGGGGAGAAAAATCTCTGGTTACCCCTTTACTCTGGAGAAAGCTTTAGGGTGCTTTTTGTGGCAAAGGCATCATCAAGAGAGACTTTCAAAACCTGCCTGGACACCTTACTGTGTGTCCTGTCCTAGGTGATCCTGCTCTGGCAGGGGGTTGGACTCGATGATCTCCAAAGGTCCCTTCCAACCCCTACCATACCATGAGTCTATGATCTAGCAGTTCTTAATATAGAAAACCCAAAATTCTACTAGAAACTTTTATGCTGTGTACAGGAACATATTTGACAGACAGAATGCCATCTGGTATTGAGAATGTGGCTTAGAGCTCCATCTCTGGACAAGCATTGAAGGAACACTGGTAACATATGAGATGCCAGAGGTATTGCCTTACACTCATCCCAAACAGGACTCCAGACTTCAGAGCAGTTCACTGATAAGAAGCTAGGAATTGAGGAAGGCTGGGAGACAGGCAGGCAAGCAGAACTCGGCACAAACTCTGACTAAAATTCCAACCATGTACAGAACACCAGCAACAAAGCTGTTTGAGACTGCAAGATGTTAAAAAACAGAAGGAGAAATACAAAGCCTTTTCCTTAAAGTAAAAAGAGGTAACCTAGGAGATCTTACCCTCTCCTCTTTCTGGCCCAGCATCGAAGAGGCTTATGCTGCCGTAGCTAAAGGCTGCTGTGGGCAGCAGCAGCTGCCACAATTCCTGGCAGCAAGAAGAATCTGGTGCTGTGCCAGCAATAGACAGAGCAGAACACATAGGTGTATGTTTGGTGCCTAAACGTCAACCCAAATAGAGCTGAAAGGAATTATGTTAAACTTCTCTGCCACTCGGACCTAGTGCATGTGTGTGTTGTCATATTTTACTTCATCAGGATCTGCCAGAAGACAAAAGCAAAGAGGAAAGATCAAGTTGGAGTCAGTAGAGGAAATTCTCTGCAGACTGAATGCCTCAAATACTGGCATTTTTAATAAGGGACTTTAAAGTCTAAAATTTAGCCTGCCAGCTTCTGTGTGTGAACAGACAGTGCTATCTGTTTGTACTTCCTTCTGGAAGGGTGAAGCCCTGAGCACAAGCAAGACAAATGATCACTTGACAGCTCTGCATCCCCTCAGCAAACTGCAGCCTGCTCTTCCATAAGGCAGCAAGGCTATAGAAAGGCTCATTAAACTCCCTCCATCAGTAAAACTGGGAGAGAAAGTGGGGAGAAGCCTTAAGAGCAAACTTTGAGTTTCATACGTCCTTAGCAACATTCAGCCCAAACTCTGACTTGGGCCCCCAAACTTTACAGTACAAATTGCTGGATTTGCCTGTCTGCTCTATTCCTATCAGAGAACTGAGCAGAAGTTTCCTCTTGAAATAAGAAAAAATCATGTGTTAATATTTTGTTATTGTCATTTACAACAGCGTACTAAAAGCCAGGATATGAAAAATCTTCATAACTAGGAGTGAAAACATTTCCTACCATTTTAATTTTTTTTTTTATGTTTTCATTTGTCAATGTTAGTACAATCAACTGGGTTTTTGCAAAAGATTTGGTTTTCACTCTAAAACAATTCTGTCACATCAGTTCTCTCCACTCACATTAACATACAGGCTTTCAGGAAAATTTCCTAACTCACTGGAGAGTAAAATAAGTGCCTCTAATATTCACATGCTGAAATTCAGTTTAAAAATAGGTAATAAACACATAATTGGGAAGAACTACAAGAAAAGTATGTGGATTATGAAGCAGGAACCTTTGTACTCCACAGTTCCAGCATTATCATCAGTGAACTAAAACTTCTTTGTACATTACGGAAGTGGATTGTTGGTGAATCTGAGAAGTCAGAACACTAAATATCCAAGTTTATGACTCCATTAGGGTTGCTCTTTCTGTATCTAATGACTGTGCTGTAATTAATGTTTTTGCCAAGACAGAGCCTCTGTGAGTCAAGTGTGAGATTCTGTTACAGATAAACTGTAAGTTTAGAAATTTGATGAAGAATTCCAGAGCTCAGAAAGCTGCTATTATGAATTTGAGCAAATAAGCATGTTTGGGGGATATAAATTACATGTTCCTTTTCAATTCAGTTTGCTTTTATTCTGTCACTTTAAAATGCTTATGGATGTTCATGGCAGCATGTACATTACTGTTCTGTGATTTGAGCATGCCTTGGGGAGCTACAGTGAGTGGTCTCCTCATTGCTTGAGAGAAAACAGCATTCTGGTCACACAGGGCAGCACAGTAACAAACTTGATGGCCTTTCTCCATATGGCAAGCAATCATTTCTGAGTGTAACATCAATTATGCTTTCCCAATTTTATTTTTCAAGTGAATGTTAAAAATATTCAGCATTTACAAAGGGTAAGCACCAGCTCAAACACCAGCAAAAGAATGCAAAAGGTGCAGCATTCATCAATGCTAAGAAAGCTTTACCTGAACACAAAAATACTGCCACTGAGATAAAGGAAATAAGCATAGAGGGAACCTCCCTAGCATGCTGATTACAATTATAGGCATCAAACGAAAGGGAGAAAAAATAATCAGTCCTGAAGATTGGCCTCCCTTTGATCAGTCTGAAAAAATTCTCTCACAAGAAGTGCCAAAACTGCCATGAGAGGTGTGCAGGCATTATCCCATGCAAGGCATCAGAATCAGCTTGGAAGTTCACAACAGTAAATACTTTTTCCTACTGAAAAATCACATGGCCCAAGATAGAAGAATCCCAAATCATGTAATACAACTTCCACTGAAAAAATGCAGATTTGCAAACTCTACCCTCAAACATCCATGATTTAGGGTCTTTGCCACCAGCTAGGTTGCAACAGGCAGAAGATAGCTGATTTCCCATAAGCTATTAATACAACAGCAAGGTCTCTTCTGCCTTCATTTAAGTCACTGCTCTTAAATCCCAACTGCCTCATAACACCACAGATAGATGTGTTGACTTCCAATCTGACTGGCAAAATTAAAGCACAGTTCCCAAAATATAGCTGAGCATTTGGTCACACATTGACTAAAAATGGGCTAGAATAAGAAGTATCTGAAGACAAAAAAGAATGATTTTGCTAGATGGTCTGTCAACACAGTATTGCTGGCAAACCAAGTAACTGATTCAATGCCCAGAAATCTCACAAAACCCAGAGGATCTGATAGATAGTTCTGGCATATCCACTGCTACTCCCAACCAGAGCTGTGGCCTTGAAATTTTCACTGCCAAGCCACCTGACTAAGCAATGCATCTTTTGTTTTGAACTTTCCCTCCCACTGCAATGCAGTGGGCTGTGCTTGGGTGGGGGAGAGATCAAGTATGAGAGGGTGCATTGAACAGAAGTGTAGAAAGATGGGAAAACTGGAAAACTATCTGCGCTTGAAGAACAATCCCACGTGAAGACTGTCATTTTACTGTTTGGGTTTTTTTCTGAGGAGCTAATGCCAACAGAAATGCTACTGGTTCTTGGACATAATACTATTTTAGTAACTTTCAAAAATTTTCTTCTCATTAAAGGCAGTCAGCTTGCCCCTGATGAAACATCACCGAGAGCTGGTCTCAAAACCAGATGACTCAACAAGGCCAGAAAGTAGAGCAGACAGAACACCACCTTTCGGAGAGAATCCACAAGCTGTTTTGCAGTTCTTTGCAGACTGCAGTGATTTCTGAAGAAATAAACAACAGGTCCATGTTTCTAATTCACTTAAAGGCTTCTGGCAGGCCAGCAGGATGTACCCGTGGGACAGTCCCCACACAGTATTTGCAGCACTGCTTTACAGTGTTGATGAGGTACCATTACCAATGAAATTCAAGGAGTTTTAATCACAGTGATTCAGTCCTATTCTCACTAAAATTCCAACAGCTACTTAAATAGAGACTGTTGTTAAAGGTTAGAGCACTAGAAAGGTAAAGAATAAAACCATACCAAAGAGTCCAACTATAATATCTACCTGACCTCTTTATAATATAGGATTGGCTGAGAATGAAGGGCAGCACAGAAATGTAAGAAATGACCATTTGCTGAGCTGGAGCAACAGATCTGCGTGTGGAAACCAGCTAGCTGCTCCTGGCAAACAAGGAATCCTGCCCACAGATGATGTTCTCTGCTGCAAAGTTAGCTAAGGGAAGAAGGCCCTCTGGAGCAAAGGCACTCACAGAAAGGCTTGGTGTTATTTTAAACAAAAAAGTGAAGGACAATGGTATTGCAAAATCTACTATATAATTTGTTTTCCCTTTAAAATTGGTGGACAAGACTACTTGGCTCACAGTATACTTTATATTTTGAAGGGCTCATCATTGTATAGCTACTTGCATCTAGTTGAAATGCACATTAGAAACAGAAACAGCTGTATGACCAACAGCTGTATGGCAAACCTGCTCCCAAACTTCCTGAGAAGTTAGAAACACACAG
Source organism: Chloroceryle aenea (assembly GCA_013399075.1). NCBI lineage: Eukaryota > Metazoa > Chordata > Aves > Coraciiformes > Cerylidae > Chloroceryle > Chloroceryle aenea. The sequence continues at coordinate 326,782 of VWZY01004297.1, forward strand.
TGCTTCCAAAAAACAGTAAAGAAAATGAGCAACACTTGCTGATAGTATTTCTCCTACATAAATAAACTGTAATGTCCAACAACAGGGAAATTCTTTCAAAGCCCAGACCATTGCTTTGCAATGCTTATCATCACCTTCATAAACTGATCACCTTTTCTCCTAAATAACAATTACGTACCAGTTCTGAATGAGTTTGTTTTTCACAAACATAGCTTAAAACTTTTAGAAGGAGAATATAAATCAAATGCAAATCTGAGTGGGAAAGTTTGTTGCTGATGGCACCTAGAGGTGTTCCAGGTATGACAGCTTCTGAGACTGTTCCTTATTCCACATATAGGAATCAACAGAAACTTCAGAGCTAGATATTGAATTGGTCCAAAAGCTACAAAATGATCTGAGGAAAGCATAATTTTACTACCCCTGACTACATCAGCGTGACAGGCTCCAACATACAGAAACATATTGACACAAACTGTGTCAAATATAGCAGCTCCACCAGAAAAGCACTTAGAAGGCGATTCAAGGATATCATCTTCCTCCTTAGGAAAGTTTGCAATACCTCAAAGATATTCTCAGCATTCCCCTTTACACAAACAGATAAATACAGTTTTTCAAGTTCCTGATCCTGTCTCCCCAATGTTAGCGGAATTCTCCAGAACAGGAGGATACAGTCCGTGCCCTTCTCCTGTTCTATACATGTTATCGTCAGAGAAAAGAGAAAACCACATCTAGATGGAGATGGAGCTGTTATCAATGATGTGGAAAACACCTAAATTCATGTCACTGAACTACTTGATACAGATCAGAGGTTTGAACCTGCATCTCTCAACCCTAGAAAAAATGTTCTACGAGGCTTTTGGACTTTTCGGCCAAAATCTTTCAGGCTGAACTTGAGAAGCCTTTGAAGAGGGCTTTAATTTCAACATTATGTTCTCCTGTTGAAGAAGGGACAGCTCTAATTTGATCTCCAACAAATGGCAAAACCCACTTGACAAATGTGGTGGCAATCACTGGTGTGGAGTGCCTTTTATAGAGGTGTCATCACCTGGCTCTCGAGCAGGCTGTTTGCCCAAAACTCATTTCTTTTTAACTTCAGTCCTGCAATCTGTGGTTTATGGAGTTCCCTTCACCATGAGTCCCTGACACACTTAACACCACAGTTGCTGCTGCAGGAAATTAAGATAAAATACAGGGAGTAAAGGCTGAGCTTTTGTATCAGAAGTGGACTTAAGCTGACAGCACATTTGCAGACAGTAAAAGGACTGGTAATGTTACTGCAATTTCCACATCATGTGGTAAACACAATGTGAGCCATTAAAAATAATCTTTAGTAGTTTATGTAGGAGCAACCAGCAGAATGGAAGGACATTAGCGAGTATCACCACACTCTTGCCCTTGGACTTGAATAGCCAAAACATAGCTTTGATCAGATCCCACTTGGTTTGCTGCTGGCTGAAAGCACAGATGCAATAGGGATTGCTGTTGTTGCCATCAACCCACACATAGAGCAGCCTTCCCCTTGGAAGGTTTCAGAACATAATGACTAGAGAAAAGACAAACTCAAAATGACTGATTATCCACCTAAAGACAGACCATTAAAGGGGTCCAAGCTAGGATACAATAACTAATCTACTGTCAAGATTAAATTTGCAATGAGAAATTCAAACGCACCTCACGTGAAAGACTGATCACTCAAATCTTGAGCCCACGTTCATTCTCCTATGCCCTGTAAAACTCCAGGTGGAATCTTCTGGCAACAGAATGACAGAAACCCTGGATTCCCATTGTACAAATTTCTACTACAATTGAAACTTTGATATCACTGATATTATTAACATTTAATAATTTGTTACTTAGAATCTAAAATAAACCTCAGCACTGCACTAGAAGATACCTGCACAGTCCTCATGCTCCTTGTAGCCACTTGCTGTCAGGGCCTCACAAATGACCTCTGGAGAAGACTAAAAAATTCAGTTTGCTACAGCTAACAGCAGACAAATCTAGAATAATGGAGCTGCAACAAGAGTGGTTCCACTCCTTTTAGTATTAGGGCTGTCAATCAGGCAGCACATAGCATTTCAGCTACCACTAGAAACAGAGAACCTGCCCAGGAAACCCTGGTTTCTTTCCCTTTGTATTTGGCCCTGCTAAAAATTAAGATTTTCTTAGCTTTTCAGCTAATATAAAGAACTTATGCAGAAAGCCACAAAGGCAGCACAGCACTAAGAAAGCAGTTTTTAATTAACTACAGCTACAGAGCTGGCCAGAAGAACATCGTGTATACGGCTGAAATCCACCTTTGGATGCATATGATCTTAATCCCACTAAAGTCAACAGGAGCCAGCATGTGCAGCCTGGGAAATAATTTAGTCCATTAAATATGTGCAATTTACATACAATTAGTGGCTTCAGAGTTATACTTTTGAGGAAGAAAGGAAGATAAAGGAGGTTTAAAATAGTCAATATATTCCCATGTGGCTCTCTACCACTGTTTCAAATTAGGACAAAATGTCAACTCAATAGTTATTATTTAAATCCTTGTAGATTTGTTCAAAAAAAAGAAAAGTAAAAATACAAATACAAATGAAAACATTTGAGATTATATTTAAAGGCAAACAAAATCTCAATAGATTTAAACTTCCCATTTCAACTGAAAATACACTTCTTTCATTGAGGGCCACTTCTGCTACCTTAAAATTGTCCATTTATAGTTTCTTAAGAAACATGGCACATATGTATACATTTTAAAGGAATCAACAGGCAGAGATGACTCAGGAAACAAAATGCCTTGCAACCAAGAAAAAAATTTTCTTACTAAAATATGAAGAATAAATCTCTGGTATGGGGAGACATACACTGTGTGTAAAGTTTGTATATAGTATCAATTTGTGATCTCTGATATTGATTTAATAAGAATACAAGCAGGAAGATCCCTGCTGGGCCAGAATAGAATTTGTGATTTTATCATATTTGTGGATGGTAAGACGGCCAGGTTCTGGAAGTGCCACATATCACCCGGGAAGTGCTGAATTGTATCTATTTTTCCCTGAATGAGTATCTCAGAGAAAGAGGGCCAAACTGTTAGTCATGATTTCCAAACGGAGGTTGTAGGCAGAAGGTGTGCTGTACAAGTTTTGGGGGCTATTTTTGCAATAGTGAGAAATGTTTCAAGGAAGGAGAGCAACACACTAGTAATGAAATTTTCAGATTGGTGACATAATTCCAAACCTTGATCGAACGAACCAGCATATCCATTAAATCATCCTGCTTGCTTTTATGCATGGAAAAGACATCTCAGAGAGCATAACGTTAGCCAGTTCAACATCCAGCCACCAGACAGCCTGAACACCCAGCCACAATGGCACAAGGAGAAGGCCATTCAGAAGAGGGCAATACCTGTAGGTAGCAGGAATGCTGGGCAGGAAGGAATGAAAAGAAAAGCCTGGGCAGAGCAGAGCCCACTGCTGTGGGGAGCCCAGCACTTCCCACAACACGAGACTGCCCTGGCAGAATGAGCTACATCCATTATTTTTAAGAGCTTAGGAACCCTGACATTTTTGTATACAGCAAGCAGAGTCACCTCTGCTTTTTAGTTTCTGATAACTCAAGGCAATGAATCTTATTTAATCAAGAGAGAGTTTATCCAGGGAATCTCTGAAGTTTGGAGGCAGTCTCTTCCTGTGTGTAGTAACAGTCCCACGGCTGCAAGGACTGTTCACAGCCTTTCTCAAAAGAAAATGCAGCAGAAGTTACGGGTTTGGGTGCAGGCTTTGAACCTTCCTAAACTTCCTCACTTGCAGTTACTCATGTTTAGAGTTGTTGCTTAAAGTTGTCTAGAAATGCAGATAGGAAATTCAAGTCCCTTTGTGAAAACTCAATCCTAATAAAACTTGGACCAACTTCCTAAGATCACACATTTGCAGAAGACAAAAAAAGCTGAGATGATGTTTGCTATCTAACAGTATTCCATAAACAATTTAAATGCTAGATAAAGAAAAAAGGACAAAAATCTTGACCTTGAGATAAAAAACAATCAACTTCTTGGTTAATTAATTTAATAAAGGACACACAAGATAGAAAATCTGTGCAGTCAACCACCTACAATTTTTTAAAGGTGTAAACAGCTCTGTTAAAAGGTGTCACACTAAAACAGAGCCTCAAAGAGGTGCTGAAAATACACAGTGAATTATCTGACAAATGTTTCCTTCCTGTTATTTTACCACACATGGGACTTTTAAGTCAGTAATTTAATTTGATGGATAACAAACAATGATTTCTTAGTGCTCTTTCTAATGAAAAACATTTATGGGATGAATTTTCTCTTACCCCGCTCACCGCTTTGCTTGACACTTGTGTGGATTCCCTGTCCCCCATATGTCTGCCACAGACTCAAGGGTCAGTCTAAATAATTGCTTAAAGCTTTCATACCATTTGTCTTTCTTTCTATAGTCCTCCATGAAATAGATGTACACTGGTTACTGAGTTTTTTAACTACAAAGAAGACACACATTGTCTTTGATTATCAGTGCTCTTACTAGCTGGTAAACGGGCCAAAAAAAGGAAGTTTTCAGGGAAGACTACTCTTACACTAACCAATCTCTGAGCTGCCCTGGGAGGGAGGAGAAAAAGACAAGCATCCCTTCACTACCTATTCCATGGACCCAAATCTCTGGAATGGCAGCACAGTGCTCTTTCATCGTATCAGTCAGGATGCTTTCCCTCTTTACACACACAGAAAGGCAACATATGCTGTTTCTTTAAGCGCACTGAGTGCGTTTATTAGGTTTTTACAACAATAAACATTTCAGACAAGTAGAAAAATATCTGTCCTTCAAGGTCAAAACAGGTCTTTTACTTCCTCGGTGTTATATTATCATGAATCACTAATGGGCCTCATTAAAATAAAGACCCCATTTGTCTGCATCTGTATACGCGTGTATTGCAGAAACATACAAGCACACATATATTTTATACATGTAAAACACGTATGTGCATAGCAGATCTAAGTTAGACAATAGTGTTATATATTAAATAACCACTAAAAAACAATAAAGTTATTTTTTGATTTAAAATTTGACAGAAAAAAAGCATGCATACTGAAAATGCAAAAATACACAGGTTGAAGCTATAAACTGCTGAAAAAAATAAGTTTAGGAAAAGCTGACAGTAATAAAAAGCAGACAGTTAAAATCTTACTGCAAACAGTCTAGTTTAAAGCTGGGTGTCATAGGCATCTATTAAAGTGAAATATAGGATCACATCAAAGAAAGCCAGCGCATTAAAATAACCAGAAGTAGAATAGCTAGAATACCCTCTGTTTACCAGCAAGAAAACAAACACACATTCCACATGCTGCATCATGTCACACACCACCTTCATTTAGCTACAATAAAATGAGTTCTCCTCAAAGAGAAAACTTGTATTATGACTATACCTTTAAAAAGCTCATGTTTTCTCTGTTTGGGTTTTAATATGATGAAAAAAAACAAGGTTAAATCAGGAGTTGTAAATTTTCATGCTTAATTTGATAGTTCAGCACTTTTGCAGTTGAGTTTGCATCACACAGATCGGTTTCCTCAGGCTTTCCCGCTTATTTTTCAGCACACAGGAATCCTCAAGCACGCTGCACAGTGCATACACAATTTGGAAAGCATGCTCATCGTCACTTGTTCGGCTATGCACCAAATGAGACATGCTTCAGGTTTCTAGGTGCGCATCTCATGAAGATGTTTAAAAATTTTATCACCTAGTTTCCAGGGAACTGAGGCTGTGAATCTATATTTGAAATACCACCTGAACGGGTGAAACATATTTGTATTCCACACACAGCCTCCTGCTGTCATTCCACTGTTGGCATGGGATGGTCTTCACCAAGACTTAGAAAACCTCATTCAATATTCCTCTCTGGAGGATCTGACACTTACTGTGAATTCTGCTCTTCAACTTAAATACCAGTGTCTGTGGCAGGCCAATTCTATCATTGCAGATACAGCATCCCTCAGGCGAGGTCCAACCTTTCTCTTGCAGTGCACCCAGGGATTAGCTTGACTTCCCCTAAATTCTCTCCAGTGCACACTACGAGCTAATCTTTCCTGTAGGAAGCAGGAGATGGGGTTGCCATGACAACAGAGCACATTCTAGCAGTGGGACCACTGAGATGAGCTGAAAAGACGACAGTGAAACATGCACTCAGCCTTCCTCCGGGGCTACGGGCTTCTTCCTCCAGGATTTAATTCCCCTGCAAGTTTACTGACAGGCTAGGAGGCTGATTAGCTATGTATTTTGCTACGGGGAGATTACTAGTTAAGAATATGGTTGAGAGATCATAGCATTATTTAATGAAACTGCCATTTCTGCTTAGGATAAATTGCTGATTTTATAAGCAGCGTGGCTGCTTTTAAACCACTACCTGTTCGTACACGTTCGTCCTACACTTGCCCATGCTAACATCTCACTGCAATAAAATAAATAAATAAATAAAAACAACTAAAGGCACAAGCAGAGCCGTACACTTCAGCTCTGGTTTTGCAGTATATTAGGCAGGCAGTCTCTCTTTAATGGTTTTACACTCATACACATACATGCACACAAAGAGCACTGTATAACATCTGTGTTTGAAGCTCAAGGGTTTCCACTGATGGGGGAGGGGACACTGAGAAAAGCAAATCACAGAGGCCACGTGTCTTACACAAATGACAAAACAGCCACAATAAGCTTTGGGAGCCCTGCTCATCAAGCAAAAGAAAATTGAGTAATCCATACTGTAAATATCAGCTATTTACTGCCCCAGAATAATGTCTGGAACCTATGCTTTAACATTTTTTTCTCAGTGAGAATAACAGAAAGCCTTTATAGTCCCTGCATTTCAATTATTTACACATTTTTAATTGTTCAATCAAATTTTCATGCAAAGCGTTTTTCTTTGTGCTTTAATTTCCCTTACAAAGCCACACAACATATTATGGTGGTAATTCCTGGAGGCTGGAACATGACTCTGTCTTTTCCTGTTATTTCAGACACAACCATGTCTCCGTGCACTTTTGCATTAAAGCTGCAGCAACTGAGAATATAAGGCCAGTCTCTAATGTTTGTAACTGTCCGTATACACAGACAGATTCCTTCCTCCTTTGTGCCTTCCCTTGCAAGTGCATAACGTGTGTGGCTACACACACAACATCCCATCGACAGGCAAGACATCCCAGTCCCCTCAATGCCTGCAATCGCTTGACCTATCTGAGTACTAAAAGAGCTGCAGACAAATCAAATCTGCACCGTCTGAATCCGCTTCTCTCTCTGGAAACTGTAAAAGAATCTCCATGACAGTCTCTGACACATGAAAGAGAGAGCCCAGAGGCTGCATTTAGCCAGGACTCCTATTGGTAGGTAAAACAGTGGGCAGATGTGTAGCAGCTTTCCCTGCACAGCAAGTTACACAGGACAGCTGTCAGATTAGTCCCAACTAACTTAATCCTGGCCAGCCACGTAAGGCTGGGAATAAGTTAGCTGGGAGATGGAAGGTGCCTCCCTGGGGAGGGATCTTGATGCCTGGAATGGGTAAGAAAATTGTTGGTAAGTCTGGGGGAATGGGGAATGGGGAAGCCTAGGTCAGGATCTCCAAAGCACCATCAAATCACTGGGTTTTTTTCCTGGTGCTAAATTAATTTTATGCACAGTAAGAAGCCCCCCAGACAAAACCCAACCAAACAAATAGCATACAATTTAATTTCCATGGCTGGGCAATATTACACTTCTGTAACCTTGAAAAGTATCTCAGTGTTACACAACTCTTCAATTTTACCTTAATTTGGACCTTAACATGTGTCAGGAATATACACACACACACACTGGTATCCATCTGAATCTGCTGGCTCTGACTCATCCCACAGCTCGCTAGGAAGATGAATTACACCCCACAGTACAGCACCTGTATTTATTATCATCTAATTAGGGTCAGGTTTTTCTGTGGGTTTTGGTTTTTTTTTTCCACTTTTCCACTCATGTTCTGCAACTGGACAAATGCCAAAGTCTTGTAAGCGACATATGGGTTTGCTTTTGAAATCATCCAGCCAGAATTCCCAAATACTGAAAAATCATTGGCTAAATAATTTTCAGCTTGAGAGACAATATTTTACACCTCCAATTCCACTGGGAAATACTGATATTTGTAGGCATGCAAATTGGCTTTGAGGAAAAAGGGCATATAATCAGATGTTGAATGATGTTACAGATTTTTCCTGTCATATGCTGTCTCCTCACAATGTGAAAAGAACAGTTAACATCAAGATTAATGCTGTGAAAATAGCTAAGCTACTATTATGGTTAATGAAAGCAAAGTTCTGTTTCTTTTTTGTTTCACAAACCATTACGGTAGAAATCAGTAAACATTGCCCTTAGAATGCAAATTTTCAATCCTTAGTGCTCATGTGCAGAACTTCCATTTAATCATACTGAATCTTTTGTTTCTGGAAATTCAGTCTTTCAACTAAATACAAAATATAAGTGCTATGTTCCTTCGGTTGTTGGATAGGGAATGGATTCCCCCACCAGCACCCTAAGCAAGCTGCATCCAGTTACTACAATGGGTTCAAATTAACCCTGATTATCTTCTTCCTACTTCTAGCTGAAACTTCTTCAGTTTTATTTCAGATGAATACCTGAAACATCCCCTCAGCAGGAACACAACCTCTCACTCATATGTAGGGAAACAGAAGCACTTTAAATGTTCAAAGCTCAGAGATCTCGTGGAACATCCAAGCGCTCACAGGTATCCTACTCTATATGTATGTCCCTGGGTATACTCAGGGAAAGGCAACTGTTGTAGTGAGCACAGGTGGAGCTTCCCAGAACGAGGAACAAGATAAAATGAAAAGCAATGACATGGATTTAACTAAGGAACAACACGTACAGGTAACATACCAGGAGCAAAGAAGCACACTTCTAAGGCTCCAGTAGAGTAACCAGCTCTAGGTCCTTAGCAGAAACAAGCTGCTCCCACTGCTCTCATAGGTCTGCTCTACCTTTTTCAAAGGTAGACACTACCTTTATCAAGGTTGGAATCTGAATTTTACCCTTTTGTCTACCTTCTTGCTCGCTCAGGTGATGAGAGGTGAATACACAACAGCCACTTTTCCACTCAACAGGACACCCACAGTTTAAAGACAAGACGTGGGAGCTCAGAAGACACATCCTGTCTTATGTTTCTGCATGAATTCACAGCTTTGGCCACAAATGAGGAGTCTGAGGATTTCATGTTGAAAATAAACAGGAAAAAAAAGACAGGAAAATAAAACTATCTATAGTTGCAACATGAAAAGCTGACATGAGAAAGTGAAGGTTTCTGTTTTGATATCCTGTCTTTTTCTTTACTATGCGTAACTGAAATCACCATTGAATTCTCATTTTCCTTATATAGGTTCTGTCCAGAGCTGTTCACAGTCCTTTGAAACATGTGGATGAAAGGAAATATCCACCTCCTTTTTAAGAACTCCATTTGAGATTAAATGGTTCTAAATCCTGAGCCCCGAACCAAAGGTTTAAGCACATGTAAGTCTTGCTGAAATAGAGGAAAGGTGCACAGCACTTTACAGGACCAAACTTGTGATTGGAGTTTTTAAAACCCCTAATTCCCTATCCTTTCCCTTCTCTTTTTAAACATGTAACTTGGTAACTCAGATCTTGCTTTTGTCAGATGAGTTCCTTATATGAAACTCTGAGTGGCCTTCAGTCCCAGTGCAGTGATAAATCAGGAAGAAGCCTACACCAGTGCAAGCTGTACCACCACCTTCTGACAGCACACTCTGTTTTCATATTCTAAGCAGGGAACCAATGGTGCTGAGCTTATGATCAGAATGCACCTAAACATGTAAATGAAAAAGAAAATTTTTGATTTTTGCAGAAAGCTGTGCTCGAACACAATGTTATTTTTAGAAATGTGTTAAATAATTAAGCATTTTCCTCATGTAATTTTATCCTCTGGATCATATAGGTGAGCAGGACCTATTCCTGATACCTCTGTTTTTCTCTCAATCTGTTGTTCCCCTCAATTCACTGACTTTACTTAAGGCTTACAAATAGCCATAGATATTAGCAGAATCAGGGTCAGGAATTTTGAGTCAAACGATTTTGTAAGTAATTACACATTTCAGCAGATTTATTTTTTTTTAATATGCAAAATTATAAAAATTACTGTGATTTTATTCTAATAGTCCAAGAAATACTAGAACAGACTGTACTTCTCAAAATCATAATCTAATTTCTTCTTCTTAAGCAAATGCTTTGCATCTTGGGAATGCAGTGCCAAATGTAGAAGTAGTCACTGAAAGTATAAACTATCCCTTGGGAGACATGGGCCACATTAAACAACATTAAACCAAATTATGTCTACACCGAAATCCTAAATGCAAGATGAGGTCAGAACTTCTCAGTAAGACATTCTGTTTTGCTATAGCTGTAAGATTCGTTTATCAGACGGGAGCAGTGGAGAGGCATAGCAAAGATGAAAACACTCAAATGTCTGTTACTTAAACATCTACTAAAAACCAAATTTCATAACTTTCTTACACAGGGTTGGACTGAGCAATCTGCAGAGGTCCCTTCCAAATTCAACTGTTCTGTGATTCTGAGTTACATGGGCTTCTTTGTGGCACTACAGTCTTTGGTGAGTGACACCAACACTAAAAGACTACACCACACTTGAGTCTGATGGACATTCTTATTCAAAAAGAGGCTACATAGAAAATGACAATGACTTTTAAACACATGTTGTTATTTCCAGCAGTCAGCCCTAAGCACTCTCCTGTAGGAGGGTAATAACAGACTCTCCTGGCACTGACACCAGGCGACAGCTAGAGGAATGACTGAGAACATGGTGAGCATGTTCACCTGGCTTACCCTCCCACCACCCAGCTACCTTTAGGTCAGACTTTCCCTAAACCTGACCTCACAGGTCTTGGCTACATTGTCAGCTTTGTGGAGCACACTAGGAAGTAGGTTCTGAACCAACGAGAGCAGACTGACTTGTAGCCATGCTGCAGAACACTTCCCCTGTCTATTTTTTAACCCAGCCCCACCATAACCAGCTGATGAGACAGACATACCACAGTCCTCCACAGCAGTGCTTGTGTAAGCACAACAATGACATGGCACTGCTATGTCCAAGTCCTTGGAGGCATTTGGTTGACTTGTTCCCAGGAGGAGCCTGAATGTGAACTGCATGGCTATGACATGTGCATGAAGATCAGACCTCCGTCTGAACAATGTGAAAAGCCAACAAGTAAATTAAAGTCTCATTCTTGCCTTTTAAAGCTCTTCAAGGATTTTCCTTCCATTATTTTTTCTATTTTTTAACCCATAATAAGCATTTGGCATCTACAACATCTTTTTGTGATGCACAAAAAAAGCATCTTCTTTTACTTATTCTGGTCACGACCTCTGTTAATTCCATCTGATGGCCCATACATTTTGTATTATGAAAGATAACAATAATTTATCTTTAATCTTCTCCATGCCACTCATGATTTTACAAATGTCAGTTATGTCCTCTTAAATCATCTGTTTTCGAGGTTAAAGAGTCAGAGTCAATGCAGTTTGTTCTCTCATGGAGACAATTTTGTTTGTTTGATCTTCCTTAGCACCTATCCCTGTACCTTTTCTTCTTTTTGGAAAAGGGAGGAAAGAATGGTTCTGTAGGTACAAAGGTCTACACAGGGATGTGATGGGAATATAAGAATTGCTGCACCGGGTCAGAGAAAGTCCACTTAGCCTAATATCCTGTCTTTGATGGTGGTCGAAAAGGGGATACTACCATCACTGTCTTACTGGCTGTTTCTTTCCTAGTGCATCCAATATCAAGCTCTATATTAAGCTCTGAAGTGTCCTCCTTCAATCTGCTACCTCATCAAGCTTGTCTACTTATTCCAACTGCACTAGCTGATTTAACATCTATTCACAGATCCAGTTAAACTCACATATTTAGCACTACTTTAGCACTACTTACAATCCATAACACCATTTTTTCCAACTGCACTAGCTGGTCAAACATCTGTGTACAAATCCTGCTTAGCCTGTATCTTTCGTACTACTACAAAAAATTCTTAACAGTCAGTCTGCTTGTAAACCATTGCTGAGCTCTGAGCTGATATTTTCAGGGATCTCTTTACTACCCCCCAAGATTTTATTCCAAGGAGGTAACAGCCATTCACAGCACAAACTAAGGATTGCATTTCTCCATTATTTTTGTTTTACACTTACAGCTGAATTTCTTATGTCATTTTATCACCCGGTACCATGAGATTCTTCTGTAACTCCTTCCAAATGGGATTTGTTGTGTGATCCTGTGTAACTTAGTCCTGTGAACAACATGTGTCACCTCGTTCTCCAGCCTTTTTGGAACTATTTATGTATATTTTCAACAGTAAGAGTCCTAATGCAAATCCATTAGACTCCACTGGTGACCTCTCTCCACTGAGAGAACCGACTATTTATTCATATACTCCATTTCTGATTTTTCAACCACTTAGATACTACAGAGCCTTCAGCAGGGGCCTTGTTAAAAGCCTTTAGGAAACCCAGATGGATTATGTTTTCATACCCATTGCTGAGGGCTACCTTCCTTTACAACAGCTTTGCACTGGGGCAAGCGAGCTGAAATGGCCTGGCACAGACCTCAGAGAGAGCTAACAATTAAACTGAGTGAAAGCTCAACCTTGCAGACCCTGACCCTTTTCTGAACAGCACACAGCTGTATCTACACCAGCCACAAGCTCAGTGACTCTTTCGCACATTAATAGTTCTACCTCTTAACAGGTTTGCATTCCTGACTCTTCCTCAGCACATTGTATTTTTATATTATGCTGTTACTCTCCTGCAGAGAAATCCTGTTCTTCAGGGCAGTTTCTACCAATGTAATCACTGAGCACCTCTGAAATTTTCTTTTGCAAGAGCCACATTTGCTATCTTCCATTTCAATGCAAGATGCTTTGAAGGTCAGATCATTTTTATGTACCTAAATATGAGTGTGAGCATTAAACTATACACTTTCAAATAGGAAATTCAAGGCAGAGGCACTTAAAATATTTAAATTAAATATGATCCGGGTGCTATCACAAAAAAAATGTTGCTTTTAGCACCAGGTAAGTTTGGACAAATGAAAATGTTCAGTAATGTAAAACCTATTCATGCTCTGAGATAACACAGCTCATTTCCAAACCTGTTTTCTAAGCTCAGTTCTGGTCCTGTTACCCAGAGCTGAAGTATACTCTCGGGATTTATTTCCTTCTTTACCTGTTACTTCTAATATTCCCATTTAACACAGTAAAAGAAGCCAATTGATTTCTGTTTCATGTGAATTTTTCTCTAAAGCCTTGTGTCTTTGTGCATTATCTATGCAAATGGGTCAGGCTAACATCAGGTTGGGCTTGTCTGACAAAAAAGAAACAATGACAAAAAAAAAAAGATGACCAGTGTATATTGCTTTATTCTTCCAGTGTTCATAATTCTAGTCAGAAAGCAGCATTTCTATTCCACACTATTCAGTCTGGCATTCTCAGCTGAAGTCCAAGAAATCCAAGTGTTCATTCTTCAAGCATTGAAGGAATTCAAATACTACCTTTATTTAGGAAAAGAAAACCTGATCTAAATTAGCTTTAAGGAATTAATTTCTGCTTCATTACTGATATTTATGGCATCATGGGGCATCAATCAATTTTAAGGATTACCAGTAAATGCACTAGGGCTTACTTCTCCTGTCTCCCTCTTCTGTGCATAACTCCCACCTGTTTATTTCCTATTCAGAAGCAGAAATAACTCTACTGGAACATGTCTTATGTATGCATAAATTCTTTTCCATTACCTCAAAAAAGCCCCACCCAAACCCCACAGCATCATGCCATTGCAATAGATATTATCAGTATGATAAATGCTTTTTATAGTGCTCATAGTTTCAAATGAAATTAATTTTAGAAGCCTCATCAAATTTCCTTCCTATTACTCCAAATCATATCACTACAGTACTTTGGATGACCTATTGTGCACTTCTGTGTTTGAATGTGTTCAGGTCTGCTTTCAATGTAGCAGGCAGTATGATTTTCCCTGCTATAATATTTTTAGAATTTTATAGCTTTTTTTCCCATGTATATCAATTTAAGTAACTACTGAGGAGGAAGATACCAATATTAAAAAAAGCTGGAGATAGGATGCAAAAACACACACTGAGATGACCAAAAGTTCTGTGTACAAATAGCTTTGAAAGACCAAAAATGCTTATTCCACAACCATGCCAGGCAGGAAGTTTTATTTAATGCTCCCTGAATAGCTTTATGAATTAGGAGCAGGAGAAAATATTTAAAATAATTACTACCTTAAAAATCACAGTAAATAGCAAAGTTTGCATAAACCATGTTGGCTGATGATGTTTCTCCAGGAGCTGCCATTTATAACAGACATGCAGAGAAATCAAGATGAGGGAACAAGAAAAGTGATACCATGCTAATGGCCCAGCAAAGTGACAAAAAAAAGCACCCCAGCTATTCTCTTTTAAAAGCTAAAGATGAATATTTGCCATAAGACCAAGAGTACCAACATCAAAATGAAGCAGTTCATGTTCTTTTTCTTTGTATAACTATAAATAGAGTCAGGAAAGCCATGTTAGCCAGCTCTGGCTTGAAAAGCATCATAATCAAGGAACAGACAATATGGGAAAAGAGTTGAATAATCAAAGTTTTCTTTCCAGTTCAGTATAAGTCAGTATATTTGTAAGAAATTTACTCATATTAACCCCTGGCTGCTAAAACAGATGCTTTTCGAACACCCCGTTAGACTGGTAGATCTAAGACCTTTTAAGCACAGCTGATCTGTACCCCAATACCTGCATCAGTTCTTTGCTTTGCTATGAGGTGCATCTCCAGAAGACTTGTATGAGATGCTGAAGCAATAGCATATCAAGAGGACATGAGGAAGAGTATGAAGAAAATTTTACTTCCTCTTGCTGTTTCCACCTATTTCCCAAGCTCTGTTAAGTTTCATCAGGTATATAAAGAAAAATTCTTTGGCCCAGGCAGGAGCGACAGCTAAACTCAATTTCCAGAGGGGAATTATGAAACTGTCATTTAAATTGTTATCTCACATTCTCACCAGAAGAGGCGGCAGTTGACTGATTCAATAACTCAGCTGGCATTAGATTCAAAGAATTAAATGAAGTAAATATTCCAAGGACACCTACCCCGCAGTAAATGATTTATGCATTACAGATAAGAAACATAAATAACAAATAAACGAAAGCTGAGACATGAGAGTTTTACCTATATGCTTACTCCATCTGCTACCTAACTGTCACAGATAGAAGTTAAAGTTGAGGAACATGTAATAGGAACAGAACAGTGATGGCACCATAAAAATGATCTAAGAGTATTCACTGTAGAGGAGAGTGGAGGAAAGGGATATCGCATCTGCAGGGTATTCTAATGCTCAGAGCAAAGCACTCTCCATGTACATAGCAAAGTAGCAGAAAAAACTATCATACCAACACAGGGATTGATACCTTCTTCACTCTCCTGCTTTGAGAAAGACATTTAATAGTGAATTTGTGAACACTGAACTCCAATATGTTGCACAAAAGGGGGAAATAGCACTACCTGAATGAACTTCTATGGACTGTCTGCCCTGAGACACCAAATAAAAAAATAAATAGTCTTTAAGTCTCAGCTGAAGCGAGAACTTTCCCTGTTGCTTCTCCCCAGTGCTGGTGCACAACTGGTCTCCAGTACCCTAACAGATTAAGGACAACTTTTATAATAAGGAGAAGTCCTGTGGCAAAATCTATTTCAATCTGTGGGAATACTGCAGCAATTTCAGTAATCTTTGGATATGCAACATCAATGCTTTAACTGGCAATAGCTTGCTCATCATGAAAAGGCCAAGACACGCTCTTAATTGTACACTCTAGTCATGACAACATAAATAAATTCTGTGTATTTGACCTCCAAATACCTCGATTAACCTTGCTTACTGAAGATCTAGTCCACTGCTCGCTGATGTCACAAAGGTTTGCAGTGGGGTCCAAGTGCTTTGGCTACAGAGGGGACGATGAATTGGCACTCACTATAACGGATGGCTAGGCTGAGATTTACAAACTGCACTTGGACGTTTGGAGAAACAACAAAAGAATTGCTCAAAGTCTAACTAAGCAGTGACAAAACCATCCAATTTCAGTGCGAAGTGCATGGCCATAGTGTAGGGGCTGGAATTCCAGTCATGCACAGCAGCTCATGTGGGTCCTGCATAATGCATCTGTCACCAACAGATGACTTGCATGGTACTGAGACCTTCCAACTTAAGAAATTAAAACTATACAGTTACACTATATGCATGATGGAGGGGTAGCCAGATCCTGAGGAATTCAAGTGCCAGTTCCTTTCCAATCACATGGCTGGTGCCTCTAAAACAGAAAAGCTAACAAGTCTAACATCCCCTGTGCAAGGCAGGAGTGGTGAGGTCAACATTGCTGGGTAGTCTCAGTACCAGCCTAGCCCCATCCATGCAGCACAGCAGTGAGATGAGTGGGGTATTATTGTTAGTTCCCACCTACGCATCAGTTCTGAAACTCCCACTAGTAAACACGACTCAGGAAGCCTGTTCCCCACCAACGCTCGGATTATATAAAGGATTTGAATAAATAAAAATGAGAATGGTAACATTTTCCCCCTACATCTCAGGCTTAAGTATTTTCACCGAAAAGACAAAGGCCCTTTTATTTTATTTTAAAAATTGTATTCACATTTCCTGACACCAAATCACTAATCACAAATGTCCTGGATACACAGAGAATCGCTCTCTAGAGCCAGAGTCCTGGGGTACTGGTTCCCCAGTGAGCAGGATGGATGTGTGCTTCTGGTTTGTTTTTCAAAGCTGGTACACTGGTTTGACATTGCCAGTAGGCACGTCTTGCAGGGCTGCCTGTAACACCTGCGTCCCCACTGAACTCTGCCTCCAAGGCATGTACGAGTGTGTCACTCTTTGCACAGAAGAGGGAGATGAGGGTGGCACAACCAGCTGGGCTGGTGGCTCCAGCTGCAGCACAAAGACATCTAAGCACCCAAGTGCATGTTTGGAGGAGACAGGCACATGCAAGGCAGGCAGTGATCCCCTCACAATTTACTTTTTCTTATAAAAACCACCATCAGAGTAAGGCTTCTGTTTCAGAAAGATTCTTCTCACTCTCATGGTTGGACATGATTCTCTTAAAGGTCTTTTCCAACCCGTATGATTCTGTGATTCTATGATCCAAGAAAAGTTAAGGGAAAGAAAGTGCAAGAGCATCAGCAGAGTACAACAGGGGAAGTAGAGAGTAAAAAGGGCAGAAGTGAAGAGTCAAACACTTGCCTATTCTTTGTCCTCAAGCAGTTTTTCTTTTGGTTAGTTGTTTTTTAAGTATTTCTACTTAATGCATGTACACATGTAAGTGTACTAGCACTTATGTGCTCTGGATTGTAAGGGGTCACCATTGCACCGGGCACTGTACCCATATGTAGTAATAAGCTCCCTGGCCTAAAAGCTTACTGCTTAACCAAGCAAAACAGAAAACAGATGGATTTAAAGCAATATTATCACCTCCAATCCCCAGCCAGGAAACAAGACAAAGAGAAATGAAACAACTTGACTAGGGCAAAGGTAACTAAGAGGAAAAAAAAAACAATGCAAACCCACTGAATCCCATTTCTGCATCCTCCTCTCATGACCAGAGAAGGGCTTGCACACTGGTTGCTTCCATACTGTTATTTTTGCTGCCTGGACATTTTCTTCCACCACTCCAAAAAGGTTAATTTTTTCAGAGGTACTTCATTTTACTTTGACCTGTTACTTTCTGTAATCACTGGTGCATCTAATAATATATGCCCCACTAAAAAAAAAATAAAACGAGTAGCTAATTGTCAGCAGTAACAAAGGCCTCAGGATGGCTGAACTGAGCATATTTCATGCTTCTACAAAGCAATCAGATACTTCTCAGTAGAGAATTCTACTTCATCTGATGTCAAAAATTATATTAGGCAATTGGGGGAAGTAAGACAGAGACTCTGGTTCCAGTCAGCCTTTATGTTGGTTCATGACAGCAATTAGCACAATATAGCTTGAAAATCAAACAGCAGGCGTGTAGCTGAACCCTGCCTTTTCCTCCTGTTTTGCTACAGATTGTCTCTCTGATGCTCTGCTGCTCTCTCTGATGCTCTGTTAGGTGAAGGGAATCCCCTCACTGCCTTTATCTGCAGGACTTTGCTTGCTTGGTATTGTGAACTGTATACCATCAAGTATTTGACATAGAGATGTGATGCCTGGAAATCTAAAACCAAGACAAACAATCACAGTGGGTGAAACAAAGATTCATCTAGTCAAGTATCCCAATTCTAAGCAGATGCTGAGCAAAAGACCATAAGAACAGAAAAAGATGATGATCCTTCTCCTAATACATCCTTGTAGCTTCCAGCAATCGATACTTTATGATCTCCTCTGAGTAAAGATTTTAAACACTGTATTGAATAGCCACCAGATGATCTATGCTTCAGGACTACATTCGCTCTACTTTCGAACTGCTCATTTTTTCAGATTTGGCAACATTTCGTGACAATAATACCACAATTCAAGGATGTCCTGTGTGCAAAAATGTCCTTTGATTCTTATGATATCATTGCTCAATCAGTTTATTAAATGTCCTGATTTTCTACAGCATAAGAAATTGTAGAATAACTTTACCACTGTATGCTTCTTACATCTGTATACACCCATCACACCCCTCCCGCAGGTACCTTTCTTTTCCCCATACTGAAATGTTCAAGAGATTATTTCATGTCTCTTCATTCCACATTATTTTCTACTCTAGCCTTTCTTCATTGTCTCTTCTCTAAGCCTAGAGCACCTTGTGCTAGTATTTGTTTTATATGTCAGTTTTCAAGGTGTGATAAAGTTCAAGGAAGGACACAGAACATGGTAACATAATTAATTTGTGTTTCGTATGTTTTTTTTTTGCACTGTTTAAACAGAGTTTGAAGAAGCAGCATAGATTTTTAGATAACATTTTTCATAAGTGTACAAAGATAAGATGAATTTATGTTTGAAAGATTCAGGAGCTGTAGAATGAGAAGTTCAAATCTGCTCTCTTCCAGATAAACCTACCAAACACAAGCGTTTTCAATGCAGATTCTTCTACAGAAGAACATATAAGCTGTGTGAGGCTGATGGTCTGCACTCACACTACAGATTTTTAGGAGACACCAGCTAAGAAATCCCCCCCACCCCCCCAGAATACAGCAGTATTTCTTAAACACTTCTTTCCCTTGGTTTAGCACACACCTCTAAGAAATACACATCACGGGTGACCACAGCTTCTGCGTTTTAAATACGGACAACAAAAGTCACTAAGAAAGCTTATTCCCAAACAGTGTGAACTGTATACAAATAAAGTTACAGACAGGTAGGAAGCCAATGCTGTTCAGTCAGAAAATGATAAAGCATCTTAACCATGCCTCCATCTTACAGATGTTTTAGTCCCAGTTCTACAATATGAAAAGATATGGGCAGTCATACAGTGGTTAATATCCTAGAGGATTACCAGGAGACAGTATTTATTTAGGTAGAAAACTGTTTCTTAGAATAGCCTCATGGCAATTCAGTACATCTCTTCCTGAGCTTCCCAAGGGGACAGCAGTCAGACAACCTTACTTCAGCATCCTTCAGTGCAACACAAACAACATAATGCAGGACATTCGCTCAGGACAAGCAGACAGCCACTGTCAGTGGCTCATTATGCTGTCACAGGAAAGAAAGGCTTCAGATACAGGCATATTAATATTCCAGCCACTGAATATATGATACAGATAAAAGCCATCTTTTCCCTGCACATATTTATATGTGTATGACTCAATACTAGAGGGAAACCCTTTCCAAGGCTTTCTTCCACCCAGCTTGCAGCACACAAATCCAGGTCCTGTCTAAGCCACGGGCCTGAGGCCATTCTATTTATAGACACCCTAACCTTAAGTAAAATACACAGCACGTCAATCCACTTAATAAAACCAGCATCCTAGTTGGCTTTCTCCAGCATATTAGCCATATCCAGTTCACTGAGTCTCTGCTATTTAATTAATGCATTTAATATGAACACAGCATCTAAATACTCGAAGTTGCTGAGGTTTCCAATCTCACACATAAAGTGAAAAGAATTCCAGAAACTTGAGTTATTTATCCACAAGTTTTACTTACATGATACCAAGTGCTCCAAATTAGAAGCCTCAAATCCTTGAAATGATTAGAGAAATTGCACATATATACATATAATCAGAAATCTGCATTTTGTTTAGCAAAACAGATTTTTGCATTTAATTTAGGTGTTTCTCAGGGTCTTGCTTGAATAAGCATTTCTGCTTACAGCTCTTCTAAAAATCAACCATGTTTTCTGGAGAAATGAAACTTAAAGTGAAAGAAAAAAAGCTTATATGGTCCTAAGGATGCTTTTATTGTGAATTCAGTCAAATCTGTTGGCTATATCCACAAGCTTGAGAAAGGGTTGGGAATCTTGCAGTGAGCAATACTCCTCTCATTTACTGCTAATGCTGGAATCATGTTTCTGGCTGTGGTCCCAGCCTAAGACAGTGGTGAGCATAGTGAGTGCTAATAAACTGTCATTTCACTTCTCATCCTCTCCTCACAGGGAAAGGAAGGCAGAGGATGGAAATATACCACATTATGCCCAAAGGAGAAAGGAAATAATGTCCTTTTTCGTTGTCCAGATACTCCTTTTTTTCCTCAAACCTACTTCTTGCAGAAACAACAAAAAAAGCAGCTGTGAAGGTGCTCACATACTGCTGACACACATACAGGGGAAAAAAAATCTTTGAAGAGGTGAATTGACAAGTGTGGAGCAAGGATAACTAGGAATTCAAACATCTGGAAAAAATGCCATGCTAGCTCCACCCCTTCTGCATATAATTCCATTTAAACACTATATTTTAGAGCTAAAAAGAAAAATGTTTCCATTAGTTTTGCTACACTGAAACTCTGTAAGTAATGCCCCATTAGCTGCACATCACTTACATCTGCTTTTACTTAAATGTGAAAAACATAATAGCCCGCACTCATGATATATCTTACATCTTTTCTGTCCCTCATACAAATAATTTTCAGCAGTCATTTCTCTCAAGTATGGGATGCTCAAGAGGAAAGCCAAACAGTCCCAGTACTTCAAGAATAACTCAGAGTTGTACAAAACCTACAGTCATCACAAAGTCTCTGTGGGGGGCCTAACACCAGAACAATTTATTGGGAATATTAAGAGAGAGATGATTATGATAACTATAATAATAATCATCATCATCAGTGGCTTTTTTCAACCAAGTCTCTCAACGCAGATGAAAACAGATGAAATAATTCTTCATCCAGGAGCTGAGATATGAGGTGGTGAGTGGCCTCTAACAAATAGGATAGAGAAAAGGCTGGAGAATGCAACGTGTCCTCGCTTTTCCCAGCTACTCTGGCTGTATCTGTTTTGCTCTATCCACTGGCCAGACTTCTTTGGAGTCCTGACAGCAGCTTAAAGCTGCCCTTCCTCTGAAACCCCAGGGAGGGCAGAGCAGTTTCACCACTTGCTCTCCCTGGAAGAGAATCCCTGGTGGGATGCTGGATCCAGACCAGTGCAGGGAGATGTGACTGCACCTCTCAGCATTGCTGAAACTGAATCTGCTCTTTTGCCTTTTACACAACGGACCTAAATGATTCTCCAACTATACAATGAAGAAAGCAAGAATATTCTTAAAAGCACTAATTTCACATGTCTCTCTTAAGGAGAGCACTGCCCTCTTCACAAGACATTTTCTCTTTAAAGTAAAAAAAGGGAAAAAAAAATAAATATTTCCATAAAGGGCAATAAGTGAGAACTATCTTGGGCATAACTTATGCACAGTGGCCATTTATACATGGGTTTACTGAACCCCTTAGTATAATGCTTTACCCTAAGCTGTTCTGCTGTCACATTAATGATTTCCCCTCTTATTAAAGATGTATAATCATACCGAGCACTCTGACTAGTAAGAGGCATAGCTGGATACCTTCATAAATATTAAGGTTGACAGATGTGGCTATCTTTTTTTTTTTTTCTGTTATAATAAACAGCCTGAAAAAGAGATAGACTTCATAAATTTTTGCTTTTCTTTAGCTGCCAGCCATCAGCTACTGACTTCACACATACAGCTAATTGAAGTCATCACACTATCACAGCCCTCATCATTCAGCAAGTGGAGAAACTATGCACAAGCTAGAGCTAGGCTAAGAGCTGAGGGAGTACAGCAGTCAAAATACAATCTACACAGACAAAATTTCACTGCAAGACCCAAGACAGTACGCAGTACACAACCAGTACTTCCACTGAGATTCATCTCAGTTAAGAAAAGCACCCAGTTCAGCTAAGTATGCATCAGGAAAGTTTTGCAAGTGTGCTGAACAGGGCCTTGTTTGTATCCTTAGCATAAGAGCTGATTTCAGCAACACTACCTGGGACACCACCTTCTTTCAAAAAAAGATTAAAAAAAAAAGTATCCCCAGTTGTCAGACAACAAATAGGAAGCACCGTGAGATGAAATCTGAGGAGTCTGATGCTTCTTACGAGACTCATAGGCTACTGGTTTGTGACTTGCTAGGCCACAAGGAAGATCTAAAATCATTTTGCTGAGCAGGAACAGATTAAAGCCACATTTAACCCTCACCAAGTCTCAGATGGATCTTCTCATGCCCCCTCCAGTTCCCCAGAAACTCATGAACCATGGGGCAACTGTGATTTACACATTTTCTTTAGTTGGTCTGTTGTGTGACTGCTTTGACCAAGAAACTATTTATCACTTGACTGCAGAGAAGTCCCTGGAAAAAAAAGTCATTAATGTAACATCCCCACTTTTGTCCCTACAAATACACTCCTGTTCTGGTGATGTATAGCTAGGCCTACAGGAAACACAGTAACCTAATTCCCACTTGTTAGAAATTTAAAAATCATCATATTAGGGTCATTTAAAAGAGGGTTTGAAGAATGTTCTATTCTTTGAGAAATAAAAATAACCCTCAAAGGCAGGTGCAATTCAATAATGCCATAAGAAGCCATTAGTTGTAGAACAACTTCATTAAAACATTGTTTTCTGCAAGGTGAACCACTAAGAAATACATTCTATCCAGTGAATTACATTATAATATACTTGCTGAATATAGTTGGCAATCTCTTAAGTCACTTTTCTCTTTCGTTGTTTTACATTGCAATTCTTCCCTACTTCAGTTAAATTATAATTAAAAAGAAACCAACTAAAAGGTTAAAAAAACAGAGAATTAAAAAGGATAAACCTTACAAAGCAAACAATGCTTACTAGGAAGCACCTTCTTTTGGATGAAACATTTTTAATACTTGCAGAAATAATTGATGTTGGCAGAATTTTGATATCAGTAGACCTCTAGTGGCTGTTACAGTAATTGATGACTGTGTTACTTGGTTTTGGTTGTTTGGTTTTCTTTTTCTTTAATTTCCTCTTCAGAAAACAAAACAGGAAAAAAAATACAGGAGTAAAACCACAGCAAAATGTTGTTAGAGTACAGAAACCATAATAAATATCTATTTCACAACTGCTATCTGACTAATATTTAGAAGGCTGCTTCTCATTGGTTTTAATAAAATTACACAGCTAAAAACCTCTCCAAATCTAGTCATCAAAACCCAAATCTGAGTTAGCAGTGGATGTTTTAACACTCCCTGAGCTTAACTCAAATAACTTTGCCAAACACTCCAAGGACCTATTTACAGACTGAGTCTTAAAAGGGACAGGAAAACACTTCCCTGCTCCCCAGCCCAGACCTGTGTCCTCACCCTGCCCACGCACTGTCCCTCCTCACTCTGCTGCTGCCGGGAAGGATGTCAGACCTGCCAGCCAGCAGCAGTGTGTAGAGGGCTCAGGACAGTCCCCACTCTGGACTGGGGGCTGGGGGTCATTTGGTGTAGCTAGCCATGACTCCAACTAGCTATACCTAGAGTCAGCCACCGCTGGTGTTTGGTAAAATACCCATTTTTAGTGATTCTTCATTCATTATGGCTAAACTGTCTCATTTCAGTGCCTGTCAGCAGGTGTAAAACAAGTTAGGATTGCATGAAATTATTTAGTAAAAAGGGCAGGTCTTGATGACCTTGGAAAAATAAGGCTACATTAGCTTCATGCAGCATCAAAGACGTGAATTTGATGTCTGAATACGGGACACTCAACCCTAAATATTTAAGCCTTTGTTTATTTTGTTCGATTATTTAGAGTTTTTGTCATGGTATGACATTTCCCTGTATTACCTGAAACGTGGGTTTGGGGCCCAGGTACACATTTAAGCTTTTTATCTTTCCCATACTTCTCAAAACAAAAGGGTCAGGATTTCAACAAAATGCAGAAAGGCAAAGAGAATAAGAGGACCAACTGTAGGAATATATCTGACTATTGGCCATTTTATTTTTGCCATATGAGTAGTTAAAATGCTTTGGTGATACTTAGGCCTACAAACACTGAATGTTTTTTTCTTGTGGTATTAACTATCTTTTGCTTTCAGGGAATCCATAGGGAATCAAGGAGTTTTAGCTCCTAAGGACAGACTTTTCTTTTGTTATATTTTGTTTTCAAACAAGGACTTTAAAGGGTTGATTGATGACCATGTTTGAAACAAAGAAGACAATAACTCACTGGCATTTTGTGGTTTTGCCAAAGCTTGCCTGCACAGGACATATATAGGTCTAAGGAGAAAAATGTCATGATCCCAAACTTAAAAGCAGGGCCTCAGCCCTACCTTGAAATCATTAGCATCTCACAGCTTCCCTATGGCTTTTTATGTAACCATGCAGCCAGCAGAGCTCTTACCAGAGGGAAAGCTTCTGGCCTATCTACACAGCTCTCCTCTCCTTTCCTGAACGCACCAGTCACTAAAAGTGCCTGCCACATGTCAGGCTGAGCTGAGCTGCTGCAGGCAGAAAGATAAAGGCTCCTACTTTGGATACCTTTGGCCAATCCATATGTTCTACTCATTCTCAGAATCTGGTGTTTAGGGAATCTAATTTAGAGTAGTAAAGACTATCTCACAAGATGTAGGTGGATCTCAAAATACACTCCAGATTTCTGGCTTAGTGTAAAAGCTGCTCCTCTGTAATAGCAAAGGAGTGGATTTGTTGAAATTTAAAAAAAAAAAAATAAANGAGTCTCCTTCACTGGAGACATTCAAAACCCGCCTGGACATGTTCCTATGTGACGTACTCTAGGTGGCCCTGCTCTAGCAGGGGGGTTGGACTAGATGATCTTTCGAGGTCCCTTCCAACCCCTAGGATTCTGTGATTCTGTGATTCTGTGATTCTGCTCCTCTGTAATAGCAAAGGAGTGGATTTGTTGAAATTAAAAAAAAAATAAAAAAATCTATATATACTCAGTGCTGAATCAGTGTGAACATCCAGGAAAAAAACCACATACAAATCATATTCAGTGTTCAGGGCCAAAATTCATCCTTTCCTTCCAAAAGCTGGTCACATTTCATTAGAGAGTAGTGCAGATTTAACTTAAGGTGGATTTTTTTCCACTAACTCTACAGCTCACTCCAATTTGAGCTTGTAGTTGCCAAAAACCTCCATACCTCTGTTCACTCTCATGGGAGGAATATGACAGTAATGTCCTCCCTCTTCTTTACCCATTCACCGGAGTAACTGGAGACATTACTAAGAGCTGTCAATAAATTTCAGCATCACTAAACTGATGACTCAATTTATTAAACCATATCTTTTGGACAATTTTGTTTTCTTTATTTCACAGTCTGCAAGCTATATTCCGGCCTTCAGTCATATTGCTGGCAATTTCTGATACCTCCAGCTTCTAAATAATATATATTGCCGTGACTCAAGGCAACAGCCATTCTTCTTCTGTCAAAGACCCATCCTCGCCTCCCTTCCCCAGCTCCACTGGCCTTCCTATCTAGGTAGAAAGATGGGAGAGTGACCTCTCTGAGCTTTGCTGTCCCTTCTAATAGCTCTAAACATTCTGGATTAGTGATGCTCTGAGACCCTGGAAATGGCTGTCACTCGTGTACGGATGGGTATGTTTAACAAAGTTGTAATAGTCCCTCAAATGCTCCCAGCTGAAAATGCTTCCTTTAGTATTACTACTTAGAACAATAAAACTACTGAAGCAGGCCTTTGATTTAAATGCACAGGCAAACACCCTCAGATTGCTTTGAAAAGATACTCCACATGCAGAGGGTGGGTGGAAGAGGTGACAGCGTCTCTTCTGGAACGTAGACAACATAATACGCACGCCGCTTACACCACGTTACTGACTCGCTGCTATTCCAAAACACATTCCCTTCTTCTGGAGTCAGGCAGGTGTTTACCACACATGTTTATGGGGTTACTTCACCATTTGGAGATGAGAATGGATAGTGGGTGGACATCAGCAGGTTTTCTTTATCACCATTGCACTCTGGACTTATACATTTTGCCTAATAATTAATGAAGATACAATACTATTTTTCATACTTACAGAGCTGCACTGACAACTCTCTCAGAAATCAATATTGCAGACAGACAATAATAGCTGGTTTTAAACAAGGTCAGAATCCCATTTGCTATAAACCAGCGTACGCCCACTGAGAATATGATGCACGACATCTAAATTTGCCTGCACCAATGTTTTCCTTTCACACACTGGCAAGTAATACTCTTTTAAACAGCTCCTTTGTGGAATGACCAGAAGAGAACTTGCAAACCTTCAACAAAAGCAGCACTTTCAAAGGCACAAACACAAGAAGAGTGCTCAGTCTCCTGCTACCTCTCTAGAGGTCTAACTACTGCTTATGCCTCTGCCAAGCCCCCCACTACTGCTTCTCCTCCTGTCTGCCAGACAACTCTTTGGAAAACTATTTTTCCTTGCTGACTTTCTCTTCTTATATTCAGAATCCAAGCCAGAAATCAGCATGAAGTTAGCTTACCTTTTACTTTGCCCTACTCCAGTCCATTCTCATGGTGGTACATTGCTTTCAAACACCATCCCCCCTTCCTTTACTACCATTCTCCTCTGATGTGACATCAGTTCACTGGCAAATAACCAAATATGAATATTGAGGAGAAATATTTCAAACTTCCTCAGACTGAGGTTTAAAGACTATTATGAAAACTGTTCCTCTCTTGCCAAAATCCACACCTTAGAGACAAGAAAAGCCTGTGTTCTTCCTCAGTAACTACATGAACCTGTGGCAAAAAAATGTTTCTTATCACTTTGTCACCAATGTATAAAGCTGTTCATTCCACAATCCATTTCTTTCTCCGTCTTGATGTTTAGATGATAGCAGGAAAAAAAAAAAGAAAAAAAAAACCACAATTACACAACCCACTCTTCAATTTTGGGAACTTTTCAAGATTCAGTGCTATTGGCAGCCCAAACAGCCACAGCAGCAAAAATAATTAAATAATCTCTCACTTGTAATGACCCAGAAATTGCCTTCCATTTCTCACACAGGCTTTGTAAGCTGGAACGTATGAGTTCTCACCTTGATTTCCTCAATCACAGAATCACAGGGTGGTTTGAGATGGAAAGGACATTTAATGATCACCTAGTTCAACCTCCATGACCTAGGCAGGGATCCCTTTCTCTAGATCAGGTTGCTCAAAACCCCATCCAATCTGACCTTGAACTCTTCCAATGATGGTACATCCACAACTTCTCTGGGCATGTTACTGTGTCTCACTACCCTCAACACAAAAAAAATTCTTCCTTATGTCCAACCTAAAACCTACCCTCTTTCAGTTTAAAACCACTGGCGCTTGTGCTGTCAGTACAGGCCTGCATTAAAAGTCTCTCTCCATCCTTCCTAAAAGCCCCCTTTATATACTGAAAGGTTGCATTAAGGTCTCCCTGGAGGCTTCTCTTCTTGAGGCTGAAAAACCCCAACTCTCATCTTTTTGTCACAGGAGAGGTGTTCCAGCCCTCTG
This sequence comes from Chloroceryle aenea, assembly GCA_013399075.1. NCBI lineage: Eukaryota > Metazoa > Chordata > Aves > Coraciiformes > Cerylidae > Chloroceryle > Chloroceryle aenea. The sequence goes on from VWZY01004297.1 coordinate 354,794, forward strand.
GCCACTTTCATGACTCTCCTTTAGACCTGCTCAAACAGGTCTGTGTGTTTCTTGTGCTGGAGACCCCAGGGCTGGATGCAGTACTTCAGGTGGGTTGCCACAAGAGCAGAGGAGAGAGGGGAATCCCCTCCCTCGACCTGCTGGCTATGCTTCTTTTGATGCAGCCTGGGATATGGTTGGCTTTCTGGGCCACCATCACACACTGCCAGCTCGTCTCCAATATTTCATCCACTAGTATCCCCAAGTCCTTCTCCACTCTCAATTCATTTGTCTTCCAGTCTGTATTGATGCTGGGAATTGTCCTGACCCAGGTGCAGGACCTTGCACTTGACCTTGTTGAACTTCATGAGGCTTGTATGGGCCTACTTCTCAAGCCTGTCTCTGAATGGCATCCCTTCCCTCTAGCAAATCAGCTGCACCACTCAGCTTGATGTCACCTGCAAACTTGCTGAGGGTGGACTTAATCCCACCATGCAGCTGATAAAGATATTAAATATTATTGGTCCCAGCATGGACCCTTGAGGGACACCACTTGCTGCCAGTTTCCACTTGGACATTGAGCCATCATTGTATTTAAGAATTAAACCACCTAAAGAGCCCTCAAGAGGCCATTTCCTAACCACTACCAACTGCCAGGTCCACACCAGTCTGTGACCTGCCATACAAAGCAACCCTGGAAATGTCTCTAAGAGGAAGTTGCTAAGATGGACACTACTGCACTAGGAAAACACTCTGAAGGATGGAAAGAGCTTCACCAGAGGTTTCATTTATACATCTCTATAGAGAAACATGCTTCTATGAGAAACAGACATCCATATTTATTTTTTATGTTGTTTCCTTGGAAGAAGAATGTGCTGCTAAGCTGCAGTAGCTACTGTTGTCCCTCAGATATAACCTGTAATACTCTGACAGAAGCTACAGACACTGACATTCGCTGTTTGTTGCTGTTGCTCCTATTGAAGAGGAAAACACAAGCTGGCTCAGATGGCACACACCTTGTGATTTGTATGAAACACACTCAAACAAAACTTTTCCACCCACACCAAAACAACAAGAAAGCAAGAGATGCAAATATTTTTTTTTTGCCTTGAAGCTTTCAAAGGTTTTGGAATATATACTTCTGAGAAAGAGACAGCCTGGTGGAACAGTGTTCTGCCATTCCTGAGACAGAAATACAACATCCACCAGAAAAACAAACAAACAAGGTGAAGGTGATCCTGTATCCTCCCCCTGCCAGGCGCAGGAGGCAGTAGCTTAAAGGAAAGGAGTGAATGCTCAATGCCCCATCCCTGGAGACATCCAAGGTCAGGCTGGATGGGACTTTGAGCAACCTGCTCGAGTTGAAGATGGCCCTGCTCACTGCAGAGGAGGTTGGTCTAGATGAGTTTTAAACCATTCTATGATTCTGTACTGCTCTGGTTGGTTTTAGCCTTCAGATAATTACCTCTCCTAGAAATTCAGGTCCAGGGTATTTCTCAACTCTCTGAGATGATCCCTAATTAGAGCAAAGAAAAATGTATTATCTGCTTAATAACAGACTGCCCAAAGATCTGCCTCTCTTCAGTCATCACTTCAGTTTACTTTGAATAAGATAACTATAGAAAGATATATATATGATAAGAGAAATACAGATTTATAAATATGGTTATGAAACATTCAAATAGAAAATCTATTCTTAGCAATAAATACTTCTGTGTACCCTTGAGTTCGCTTTGTGCTTCTTCCATATTGTGGAATGAAATATTCAACAGGGCCAACATACAACTCAATGTTTGTTTTTAATCAATGCTGCTTGAAAAATAACCTTGTCAAGCTGGAACACTAAATTTCTGCAACTCCCTAATCAGCTTCCTAACCCTCTAGTCTCTGGATTTTTCCTCAGAACCGGTTTCTGTTCACATCTTCATGTACAGCCAGGGAGAGATAAATGGTAAGGCAACACCACATACTTGCATAAGAAAGCAGAATAAGTAAAATATTCCTGCCTTGAAGGGTGCTGAAGGGGAACTGTTTACACTTTCAGCAGAAATAATGGAGGAGTCAGGAGAGTGGTTTTCTCCTCATTTTTTTTCATTCAGGTTCAAAGTGTAGCTAATTGCAGCATTCCCAAGAGGCAGGCAGACAGCACGGGAGACTAGATTTCTTCCTGACCCACAAGACAGGAATATCTTTAAAGAAATTCATTATTATTCAGAGAAATATACTCTGTAGGCCAGGACTGGTTTAAAACCCAAACAGTTATTTCTCTTCTATCTGTCTACAAAAAAACCAAACCCAAACAGCATTCAGTGCTGCCAACACCTGCTCTCTGCTCTCTCCATCACCCACATGTGCTCAGTGGTCAGCTAGGTTTGGAAGCTTACAAGCCAGCCTGTTCACATGCAGGCGTTGGCCAGCACGTGTTACACGAGGTCCTTCTGTAACTTCAGCTAAGTAGCAGTGGGCTTTTGTAGGATACTTCAGTGGGCCACATGCCTGATTTGGGATACCCCAGTTGTCCTCCCCCCAGAAGCCACATCACAGCATTCTCTTCTGCTCTGAGAGGCTCATACTAACCATCTACAAAACCAGCAGATGCCCTAGAACGCATCAAAAAAAAAAACAACAACAACAAACCCATTGATAGAACAGAACTGCTCCATAGGCTACCAACTGGACTACTTAAAACCAGGCAGTACATTGGAAGGGGGTCCAGGAAGCAGGAGAGACGAACAGGCTACCACTACCCATCCAAGTCAGTAGAAGCTCTTCTGAAAGGAACATGTAGTTCTGCTTGGTCACGGTGATGTTGGAGCTGCCTGTAAAAGGCTAAAAGGCTCAGAGTGTACACAGTTTCCTAGGTGGTGAAGAATTGTTTCTGAGTAAAAATAATCATTTTACCATGTCCACCCTCTCCTTTGCAAAGCTGTGTTTAAAGTAAGCTTCTACTGAAATCAGCACTTTATAATGCCAACAGAGAGAATTAAGTTCAAGAATCACCATGGAACCTTCTTAAATCACCGTGGAGATCTTGGTCAGGCTGTCATCTTACTCTTCAAAATCCACCCATACCGTATGCTTTTTAATGTTGTCAGCACCTTTTCCCCACCCCCTTGAGTAAGCAATCATTCCAGGCCCTTTTTTTCCAGGAACTGAATGGAATCATGCTGCTGAGTAACTGATTCAGAGAACAGAAAAATATTTGTCTTTTCTAACAGGCTTTACAACACCCAGACTTTTAATTAAAATAGGGCATATTTGCAGGAGATAACACTGTATGTGCAACAGCAACTCTACAGGAATAACCAGGGATTATAGATTCAGGAATCTAAGATGCACAGTTCCTAGAGAGCACAAATAACTACTGCAGAATCACAGAAATTCAGCAGAAAGAAGAAAGGAAGATACAGGAATGCAGACGCAGACCGGCCAACTCCCTGAATTAAAGCTTATCATATCTGCATAAACTGTACTGTTGGTTTAATTAACCAGTAGCAATTTCAGCAGCCATATTAACTAGTTTAGGATCAGTTCAACTGTCCAGAACCTATTACAAAAACATGAAGGATGAAATCCTGTCTCCACTGGAGTTTGCAGGAATTCTTATCATAGATTTTAATAAGGTTTTAAATGTACATATATATTTTCGACATGATCATGCTGGATACAATTTCCAAAAGCCAAGTCAGTAAATCCCAAAGTTACTTGAAACTTTTCATTAAAATATGGTCCTTGGACAGTTAACTAAGAGGGGTATTTTTGAAAAGTTACCTATTTCTTTCAGATGGACAGAAACCCTAGCTTTCTTTGGTAAAGAAGATGCATGCAGACCTGTGAACTATTCAAAGACTATATGTCAATTCTTCACACACATACAAGGAGTCCTCTTATATTGGACAGCACCGGCTGCTTCCTCTCCAGACCACCTGGCTGCTCTCACTGTTTGTACCACCCCCACTCGAAGAGGGCCTATTTCTCCCCTTGCAGGTAATTCACATTAAAAGTTTTCAAGTCTTGCAGTTCTGTCTCTTCACCCTCTCTTTGACAGGCTGCAGCATCAGCTGCCCTCAGAATAACCATTCAAGTGACAAACAGTGTGATGTAACAAACCCTCTGCATGTCTTTGCCAATTAAGTCATTAAAATTTTACTACACTTCATATTTTGGTTCTTCTTGGAATAGTAACTTTGTGTAACTGAAGTATCATCTCTTTATTTTGTTTTCATTCCAGAGAAAACAAAAAACCCAACCTATTCCCTATCTGTATCTCCTAATTCCTTTTCCCATCAAAGCAGTAACAGCAGTTATTGCTCCTAAAAATATAGACTAGTCTGTTGACATCATGGCTTTATCACAGCAATTCTCAAAGTTCATAACCAGATTTTCTAATTATTGGGGCAATTATTGCCCCAAAGTACCTATTACTGTTTTGTTACTTAAAAGCTGCTGGTGAAACACATGCTTTATTCTGGTTTATGATCTCATTTAAATCTCTATGACAATATTCTATGCTTATGCAGAATCTAAGTTCCAGAGTATGAAAAGCTAAACACAGAGGTTTGAACTCCACCTCTCCAGTCAGCAGTAATTATTCCTTTTACACAAGTTTGTGGTACAGTTGTTAACAAGCATCACTCTACCGTCTTCTTAGGGAGCAACTCTACCAAGTAAAGCACACGGGAGATCACAACTGCTAGAAGTTATGCAGAAGCAGTCACCAGCTCTCTTGGAGATGCATTAAGCTGACTCCTTCATTCATTTCACAAGAAAGCAGGCTCGTAAAACCTCTGTAATGAAACCAAAGCACCGAGGAAGGACTTAAGATATAAAGATGCAACTACCCCCATAACTAGGAACTTCTACAGTAGAGACTGATCTCAAGGAAATATTTCTACTGGAAAACCCCATTCAAAATGCACATTAATGAGTTGTTATCTGATGGAAATGGGGAAAAGCTTGGAGCTGACCTAATGCACCGATTTCTGTGCATCTCAGACTGAAAATTGTATATTATATAAATTTTGATTCATCCTTTATGTTAGATTTTATCTGAATTTATTCTAATGGTAATGCCAGCCCTTACAGCTGAGGTTCTGGATTGGTTCCTCAGCATCACACACAGTACAGCTTTTCCTGGAATTGGTTTGAGTAGCCACTAAAATCTGTCTGTTTGGAAGGGTGCTCCTTCAGTGACCAGCACTGCTCCGTGGTGAGGCTGCTTGAGCCTCACTCATCTCCCAGCAAGCTGCTGACCCATCACCAAGTGCTAAATAAATTGGTAAAAGAGATGGGATGTATTTCAATGTGTGTTGATGCTAAATGCATCCACTTGCATCTGGCTGCAGTCAACCTGCAAACCACCACTTCCACCTTTCTCACAACGACCAGGCTATCTGCAGTCATGAGTGGACACCACTGGAGTCCAGCCTACCCTGAAGTTTCAGAATGATTACATCATTTCTTCCATCCTCTTACTAAGAAGTGCCAGAGATGGCATATTCCTCTGCCTCAGAATAACAAATATGTTTACTATTTGGCAATAAAAAATGAATTAATTGAAAACACCACTTCACAGATGTCAAGAAATATATAATCACTTTTTATATGTATATGTTAAATATTACAAAGATCTATAGAGCTGAAAAAGTATTACTCTCTTTTTGTAATCAAAGTATTTGCATTTGGTTAAAAAATTACACCTAATTTTAAACAGTCAGTATTACAACTATTTTATCAAACAAGAAACACTTCAAAGAAATTTCCATTAAAAAAAATATCTTTCACAAGACAGCTCGCTGTCTCCAGGGAATTTCCTGATCAAAAAAAAAAAAAAAAAAAAAAAAAAAAATTAATAGCTTCCTTAATTAAAATATAACACAGTGAAGAATTAATGGGTAAATTTAATTTTCTTTAAAGCACGTCGGTTTACATTCCTTTTACTGAAATAAAAATGCTCCATTATATTATTCTATATTAAACATAACAGAAAAAGAAGTGGACTCGATGTCTAGCATACATATTAAGAGTAGTTATGAAAAAACCTACCCATACTGTAAGGAAATAGATCAAATTAAATCAAGCAATCTGTGCACGTAGACCCTGCTGAAGTCAACTGGTATGTACGAGAGGATAAACTGGGTCAAGTGTCTGTACTAGAAAGCAAAACTAAATTCTTATAATAGAATGCCCCTCCTTAATTTTAATGTTAGAGAGAAATGGGATTGGAGAAGCCTGAGAGATGCTACAATAAAGGAAGAGGACAAAGAAAATCAACCAAAACCAAACCAATGCTTTCAGAAATCCCACCAAGCTTAGTTACAAGGGCTCGCATGCTGAAATCCAAAGCAAGCTGGCTCCCATCAGTACCTGGGTAAGGAAGGGGTACCTTTGTTGCTTAGTATCACTGCCAGAGTGAAATATTGACCGATAAAGGACCTGCACAGACCAATGCAACCCACAGACCTGTTCTGAACATGCACAAGGTCTGCTGCTGGCCTTTTACAGAGGGGCAGGCTTCACTTAACAGGAGATTGCTGATGTTAAAGAGAATGGCTGTGAATAGAATGAATGGTCTCCAAACATTTTAGCATTACTTGTGAAAAGATAATTCTAATTTCTCAGCTATTATTGGCTGCAAGTATTCCCTGATGCAATTATGGAGTAATAGCTGAGAACTTGATTGTAACCAACAGTTAGTAGTTTGTTGCTAACAAGGCAAACATGACAAACAATTTTGAGGCAATTATTGTCATTACAAGCCACACTCAATTGTTCAAGGCAAGCCTAATAGAAAGTGACAGTTGTGCAGCTGGGAGGGTGGTGCGGGAAATGGGATTGTTCTCTGGTTGCACCAGACCAGTCAGGCTGTATCAGGGAGTGCTCAATGCATAATTCATGTTTAATAATATTTTAGTCTCTAAAGCAAATTACAGTATAAGATAAAAAACAAAGACATCAAAAAAAAATGAACACAAGTTATTAAAAGATGAGAGAAAACACACAGAAGTGAAATGGAGGAGGGGGGAGACATTCAGCACAGCCAACTGACAATGTTTGCAACTAGCAGATGAAAACAGAGTAGCTCTACTTATTAAAAGAGTCAGCTGTAAAAGTAATCCATGTCTACACTTCAGTGAGAGGGCTGCTCATGTCCAAATCCTGGTTTGAGACCATTGTCTGATTAGGCAGGTCCACTGAGTTAGTCAAGTTCTGGAAGATTCTTCCATTAATCTGGAGGGAGGAAGGAAGGAGCACTCTCCATGGAGAGACACTGATGCTTAATTCTTACCAAATTTGAGTTTCACAGAGTCAAACGAAGATTTTCATCTACCATACAATAGAAAAGCCTCATATATCTGCTCTGTATCCTGATGACAATCACATACCAGCTGCCTTGTCAGCAGCCAGTACATTAAAATACTTGATTTGCTGAAAATTTGACCCAGCTCTCCTTAATGATGTTAAGGACTGATAGTTTCTAGTGCAGCTGCAACACCATTTCAGGCTCCTGCCCTGGCTCGGAAGGATACATTATCACTGACATCATCACACTGCTCAAGTGTCATTACAGTGTCGCTCGTAGTGCCTTTTTCACTGGTAGGATAGCATCTCTAAACACACCATTCAGACACCACTGAAACTAGACTTCCATAGCTCTCTGCCTTTCTGTTCTTGTTTCACCATTTTCTTCCTCTTTCTTCAATGCATTGGTTTGTGCAAATAATATTAAACCAAAGCAAAACTGATGGGCCAAATCACCCCAGGTGTAGCTCCACTGAAGCAAAATAGTACTAGTACTATATGCCAAGTTCTCAGGTCCACTTTAACTCTGCTTAGGTGAAGACAGGACTAATTTTCTCAGATGGAGGAATACATTATAACTAACCCCTTGTCTAAAGAAATCTTTGCGAGCTTGATATGTGTAGGATAACACTTTAGTGCAGCACATAGACCATGTAAATGTGACCTGTACTGTCTGTTGCTTTATTCAGTAATGAAGCTGGTGCTGGTAAAGGATGGCAAATTGACAGCTGCAGAGACAGGAGACGTTTGCTTGTCCTCAGAACAGATTGCTGGGCAGCCGAAGCAGGGACCTTCCTCATTGTCTCTTGCCAGATTGTCTCAGCCCTTGTCGTAGGGACGTGGTTGTTGCCCTCATCCAGCCACTGCTCTGTCTCCCAGAGTAGGAGAACAGTAAAACCTGTTCATCCAGAGGGGCTTTCCCTTTTACATTACAGCAGGATCACAAAAGAGCATGCATAAGGTGCTGTATTGCTACCACTGGCTGGATGTTACTGTACTCTCCTCTCCTCTTTTCCACTGCTGTGAGACAGAGGGGTGTCTTAGGTCTCCTGCAGAACACTACTGTTTATTGTTTCATCCCCAGTCAGAAGTGAAATCTATTGCCCAAAATGTTGCAAGTTTCCCTGTCTTGAGCAAGACTGAAAGGTCTGAATATAACACAAAATCCAGTCAGCTCTCCTGGCCCCAGCTCAAACGTGATCTTAAATGGTCTGCCACTTCACCAGTGGCTTGGATCCATTCAGAGTGAACAAACCAGTGGTAAGCACAGGTACAGTGAACTCTGCACCTTGGCACAGACACAGAGTTATGGCAATCAGTTGGTGTTATTTGTTTCAGGTGAAGCTGTTGAATAAAGATTACAGCTTCGGTGCAGAAAATGGGTATTTAGCTGACTGACTCCCATACTTGTATCTACCACAAACACCAGTGAGAGAAGGGAATAGTTAATGTGAACAACCACATCTCCTACATCCACACTGGGGAAAGCCTGGCAACTTGAGCACACTGGGGCAAGAGAACCAACACCATCCAAATGGCCACAAACTACTGGAAGGCATAGCCTTCCATTGCATTACAGTGCTATTACTCAATTTTCTATAAACTAAAAAAAATACAAGCAGGAAAAGCTTACTAGTGTTCTCCACATCTAAGATGATAGCACAACCCCTGTCAAAGGTTGAATCGTGATATATTTTGTCATAGCTGGCTGCTATGAGCACAGTCTCCATACAGTGCCTGTGAGGGGAGTCCTATATAAATATGTATGAAGATGTAACTATCATTTTCTATAAACTAGATTGAAGAGAACATAGTTCCTCCCCCCGGATCCCAAGAAAGCACTTGTACCTTGTTACAGTGAGAAATACTGAAAATAAATGAATTCTGTATCTTGGACTGAGTTACAGTCAAATAGTCTCATCCCTGATTTTTATTTCATAGCTCACACAGTGAAAACAAAACAAAATATCAACATAAAATGTATAGCTAACTCTTTGTTACTTCTAGAGCTGTGCATTTTCTTAATTTCCTTTAATCAGAGCATCCCTCCACATCTCTCATGTCTTAGTAACTAATGAACCACCACAGCAAGAGAGCAAACACACTCAGCTGCTCTGCACAGGGCTCCTGCTAACAGGCAAGGACAAGAAGAATCCAATTTTCCCTCAGGGTAGAAGCTCTTTTTACCCCTGTGACAGACCTATCTAGAGGTCAGTTTTCACTACAAAAATCATTTTTGTACAGGTTGAAGCACTAATTAAAAAAAAGACAAGCTCCTTTATTTTCAGCTCAGTTTGCAAACTTTGCTTGCTGTCTGTGGTCTGAAACAAGGGCAAAAGGGTTTGATCCAGCAACATCAGAGCCCCTAGAGCCTTATTAGGAGAAAGAAGAATTACAGACAGCTCTGGAGTGGGAGCTCTGCCTGCAGATGACTGCTACACAGGGTTCACTCCACAGAGCCAGTTTAGGACAAGGGAGCTGTAGCCTGTACAGGGAAGGAAGAAAATAGGGGCAAGCAAGGGGAGAGGGTGCAAAAGAGAAAGGAATACACCAACAGTCTGCAGCCCTATTATCCATCTGGCTGCTAGGAAAAGCAGCTCTGAGGCACTGGTAATCAGATAGCCCTTCCCCATTCCCAGCTGGGGAATGAACCGATTGCAAATTAGAGCTGCTTTCCTTTTATAACTCCCCAGGGAAGAGCAGCAGCTCTTTTCCAACTCCTCCCCCACAGTTGCAGCAGCCCTGCAGGTGCTCAGGATGCTATTTCCAGCCATTCATCAGCAGGTGTGACTCAAGGCTCTGTTATTTAAAAGCATACAAAGGCTAATTTAAAGTGAGAACTGTCCCTCTTCGTATTGTGGCAACTTCAGTATTATGGCTACAATTCACCAACTCTCCCCACTTTTCATTTCTTCCTCAATTCCCTGTTCCCTTTCAACCAGTGTGCTTTATACAACAAATCTCATGAAGCCTTAGTGCCTTTGAAGAGCCCAAGAGTTTTGGGCAGTACCTGCATCCATCTACTGTGAGCAAAAACACACCTGCCCTCTCTGCTCCCTCTTTCTTAGCATTTTTCCTACCTACCATGACATTTCTGGGTGAAGAACTCTATTACTTCCAGCTGGTACTGTGGATTGCTCTCCTATTTGTCTCTATTCCATTTAGGTTCAAACCATCTAACCATGAGAAAGAGAACACTGAGTAGTAGACACTGAGGAACCTCAGGTCAAATTTTCTAGTGTGAGCTCTGCAATGGAGAACCAAAGTCAAATGCTTGTCTATACACAATGGTGGTATAGACTCAAGGGAAGAGGAAACAACATCTCATTCCTTTTATGGGGACAGTGTAGGCCTTCCACTATGCTCTGATAAACTGAACTGGAAGAGGACTCTCCATTTATCCATCAGTGGTGTGGCTCAGCTCTCTATTACATTTGTCCAGGGTATATGGGCTCTGTTTATAGCCTAGTGCCAAAGCAGTTGAAATCCATGGAAAAAACCCAAACAGTGGATGTCCCAAAATATTCTCTATCCACCTCACACAGAAGGACAGGTAAGCAAAGGGATAGCAAACATATCACCTTCAGGCACACTGAAGCTGTCACTGGCAGCAGCTTTCCTAATAATTCCTGTCAGCAAATCATTCTCCCAGTGAGGGCACGGCTGGGGCAGCGGAAGACCTGAGCTGTCCCATTCCACCACTGAAACTGCTCTACAGCAGGCAGTGAATTTTCCCAATGAACGTAACATTGAAGTAAAAGAGTTACCATGGCCTTGTGAAACATGGTCTGGTGGTCAGAAGGAGGAGCTAGGAGAGGAGGAAGTATCTGCTTTATCAGGGAACCAGGACAAACTGGTAACTTGGCCTTTGAGGAGGAGCATGGAAAAGACTGATAAAATGGAACATCCTGCCCCAAAAGTGCTGAGAGCTGGGCAGTTGTCAGAAGCAGCATAAAATCAGCAAAAGTTTGCAGAAACTGAAAGAAAGGTGCAGGGGGAGATTATGATCATCGACCCAATTCAGGGCCAAAAGGATTTGCCCCCTCTCACGCCGGTGGAGGCCTGTGTGCTAATTTACATGGGAAGAGAGGCTAATTGAAATATAACTAACCAGTAGAGGAGGTGATGGTAACTACTGACCAGCGAGTGTAAATTTAGGCATGTTTTTGCTAATCATGGACCACAATAAATACTTTGCAGCTCCCTCGTGTGGTGTGCTGGCCTTGTGGAATTATCACCCATCGCCCACCTTTGCACAAACATGAACTAAATAAAATAGCCCCAACTTCATCCTCTATTGGGGTAAATGACCCTGCTTCTGGGACAACACCACCATTCCCTGTTGTGTGTGCTCAGGCAACCTTATGTAGCAGCAAGTTTTCACCTGCCAGGATGCAGCAAGGAGATTTCAAAGAAGCCAAATGCCAAGTGTCTTTGTGTGTGGACTGAATGCAGTGGCTGACATAAACACTCATGGACATACAAAATGTTTGAGGGAAGGAGGCAGGAATCACTTTAGACACACAGATTCATGCTTTGGTGATGATTTTGGTGTGTGTGGGCTATAATTATTAAATTTGTAAAATTTTTACACTGAAGGCTGTGACAGCAACAGAGATTGTACTGCTAAGTTCATTTAAGTTCCCTTTGGTCTTCCCTCATTCCTGTTTCCACTTCCATCCCGCTATGCCTGTGTTCATTATTTTCTTCCAATCTTCTTTATTCCTGCCTTCTCCTATCATTCTTTCCTCTCTCTTTTCTGTACTGTCTTTCAGTACCTCTTTCAGCCTCTTCTTCTATATCTGAAGAAGCAGTGTTGCTGTAACCCACCTCACTCAGGTTTGCTACCTGACAACAGCTAGCACAGGAGAACCACGAAGCAGAAAGAGCTGCTATTTCAAATCTATCAGCAGATGCCTTAACCAGAAGATGCAGCAAAAAATAGGATTGCCTTAGGAAGGTGAACAAGTACCATCTGTGAGGAAGGGAAGGAAACCTGAGATATTTAAAACAAATCTGTAATATCACACTACCTGCAGTTCAAAGACCACAGTGCATTTATTTCTCATACATTTTAAATAGAAAGTGACAGATTTGCAGCATTTTATCGTTTGTACTGATGTTCTAATATGATTAGATGTGGCACATGAATCTGGCTGCAGCAGGTATGAAGGTGTGTATGACAGGCATTTCTTCCCAGGTTACTGTACTCAGCTACAGTTGTTATTTCAGACACACACGTGCACACGATTACTATTAGGAAACTATATATGTGAAGCAGATTGAGCACACAGGTAAATAAAAACCTCTGAAGCCCAGTTCCGTGCTGAAAGTGAGATACATAAAAATGTCACCTTTTGAAGTATCCCTGAAAACTCTAACTCAGCAGAATTATTACAATGCATTGGCTCAGAAAAGTCAAATGTCCACAGGAAAGTGAACTGGCTTCCCTGCATGTGGTGCTTCAGAACTGCTCCATTACTGAACATACATAGATAGAAATGAAATCAAAAGTTCCACAAATTTTGCGATAGCTTGAGGACTCTCAGACAACAGGCAGCTGTATTTAGACTCTGGCCTACCAAAATTATCACAGACATCCTCCTCCTTTATTTGTCCAGAGAGCAACGCAGCAGAAGGTCCTGCCCATCACCAGATCCTATCAGCCATAACACAGCACACCCATTCTCACCTAAACTGCTCACCAGCTAGCAACTGACCATGATGCATAAAGTGGAAAGACTCCAGCTTAACTGTCACATCCCATATATTCCGTGTTCAGGAGTAGCACTTAGGAACTGGCACACATGATAAAGAAATTCTGGACTAAGTACAGAATACCAGTGTGTTGGTTCTAATAGCAATAGAATAGACCTGCACTCTGTGTGTTGCACATTCACATGCCACTGATGAGCCACTGTCAGTCTGTAGTGGAGAGGCCCTTTGTGAGCTCCATAGTCAAGGAGAAAGTTCATTCCATATCAGGCTCATCTAACTTGTTCTGTTACAAGGGCTGAAATCAAAGAGCACACACCTATGCATCCTCTATGCAATGTAAAACTTCCGTCTCTTTCACCAACAAATTAGCTTTGTGCTGTAACTAACCTAGAAATAATCAATATTCAGTTCTACAATGCTGCTCTTTCTGTTTTCTCTTCTTTTACCCCTATTTCCCTAATGAAGTTTGTATTTTTCACCCTTTCTTCTGAACATCCCATCCCAATTCCTAACTCTCAAATAAACATGCTTGTGCCACACCCTTCTCCCTTATTTCAACCAGTGAAAACAACTTTCTCAGCCTTCTGGGTTGCCCCAGAAAGGTCTGAGTTTCATTTCATTTTATGCCTGTGGATGGTCACACTACATATATAAATATAGTAAAGATAATAATACTTAACATATATTAGTCTGAACACTCACCTGTTGCCTAAGCAACAGATAAATTAACCTGCAAAAAAACCCAACTTCATCCTCTTCATGCTGAGACATAGGGAACATATATTTCAGATTACCAAATGAAACACACTATTAAGAAAAGGACACAGCAGGTACTGAATGAAGGCACAGAATGAGAAAAAGACAAGGCAATGCCACATTTTCTGTACAAAACGAGAGCCTTACCATCCTGCTGGCCCTGGAGGTTCTGAGGACTTTGCATTCTCTCTTCCAGATTGGAGCTGAGGTCAGAGTTCACAGCTGACATCCTCGTCGAGTCACTCATGTCAAACTCATCACTCTCTATAGAGCTTTCATCCTGCAAATGGACAGTTGCAGAGACAGGTCAGAAACCGCTGTACGCTGTTCACATTGTTGGTGCAGCTCACTCGCTCCCGTTTGTTTCACTCACACCTGGTGTGGGGTGTAATCATGCTAAATCTTTGTGTATATAAGCAAACAAGCAGAGCAGATAAAGAAGAGCAGGGGAAACACAGCGTTTATGTGATATGACAACCTGACAAATGCAATTTGCTCAACCATGAGAATTCTCCATTACTGCACTCTCCACAGTATTTTGCAAATAGAGCTGGTGACCAGAGACTCCATAACAAGACCTTGTACTCAAACTTGGTTGAGGAGAGCTCTCCACATTCCCTGACTGCATCCCCTACCTTTCCCAAGAGAGGTCAGTAACCCCCTGATGACCATTCACAGTAAGATATTTCCAAATGGCAACTCAACCTAGTAAGAATCCATGACCAAATTCCCTTGACATGATGTCACCCTCACACTCCTGTTGTGTTTAAAGATGCATCTATGAAAATGATAAAGCTTATAAAAGTTCTGAGCATGTTCAAATGACAGTCAATGACAAAGCAAAGGAATATAATCACATGAGAATCACTTCAAATTTACTCTGCCTTATACATCTTTAATATGATTTCTCCATCAAGTCTAATTACAGAGCATCTAGCAGGGGTGATACAGAGGGCAAAAGTTGTGTCCCTATTTATAAAACCAAAATAGTTTTGGACCTAGTCCAGCAAATGTTCACATACATGTTAAACTTCACTTGTTCCATTCTCTCTGAAGTTCATGCATCCACTCATGGATTAGAAATTGAGCATCCACAAGTCTTACTCTGCAAACTGCAGAGGCAATGTACAAACCTAAGATGATACATATTCAGGAATAACTTTTCCAAGATAGTTACTCCTATTATGAAGAAAGCATTTTAAAGAACATAGTGAAAATATGGCAAACAATTTTCTATCCCCTTAAGATCAGTTTAAAATACTTTTTCCAATTAATTTTTTTAAAACAAATGCAGAACTGACAGGATTCTGACATTTTTTTTGTGTTGCTCAACAGAACTGACCTAGAAAAACAGCAATCTTCACAATATGATTTACTGTGTACTTGTGAACTGGTTTCTACAGATACTAATACAGTTGCTTTCTTTCTGAGTGCTTGGCCCTTAAATCAATTGCTCTCTTCAGTCTCAGTGACATTTCCAGCTTGCACGGGCATTTCTCTTGTTTTTGGAAGGCAAGTTCCCTGCAGTCACGACTCTTGTTAAACTGGGATGAAGTACTGCTGAATGTCCTTCGGAAGTGAGAGTGGGACAACACGCAAGGCAATGCTGTTCTGCACCATCACACCAGGACAATGACAAATAATGAAACAAACACCCCTTGTTCTCGGGGGGTTGTAGAAACTGCATGGAACAGCAAAGGCTTTGCTGGCGAGCACCTGGCTGCCTTGCCCAGGTAGGCAGAAGAACCCAGTACAGCAGCAGCAAATACCCCAGCACTGCCCTCACACCAGAACGGTGGTGCCCACAGCCCCCTGCCCCAGACAGGTGGCCCCAGGGCCGAGGCACATGCCAGGCTTGTTCTGAGGTTTAGGGAAAGCACACACCGCTTGTTCCAAGAGCAAGGTGGGAACACAAACTCCCCCAGACATTCTGGAAGATTGTGCCTCTGTTAAGACACAGTGGTATTTCTCATTGAACCCTGAAGGAACCAGCAAGCAGAAGCTCACATTTTCCAGTTCTGAGGTTAGGCAACCTGCATGGGCTCCCAGAAGGGAGCTTTGGCTGTTCAGTACTTGCATGGGTATAAAACAACACACAGGCAGCCTGTGCTTACCTACAGCACTCTGGAGAGTATCTCCACCTCACTTCCCAAACTGTGTAAACATTTATCTAAATACACATGGACACACAAGGACAAGAGAGGAGCTGGGAGCCACTGGCACCATTGTACCGGTTGCGGCACAGCTGTAAATTCCCAGCAGTGGTGAGTTCTCCTTCCCCATGAAGCCTGTTTCCCTTTCATCGATGGCCTAAGCTTAAAAATGATGAACTGAGGATTAGAGAATTCCAAAGCTTTCAGTCACTGTGCTAGCTAGTTGTGGGATCCAAGTTTACTCCTATGTCGATCCACCCCCTCCACAAGAATACAGTTATGATTGATGAAACCTTGGAAACGGAGCCTTCCTACAATCCCAAGCATGGTTTTAAGTGCATGAAACAGTTTGAATATATGCACCAGAAAGCTTTCTGCTTTGTACAACATTTTCACTGCCATTTTGTTTCAGTGCAATGAATGCACATCCCAGAGAAAAAAAGAAAATCTTAGCAAAATTCTGCTTTAAGAAAAAGATTATCTTGAAAACTGCCCTTTTGCCCACTCTGTCCTATCAAAGAGACTACTGTGAAAAAAAAAAGATAAAAAATTACAAAACATACAGGCTACAGATGCACTGTCTGTGGCAGGTGGCCCTGATCCAGCATGAGTGCTTGATCCTGTTGTGGGAGGAGTAATTCTCAAAGAGAAGAAGTAGTAAAACCAAGGAGTCCTTTAACTCTTAAGCCTACTACAGGCATAAAGCCTCTTCTCTCCTCCTGCTTGAAACCCTGCTACCAGATCCCTGAAAAGGAGCAGCTTGCAGAAGGGAGACTCAGTAGAAGGGAAAGATGACCAGGCTGCATTTGTGCATGAAGAATTCCAAGTAGGGATCTCTCCCCACACCCTCCACAATTAAAAAATAGGGCTCAAATAAAACAAGGACCCTGGTATGTGAAGAAGAGTGATGAAACCCCCATTCTATGGGGAGTTGAATAATTCATCAGTCTTCACCAATAGCTCCTATCTGCTTATTATGAAACTAAATCTGGCTGACTCCACAGAAGTCAGGAGTCAGTCAGGACCTCTGACATAATCCAGCTGCTAAGGTTGTTTCTGAAGGTTTTCTTTATTAAAAAATACCTTGTAGTCAGGCAGAAGGACACAGCACGTAGGACTGCTTTTTGGCTGGCACATAGCTGGGCTTCTGATTATTTGGCAACTCAAATGGCAAATGAACACTTTTCTAGCAAAATGAGCTTATTCCAAATAACTTGGTAGGTGCCATCGAATTGATGAAGCACTTCTTAAGATCTGGGAAAACTCTGAATAAATCACAGAAGAAAAATAATTTTCAAGAAGAAATAAATACAACTCAACTCCAGTTCTCTATGATGAAGCTTGATTCTCAGTCTACTTCTACCTTTTTTTTCCTGTCTTTTTATTCAAAGTGTCAAAAGCAGCCCTCAGCCTTATTTATCAAGCTTTCTCCTTTAAATATTTCCACAGATATTGCCAGGGCTTCCATCTATCTCACTATAACGTGTTGCATCCTGGATGCTAACCTTGAGAACAGCATGGCATTCATTTCAGCTGTTGATGGTATTGCTTTCTGGAAGTAGACAATGAAAGTCACTGCTGAGCACAGCACTAAGTCTCGTGTGAACATGCTGCCCCCATTACCCTTTCCTCTGGTCCAGACAGCTAAAGGGCACCTTCAGGTAATTTGAAGCTGTACAGCATATTACCCCCAACCATGGAAGGTGGTTAGTCATGACATTTTATCTCAACCTGATTACTTGCAAAGAGCCTTGGTTTGGTTTCAGACTCACTATTTCAGTAATGAAATTGTAAAGATAGCATTAACAATCATCTTCAGCTCAGCTCCCCTAGCTACTGGAAAGGCAAGTACCAAAGAATACAGGAGAACAGAAAATGAAATTTAAAAGATTTCAGGTTTTACCTCATCTTGCTGTGAATTTAGTAGCTGCAGCTTCATATGTTTCATATAAGCCATAGTAATTGGCATGTTGTAATCAATCATACTGGTCACCAGAGTTGGAGGTTTACCATTATCTGCAATGAAAATATTTATTATGCTTTATATGTTAATTGTGGAGGCTACTTCTGCCTAATCTGCAAGGTCAGACAGTTACATCATTTAGTTCTAACTCTGGCATTTTCAACCACTTGTAGGCTGTTCAGATGAAAGTCAACTGAAGAAAAATTAAAATCAAGTTCAAACCCTGAAAAGTGATGAGGAGTTCTACCCCAAATGACTACAGCACATGCATCCTATCTATTCCTTATGTTTAAGTCCCCATATAAATATTTCCATAGAAAATAAATGATTTCCTCCAGATAAAGTCATCTTTCTATTGAGAGTGCATATGGTATTACACTCCATCCTTAAGTGAAAGCAGAAGATTCACTACCTTCCAGCTTAAGTAAATGAGATGATCTGACCTATAGAACTGTTCCAGTCTACCAAATTTTTATGAACCCTCACTTAAGCTAGGAAAATATAAATGACTATTAGGAATAAAATTACTTTACATCCCACTCTTTGACACTAGAACTACCTTTATGATCCGCTCCATCTGGGTTTAAATGCATTCTTTTCTGGCACTCTGAGCAGCTCATTAGAAACCGTGTCACCGCTTCTCTCGGTAGGAAGGCATAGGTCTCTGAAATCTGAAATGAATAACAAAATATAGGTGTTATTATATAAGCTGATTGAACATGATTTAACAGAACTGATCATTACATTTCCAAATAAGGCATGTTATCTTATAATGCCAGGAAGCACAATGAAAGCATGTTCTGCATGCTGTGTAGGACTTAAAGAAACATCTATCCCATCTGCCTACTTATCATCTAATGGCTAATAACAGTCAATACTGAAGATGCTGTCACTCTGAGGTTTGTTTTCTGTTTACTGGGGTTTTTTTTCCAATTCATTTCAGCAAAGAGATTCATACATACCAGGAATCCCACTGAGAGATGGTTTTTGAAAGAGTTAAAAGCAACCTTCTTATAACCAATAGCGAAAAAAGAAAGTGCTTGGCTTGTTTGCTCTATTTATTTTTATTGTAACAGATGCAGGACTCAGTGTATTAGGAGCACTGACAGACTCCTTATTATTTTAACTCGTAATTGAATATTTTGTAAAAATATTCTTGGAAAGCTTGTGATTTAATATTATGCAGTATATTATTATTACTAACAGTTAAAGAATTTGGGAATCACTTCATTTTAAACACTGTTTTTTTTTACCTGGAGATACCTTGAAAAAACAGATTTTGGTTGTTTCCTCATTCCAACATTATCATTCTTTCCAACCACATACTCACAAATGGGCATCAGAGGGATTTTTCTTTTTCTTTCTTGAAAGGGAAGAGAAGGAAGCAGTTCCTGTGTTTTTAAAGATTGCATTCCCCCCACCCTCAAGGATGCATATGTCTTTATAGGCATTCTGCCTTGCTGAAAAGGACCTGCCAAGCTGAAAACGAGCCAGAAGCACACTCTCTGATCACAGATAAAGAACATCTCATACTGGCTACATTAACTGTATGGCCAGGACATCAAGAAAAGTTACTATCCCTCTCTACCCAGGGCTGGTAAGATAGTAGCTGGAATAATGTTGCCCCACTACAGTTCAAGAAGGCTGCTGAGAAGCAGAAGAGGGCTCTGTGGCAGGGCACCATTGCAGCTGGAACCTAAAGGGAATTTTCAAGGAAATTTTGAGGGAGCTGGATCTATTACATGTAGGTTATGAGGCAGAGTGAGATCTAATTGCAGCCCACCAGTGCCTGAAGTGGAGTTAAAATCTGTAGAGAAACTCTTCAGAAGGTATAGCCAGGGACATCAGCCACTAACTGTGGTTTGGATGTTCAGATCAGACATCATCAAAGGCTTCTTCACTAAGAGACCAGTGCACTGGAGCAGCTTTAACAGATGGGTGGAAGAATCTCCAAACTTTGATATTTTCAAGACATTACAAGGCACAGCCATAGCTTTGCTGTGATTTGACATATCTGCTGATGTTTGTGTACCCTGAGCAGTGCAAGTGGTGTAAGGCATCTCTAGCCTTTGTTTTCCCAATCAAGGTGGTTGCCTTGCAATGGAGATAATCCTTAATGAAAAACAAAGTGCCAGCAAGAGAGATTAGAAGAGTCAACTGGTATCTGCTTGGTGTAAAATCAGAGCAGGATTTGATTTCCTGCACAGCACTGTGTTGATGCAAAGTCTCCATAGGAGGTGCAGAAGGATGGAGGTCTGTGAAAGTGTGGTATAGAAAGGAGAAGTTAACTTTACCTGCACGTAAATGGGATTACATACTGTGCAAATCACTTCTGCTCCTCACAAGGGTACCAAGAGGAGGAGGAATGGCCAGTTTTAACTCTCTTACACTCTTCTCTTGGGCTTATCACCTCCTTAACCTGTACACTTCCTAAATCTCCATTGACCAAATTGATCAGTGACAGCATTTTGGAAAACAGGTGGAGTTTGTTGCTGTGACAGAAATCATGAAAATACATGGAAATGATGCACTGTAAAATAAGAATGCAAATTAGACCATCCTGTTTATGATATTGTTGTTCAGGTTGCTTATTGTTGCTGCTTTCTTCTATAACAGAAACCTTATTTTAGGGGAGACAATGGGATTAGTATAAAAGCAAAGCATATTCTGGGATGAAAATTGGCAAAGATTTTCTCAGGGACTGAAGCAATTTATCTGAAAATGAAGGCACTAAATGAAGCCTTTCTGAATAGGAGATCCCACCAAAAAATATTTTCAGATTATTTTTCCTGAGTTTTATACAACAGAACAGATGCTTGTTTACCTTTCAAAATATGAAACATTGCTTATATTCATGGTTTATGGAATCTAAAAAAAGAACTTAAAATCAGCTAGAATTTGTCATTAAGAAAATTGGTAAGTGCATATACGCAGCAACCTCTCTCTCATAACATTTAACACATTTAGCACTGTATTGAAATTAATGGAGCTTACCCATGGATTTGTTACTTGTCTGCATTTGGTAGGAATGCTCCATTTATTTTAATCAAGCATCTCTGTCAAAATTCCAGTTCTGCTCAAACAAGATGAAAATCCTCCATGGAAAGCAAGTGAGCTAAGGCCCAGATTTGATAGGTATGCTCCACTGACTATAAGGGAACTGGGTTTTATAACTAAATTTGTCCACACAGCAGATGCTTGTGTCTCCAACCTCCCACTGCAACACAGTTTTAAGGATGTCCTTCCCTAAATAACACCAGTTTTCACCAACTTCCTCCTCTGTTTACTTTGTAATTTGAATCAGTCACATTCCAAGACTCCAGCCTGTATAAACTGGCATGACACAATAGGTAGGACATTAAAAAAGATATGTAGAGGACATAACCCACAGCTTTCCTTACTCTTGCTGTTTGTACATAGACAAAGAGCCCTTTCCAATTTTCAACGCCAGAAAGCTTACAAGCACCACCACCACCCCAAACCTCACATCCCCAGCAGTGCAGGCTCCTGTTTGTTTTTCCCATTAAAGAAGGGCACATCTATTGTATAAGATGCAGATAGTCCCTTGCCCTCTCTGGCCCTGCTTCGAACCAGCTGGCTTAGCACCAGCTGTAGCCAGGAAGCTCTCGAGCTGAAATAGCACAAGGCCAAACAGAAAATCCAGTATTTCAGCTGCTCAGTAAGAATGCTCGTGCCCAAGGCTGGGTTGGTGTAGTTCATGAAGATGGCTTGCATATGAGTGTTTCAGAACACAACCTGGAGGCCTATGACACTTGCTAAGTAACTGCACAGAAATACCTTAGTCGGTGGTCTGACTTCATCGTGAAAAATTGTTTCTGTCCTCTGTTCTATCCAAAAGAAAGCAGCAATGACTCAGCCCTACTGATGCTGTATATTCCCACTGCTTTCAGTGGCCCTGCTCCTACAGCTCCTCTCAAGGCCGTTAGCTAACAAAAAATATAAACAGAACAGCTCATTCAGTGCTGTGCTGCAATAAGAGAATACTGGATTATTGCAATTCCTCCAGAAAGCCCTGGAAACACAGACACTTCTATATTTTAAGAACAAAAATAAAGCCAGAAAAGTGAACTGAAGTGTGGGATATTGCATTATTTACATCCACACACCGACAAAGCAGACCAGCATATTTTTGGGATGACATACAGGAAACTGCTCATGCAGATGCCTGTACCAATCAGAGAACAATCAGTGCTGATTTCCCATATTGATAAAAGTGCTTGGACTGCTTTAAAAAAAAAATTATGTTGTGTTGTTTTTTTTTAAATATGAAGCTTTAGAAGTATCTTTAAGGGATTCCTTATTCTTACTGGAATATCTATTAGTTTATCTTCTGTTGCTTGTAGAAACAGGTTACCTTGCATCTGTCTGTATTCTGTATAACAGAGAAATCAGAACATAAGCAGATTCTAGCATGCTGGTGTTTAGGTACTGTGTAGTGTTTTTTACATTTTAAAGGGGGAAAAAAATACAAAAAGGAAACTAGACATCTGGAGGATATAAGCAAAAAGTACAAAAATCATACAGGGTTTGTTTTATCATCAGAGGTTACAGGATGAAGCAAACATTCCCTAACAACACAGTCCACACACCTACACATGCTTCATTTTAACTGTGAACTCAGAGGAAAATAAAGAGTTTACTTCAGTGGCTTAAGTCAAAACTTTTATGAACCTATTTCCCATTCAGAAAACACCTATGATAGAATAGATTTTGACATGTACTAACCAATCCAAAACATCACCCCACAATGAAGGCCCCCTAGACCTATAACTGACCTACGTGCCATTTACTGGGTCCTGTGAAGAACTCAACTACTACAAGCCAAGTAATCCAGTACTTGAGAGTGTAATCTGATTTACACTGGAGCTAAGTGACGCATGCCCTGACTGTCTGTGAGAAGTGTATTGTATTCCTCCTGCATCCCTGCAGGCACAGAAAACGGGCAAATTCTCCTTTATGCTCTCCAATATTCAGATGATTTAAGTGCAGGATGTTGTGATGATGTAGCCTTCAGAGCTTATTTGGAAAACTAACAAGCTTTAAACTGAAAGGCAGATTTTAGGACACATATGGCAGAGGAGGAAAGACAAGTGTGAGGAGAGGGAGTGAAATTTTGCAAGTGAACCTATTAACCCCTACAGAATTAACATGGGGGATGTATGTGTAGTCTGGAAGATACAATGTGTCAGAATAGAGATTTTTTTGTTGTTGTTGCTGTATGTGTGTATTTTTTTAATTAAGGAGCGTAAGATGATCCAAAGAAGACTTCCAAAAGTAGAGAGAGAGGGAGACAGGGAGAGAGAGAGAAGATGCTAATCTGTCCTGGGCCCACAGCCATCAAACCAGGTGGCAGAAACGGGTTTCTTGATGACAGGAGGGCAAGCCACCCAAGGAAAGTCCTCTCTTTTCCTCAGCAAGAGGTCAGAATAGAAGGCTGACATAGGAAAGCAGATCTATTACTGCTGCAAGCTTTATCAAGAGCTTGCTACTCTGCTATACTGGGGAAAAAGCTATTCCCTCTCATACTAAACTTGCACTTCACAGCTCCCTTCTCTTCCCTCCCCACGCAGCAGAAGCCTCTTTCTGTGAGGGAAGCAATGGGGAACACCTGCCAGTGGGACCACTGCCAGGACACTCAACACTTGCCCTTTGCAAAGAAGGAAGAACAAGTCCATAGAGTAAAAGTGCACAGGGCTCAGCTGTTTTGCTGTGCACACACAAACAGCGGGGACAGAGGGATTTAAGCATCTTAAGACCCTGCACAAACCTCATATTCTTCCACTTCCCCAAGGACAAAGTCTGCCCTGGACAGAAACCAGCCAGGCCACAAACCTGCTGTAACCCTGTTTGATCAGGGAAGCTGTAATGGAAGGAGATGATGTTATTTCACAGTGCAACCTGTCAAGAAGTTCTTCCCCAAGGAAAATGCATTCACTGTGATGTTCAGAGGGGACTTGTAGGCACATTCCTGGTTTGGGAGAGGAAAAGAATTGTGCCCCGTTTCACAATGTGAGGGAGGATTTTCTTAGCACAGCAGGAAAGAGGGGGGTTACTCAACAGCCTGGTCCCAAACCAATAAACATTTATCACTGCAATAGCTGCATGAAGCACAGGACCCCAGGTATTGCCCCACACCTAACAGACTCCTGTTATGCCTCAGATGTTACATATTTATGCACTACCTGTCTGATCAGAGTCTTGCCTCAAGCTACTTTCCCTTGACACATCAATATCTTCCCCACATTTTACAAGCCTGCTTCTCTTCCAGCTCATCAGTCCAGTGCTCTTTTTTCATTCATGGGTTGGGAGTTTTATTAACTGACCCATTTCTCCTCCTCAGACATCGCAACCCTCACTCACAACTCAAGTTCACTGCTGTAATGTTTCAAGGCTTTGCACAGTGGCTACCCAGGCTCAACAAGGCAGATATTAGATCATCCTCCACAGGTATTCCAGTAGAATATGCACATAGAATTTAAGGTGCTTAAGGTGGCTATGAGACTTACACAATGACTTCTCAGGTAGATGACACACTTAGTTATGGGAAACTTTGTCCAGATATAACATACAAAGGTGAGGCGCTTACTGTATTTTTAAATGAATGAAAAGCTAATGTCTTTTTTTAAGAATATTAAAGTAAAGAAAATAAAATCTACTCTGAAATGTAGAGCTGGATCACTAAATCTGGCCTACTTGCACCCATAGCTTGGCCTGAGAGGAGGCAGAGGTGTTCTCCATCTTCAGTCTCGTAACAGACCATTTGAGTTGCTTGAAAAATGCAATGAGGCTATTTTATTTTTTTTCCCTATTTTACACTGAATCACAAAGAGTTGTCCTAACAGCTTGAGCCTGTTGCATTATACTGCTACTAGAGCCACAACTTTTCCCAGTTACTCCCACCTCCGATGTACCCTCAGCACTTGAATTTAAATTTTAGATACAGCTGAATACTTTAAATTGAGAAACGTAGCTCTACAAAGGCACGGGAAGCCCGCTGTGCACTTGTTGCACGTCTTTCACAATACACCAGACAGATTCTTTTCTTGAGCACTTCTTTCCTGTGCATCCCCATCTCCACTTTGACACCACAGTTCTCCTCTCAGGGTGGGATGCCTATACAAAAATATGTCCTTTAAGACTGATAATCAAAGTTCTATCCCAAAGCAACTCAGTTCTGCTTGGGCAGCGCTGCTTTCCTTGGCACCAAGGAACAGGCTCTTTGCACCTTCCTAGCTACCTGGGCCCCTGCTGAGCAACCAACTCAGCTGGGCCTTGTGTCACATACCCTGCCTTTGGGAGGGAATTATCTCCCAGATCAAGGCCCTCCACATTTTCCCTGTTTGTAAACTTCCTTGGGAACCAGGGAACTAACTGAGGTTATAAACATCATATTAAGTATTCCTCCAGCCTGGCATACTCCAGGTATGATTTAACAGTCTTGGTTCCATTTTAGATAGACAGACAGACAGATAGATAGATATAAGCCAGGTCTTTTATTGCTGGTGCAGATCTACGTACAGTTAAGCTGGCACGAACACAGCCCATCAGTCTTACATTGCATACAAGTCCAACATTTGAAATGAGCACAAAACCTGCCAGGTTTTGTGCTGGGAAGCTCACTCTTTTTTCTGTATTTTCAAGGTTACACTCCCACATCATCTACACAGACTTAGTACAATTCAGTTCTCACTTGTTAGTGTGCAGAGAAGAAGAAAACAGGACCTTATTCTAAACTTAAATATTGAAGCACAGATGCTTTCCTAATTAATCTATAGAGTTTGTGCCAAGCAATAATAAAGTTTGAGTTTGGTACATCGCTGCCCCAATTAAAATAGAAAGTCTGCTTTCCAATACACTGCTCTTTTAGAGGTACCAAGCACCACATCCTATTTATCTTCCTGTGCAGCGCTGCTGTAGGAAATCCCACAGCAAGTAATCAGTTGTAAAAATTGCCATTCCTTTCTCCACAGTTAACATAAATTTGGGCAGATTACAGATTCACCGAGTTTGTAAACTCTTCTGAACAACCTTTCAGAGACACATACTGATGTATTTCAGCACTCCAGCATCTGGGGTGACTCTATCAAAAATTTAAAAGGCTCTACCTATACCAAATTTGTTATTCTAGATCAATACAAACAGTTGTTAATTAAGTCACTTTTGACAATTTCATTACCATTCTAATCATGCTTGAGTGCTATCCAAAACTGGGAGGGAAGCAGGTTCACTATGGAAAAATAGACACACATATAAGCAAACTAATTATTTGAAATTAATACATTACAATTCTTGGGACTGTGCTATTCATTCTTTTTAGAAATAGTCAGGTACTGAAAATCCATGAAAATATTTATGAACTTCAGAAGTTTAGTAATTTTGTACCAAAGAAATTGTACCAAAGAAGTGGTGGTTTTGGACAATAAATTTCTTTGTTAAAATGCTTCAGTTACCCAGTCAGAGAGTGGCAGCAATGTGATCATCACATGCCAGGAATTATGAATAACAAATAGCAGTTGTAGCATGCAGTTTGTGAACCATCCTTCCTGTAAAAATTCCTCACTCCAACTATTTGGTGAGTACTTATGCATGATAAAAACATTCTCAGATCTCAAGGATGATTCACTTTTGACATGTGAATAAAGAAACAAGACTAAATTAACCTTGCTCCCAGTTCACTTAATAAAATTAAACCCCACCAAAGTACTTAAGTTTGATTTATAAAGCTTTTAGGGTATAATGTTTTGTGAGACAGTTACCTAAGATACTACTTCTTTCCTCCTGCAATGCCACAGAGGAGACAGATACTGCGTGGCTTGCTGGAAGAGGTCGATGCTACAGCTCATCATTTCTAGTGAAGGCATTTTCATGGACAGGTCCAGTAAAGCTGTGTGCATTTCCTCAGCTAGTCTGGTAGACTTTCAGGCCTGTTTACTTCACCTAATTCTCATGTTGGGATAGAAAGCCAGAGTTTATATTAGTTTGTTCTGGAGCCTTTCTTCCTTTTTTTTTTAATCTATGGAAGTCTTTAAAAAACATCTATGTGAATGCTGTCCTTGGGAAATAGGACTCAGTGCCCTTAATAAATTAATATGCAAGGAAATGAATGCACAAATACTGCAGTTTCTGGTAAAGACACAAACTTACACTTGGGCATCCGTATCCTCTGCTAATAACAACGTAATAAGCTCAGGTCTCAATTGTAATAAAAGCTGACGTCAAATCAAACTACTGCATAGGCGATTGAATCTGCACAGGTAGCTCTCCACACAGAAGACAGACAAGTTGTCTTTCACGCTGTTTGCAATAAGTAAATTTCTTATCTGACTTGGAATCATGGGCCTCTTACAGTAATAAATATTATACTTGGCATGTATTTGTAGGATGATGACTTAAAGTATTGTATTTATAGTTGGCAGTGTTCCTTATACTTGTATATTAGTCTACAAAGCTTGTGACCTATACCTCTGAACAGCTTGCTGAATTAAACAAAAGAGAAAGGACAATAAAAACATTACTTTCCTAATGCTTTCTAAGAGAGAAGACCAAATATCAAAATGGCTGAGCTATCAGATGAAAATTAATTTAGACAGTTTGTGTTTGTTCACCCTTAAATAACACTTCAAGCCTTACAAAAGCACACCCAAATGACTGATGTCTTCCTTCATACATCTATCTTAAGGTCAATACCGCTGGGAACGAATTATAAGAAATGTTGCCAAGAGCTTATCCAACAATAAACCATCTGAAATAGCCCATAAATAAAATATCTGTGAAGGGATTCATAGATACATGGTAAAGATTGTTATATACTTGAAAAAAACAGTAATGGAAAAATAGCTATTTCTTACGGCTAAAATTGAAGATGTGACTATGAGAAACCCTGATTTCCCCCACATTTTGGTGTCCTCTGACAAAAACCAGCTGACATGACTGCAGATTGTTCTTAAGGTGAAGATGATTGTGTTCAGGGGGAGAGGCCCTGCGCACAGCCCCCCACCAGCCTTGTCCCCCTGGGGCCATGGGGAGAGGTGCTTTGGATGGCCTGCACCCTGGCAGGGGCTACGGGATGGACCCTGGTTGGGAGCCCCTGCCCTGCTGCCCTGGGGGAGCCCCTGGTGCTTCCACAGCTGGAAACAGCTGGGCGGGTGGATCAGGATCAGGCTAGCCCCATCACAGCCCTCCACGTAGAAGTTTGGCCATCCAAATCCAGACAAGCACATATATTTTAAGCACCTTGGGAAAGTGCAGTAAATGTTTCATTAGTTCTCTGCAAGAGAATAAAGTGTTGTATTCGTGCCACTATCCACAAAAGCTATTTAGAGCTGTTTTAAGACAGTGGCTGAGCTGCTCAGGTCAAGCAACAACATGCAATTAAAAATCTTAGAAATAATAATTTCTCTCTTCTCAGCTGGTTTATGCAGGTGTGAGAGCTGCCCTCTCAATAATTCCCTCATTGTACCTAGGAGCTTTCCAACCTCTGGAATTTAGAATATTTACAACTTTTCATACCATTAAACCATTAAGTATACTTAGTCTGCAGCAATAAACTACAAGGCAACTTAATTCATATGCTGAAGTACAGCACCTCATTTAGCAAAGTTGTGGCAACACCTTCTAAGTCTTCTTTAAGACTTTATCCATTTAATAATAATTAATTAATACAGAGTTATTAGAGAAATTGTCAAACCACCATAGAAAGACTAAATTCTCTGCTTGCACCGTTGAGAAAACCTCTACCAAAGTCTATGCAAATGGCCTTTATTAAACAGAAAATGTGATTTCTTCACTGTACGTTTTCATCCATTGTTGAAAAATCTCTAAATTAAATTTGAAAGTGAGGGTTGCAGCATTAATCCAGCTGGAAAAAGTTGTGTGCCATGTAACAGCCCAAATAATTCCCACTTTTAGAGTCTGATGTTCATTTTTAGTTGTTTGTTTGTTTGTTTGTTTTTTTACTTACTGCTTTATACGTTCTCTTTTGTCCAGCATGTTTTCTGATTTGTTCTCCATTAGGCCCAGTTTCAACATGCATGGAATAAATAATGTCAAAGAAATCTTCTACGACGGCTACCCGCCGTAAAGACAGCTTCTCATCTACACCTACTCCATCCTGAAAAGAAAAAAAAAGAGAAAAGAAAAAGTAAGGAGGACAAGACAAATACATAAATCTTGTTAATCATGGGAGACATTCTCCTTTTTCAGCAGGTAGTTAAAGCCCTTTCCACTGTGATCTGGCACTCCCCCACCCTGTGAGTGACAGAAGCAGTGTCTTAGGAAAGCTGTATGATCAGAAGATCATCTGGACCCTTCCGAGCAGTCCACTTTGCCAAGCCAGGGCTTTTGCTCTCTCGATAGAAAGTGAGCTTTCACTCCATTATTTAAAAAAACAAAACAAAAAGTGCCTCTACTTCTTTCTCCAAATGCACAAACAAGATTCAAAGGCAGAAGCAGCCCCAAACGTGTGGCACAGAAATGCATTATGCGGCTGTTAATAAGAACGCAATAGCTCTTTTATCCTCTCACTCCCCTCCCAGCAAATCTGTACCCAGCACTTCATAAAGGTACTTAATAAAAGGTTTTAATTCACAGGTGACAGAGCCGACTGCAATTATGAATACAAAGGGAGTTGTTACAAACAATTTACACCCGAAAAAGCTGCCTGAAAATATGCTACATGAAGACATAGCGCAGTATGGGGGGGGGGAAAGGATGGTTTTTAAATTGATGATCTCTGCACACAGATGTCTGGTAGGATCAAGTGACAGAAAAGTGAGGACAACTACCATCTGATTTTCCAAAGTGATAGTGCCATGGTAGCTAAAGACTTCTGAACAGACACAGTCCCCAATGTCTGAAATTAATCAGTGCAGTTCAGTTTCCCCCTTTTAAATAGGACCATCCGCCTGAGGGGTTTTCTTTTGTTTGTTTTGCAGCTGTCTATGGATTCAGCTCTACTGAAGGAGCAGGAACCGGGACCCTTCATTTTCCTGAGCAGGCCTCTATCAAGTGGGCTGTGTTTTGGAATACAATATATGAAAAATAAACTAAGAATGGCCAATTCACTTGCACTCCAGCACAGAATTTGAATATAGACCTCATTACAGCAGCAGTGTCACCCAACCTTCAATGTGTATATTAAGCAGTAAGAGCTCTCTGAACTTAACACGTCTGATAATATCACTACTGCTGCTGTAATTCACGCCACAACAAAACTGATTTACATTGACCATTTTGTGGCAAAATATGGGCAATTATCGCTGCTGTGACCAAATAAAGATGAAAGATGAGAAATTAAAAGGCAATAATTAAGTACAACCCCCAGCTGCCATCCCCCTGCTCCTATCTTCTTGCTAACCCATTCCAATAAGTATACTGAATGGGGATAAACATGATTTATTTTTCTCACTCTCCCTATTTTCATTCCAGACCACTTACTTTTATTTTTCATACAGTTCATGGAAAGAACTCAAATAATCCCAATGGCCCCAAAAAAGCCCTCAGGGTGACACAGAAGAGCTCTGACACATTCCCAGGAGTGATGGAGGAAATGTCAGTGCCTTTATAGCCTAACTTTCTAAATGTGCATGACTCCAAATGATATCGGGTTAGGTGTTGATAGCCACCAGTCAGATAGGTTTTGTCCTGTCCTGCTCCAGTACACCCAGCCTTCTTCAGAGAGGTCCCTGCCCAAAGCTACATGGTCTCTTCCCCCTGCACAGCAGATTGAGCTCTTTATACCCAAGAGGCAGGTGGACCAGAGCAGAACTCCCACCCAAGCATGAAGAGAGGACTGCCATACTCCCGATGGAAGTAACCGCTGAGGATTCAGCGTGGAGGATGAGGAACTGGCAGTGCAGTCTCCACCACAGGTTAAAACCTCAGAGACATTGGTTGGGAACAATTGCTCCAAGAAGGCAGCAAGGCTCCCATCCCATAAACAGTCCCTAAAATTTCACAAACCATGAGATCAAAAATTTTGTGGCATCATGACAGGTTCTGGTATCAGCATCATTAAGAATTTGCTTGACATTGCCCACTAGTTAAAAAAAAATAAAACAAGTTCTAGATGGGGACAACACAGAATCCAGATCTTTGCAGCTTTAATCTTTAGGAGAATTCACACGTGAGCTCTGTTGGGGGGCCTGTCTTCAATCATTATTTTCTCACCACCCAAATGGCACGGTGGGATCCCTAATGATTTCAAACACTCATGATGACGACAGTGTTATCTCACGCCGCTCTCCGAACGCTCAGAAGTTTATAGTGTTGATTAACTGATAAAGATTTAATCTGTTTATTACTAATGAGTTTTGTTTTAAGAAATTTCCTAGGGGGGAGCTCTCTTTTTTAATTAAAGAGAAATGCATTACAACAATATTAATTTAAAACCTGAGATGCCACCTCAGCAGAGCTGACACACGCGAACATTAGGAATACATTCAAAGAAGAAACTCAAAACCAAAACTCACTTTGGTGCTTTTGGCAGCCATAATGAGCAGTGCTCTTTTCTGATGGTCCTCCTACCTCCCTTCCCAGACCCTGATACCTAAGGGAGGTATGCATGCTGTGGGTGTGCTCTTGAAGCTGCATTTCTCCATCCAGCTGAATAAAACAGGAAGCAATGCTACTACTTCTAAAAATACAAGGAAGTAAAATCTGCTCAAATTCTCTGTCACGCCTCCTAATTGAAGTGCCACAAAATGAATACAAACTTTCCAAATCTTGTCAGTCAAAAAGAGAAGGACAAAAATGGTTTACACAGAGTGGAAGCTGCTTCAGGGGAAGACTACTATCATTTATCATTTGTGCTTGTGACTTCATGATAACTTTGGGGCTGGGCATGACTAGGTCAGGCTCCATTCTGCTTGGTGCTGTACAAGGCAATGCAGTAGACTTTGCTTCAGAAAGCCTGCAATGCTGCAGAAGGTGCTGAGTTGCTACAAGTAAGCTGTTCAGTCCATCCAACAACATGCAGTGCTGTGCAGAGACACGAGCCTCAGCTGGAGAAGCGATGCACCAGGTGAGTAACCCAAATAAGGTAGCTACTTACTGAGATTTTTGATAACCCAACTCTGACATCCCAATAAGTAAGAAGCTGGGCAAATGACACAAATTCAAATCTCCATCTAAACCATAAAGTCTCTGAAGTGGACACAGCTGTATCAGGTTTGCCTGCCCTATGCCATTGCACTAGACTTTTATCCCCAAATTGCTATTTGATAACGGCATTAACGAAGCAGCTCTACTTTACAAGCTGGCTTTGGGTAAAAATTTTCACAGTGCCAAAGGGAACATTTTTTTAGCCTCAGCTAAGGCTAAAAGGAGACAAATGAGGGCATAGATGATAATGCGATTCAGATGTCTGAAAGGCTATGAAATGTCCACAAGGGACAGGACAAGTAATAGGCTTAACCTACTGCATGGGAGATTTACATTAGACACTAGGAAAAACTTACTCTTGATGTGGAGAGTCCAGTGCACTAATAGTTTGCCTGGGGAGGCTGTGGGATCTCTGTCACAGAAGGATTTTGAGACTAGGTTAGACAAATATG
This sequence comes from Chloroceryle aenea, assembly GCA_013399075.1. Taxonomy (NCBI): domain Eukaryota; kingdom Metazoa; phylum Chordata; class Aves; order Coraciiformes; family Cerylidae; genus Chloroceryle; species Chloroceryle aenea. The sequence goes on from VWZY01004297.1 coordinate 387,238, forward strand.
TCAGGGATAGTTTGAGTAAATCCTGTCTGGATAGACTAGATATTGAGTTCCTTGTTGATAACTCTATGACTGAAAAGCTTAAATACCACTTTCAAGTGACTTGGGCACTAACAACTCTGGAATAGCATGGAGGATATTTATACATCACTAATGTATTTTTAGGCCTTTCATTCATTATGGCAAGAGTCCAAGCCCTACTTTCAAAAATTATTTTGGAACAGAAGCCTCACTGAATACTTCTCTTCAAAAATGGGACTTAGACTCTGAAATCTTTTGGGCTGAGTTTCGTCCCACTTGTTCTGGCCATCACAGAGGTACGCCCTTATCCCAAACCAGCTCTCTCCCATTCCTCTCCAGCCAACAGCACAACAGGCACTGCCACCATACAGCTCATCCTTACAACTGCTGAAATGGTTTCAATCTCTACCAGTGAGAAACTTCTTAAGTTTACTCTTTGCCTTGCAGGGTTTCCTGTTTACTCTTGTTTTTATGCTTATTCAATGCTCTTCCTATGTTCTTAGGATACAAATAAATAGATATTTCCTTTTGTTTTCAGCCCTACAAATTCCATTTGCACTCTGAGATTAAAGTTGTTTCTTTGTTTGTTTTTGGATATCTACACAAAGAAAAAATTTCTAGACCGAAGTGACATTTACAGAGAGTTGTGCAGCTCTCAGCACGTGCAGCGGATCCCTTTGAACAGGAATGCTTGAGGGGAAAGTCGCTCTCTTTTATTGAGGTGGAACCCACAAGGCTAGTGGGAATAAAGAAGGGAAAAATAGTTTGCCAGTGAAACTCTTAGTCAAGAGGGCAAAAAAATCTACTAAATGAAAGGCTGTCATTTTTACAATTACTTTGCAGAGAAGGAGAAGATGCAATACAAACCTCTAAATATACAGACACTGAAACAAAAGCGCTCACAATTCCTTGCTTGAGAATACCTGCACCATCTCACGCTGAACTTTGGGGGGGGGGGGAAATAGGTCTTACAAAACACCCTCTTGATTCATGAATGAATAGAACTACCAGCACCTTACAGTGTTTGAAAAATATTCCTATAAACACACGACAGATGGAAATGGAAAATAAAAGTAAAGGCTTGGTTAGTGGGTTTATAGAAAAATAAAACCCACTAGGTCTAGGTTCAGGTCTATAAAATCCTCTGTTGTAAAATCATCATCAGCATCTACAAACCATAAGGAGTAGCCAGAAGTAGCAGTCAGCCTCAACATTTCATAAAGTAACATACCTAGCGTACAAATGGAAGACTGCTTGGAATGCAGAAATACCACACATCACTTCTTTTTTTAATATCTATCACTGGTTCAGATGACAGCAGAGTTAAAGCACAGTTGTGTCACCACACCTCATCACTGAAACGTTTTGTACTGCAACTGTTAGGAGGAACCAGTGGTAGTTTATGTATAACGTGAGCCTTATACATTTGTCTGCAGAAATGAGTTTAAATAAATGATCAGACTGAATATCCCGTTATACATTATTTCCTTTATCTACTTGCTCAGTAACTGTAAAAATATTATTTAAAAAGAGACAATATTTAAAAGGAGACATTAAAAATGTCTTTTACTCCCATAGAAACAAACAAATCTAGTCTCATCAGCACACCAATTTGAATTCCCAGGTTATTAGTACATCCATTTGAATATCTAATTCCTGTCATCACAATATAAATCTACAGCAGATCAAGAGTCATTAGTATTTGATAGCTATTATTAAGCAGCCTAAAAATAAGTAAATTGATCATTCCTATCCAGTTCCTAATGGAAAGTGCCCATAACAGCAAAAGGGGAATTATTGTTTGAAATTTATAGTTTCTATTACTCATTATATGATCTGTTTGAACAGCAAATCTCATATTTTACCAGCAGATGGAGACAGGAAAAATCAGAGCTATATTAAGGCAGAGACACACCAGAACAACCAGAACAACTTCCAGCTGACAAGTCCTTTCTCCAGAACCTTTAGAGCAACAAACCCTGCAAAGACTAAACCAATAAGCTAGGATATGGCAGCAACAGATCAAACTGCTCCTGAAAACAGATCATGAAAATAAGGAGAATAAAGTAAAATGGCAAATTAATATGCCATTTGAGATCAGAGACTAAAACTAAGCAACAGACACAATGTTTTGAAAGCTGTAGGTGAGAAGAAGTCCTCTAACTGCCTTGATAGGGGACTCCAAGAGATCAAATCAATACCAAGCAAAAGTCCCTTTGTCCTTCATCTCTTGGATCAGTCCAGATGATGGGAAAGCACCAAGCTTTGAAAGGAAACATGGGACAATAAGGAGTAAGAGCTGGGTGCCTTATAATTCTAAAAGATCCTCCCCAGAAGGACTACTGAGTCCTTTCCATTGAAGCCACCACCTGCAGTGAATCACTAGCTCCATTAAATTAAGCTCTAGCAATTAGAGATAATGGGTTGTGAAATCCACCTTGTCAGACCTTTTTTCCCCCAAAGTGTAATAAATTGGGCCTGGAGATTATTTCATGATAGGCAGGGTACCTGCAAGGGTCCATTTGGCCAAAACAGGATAACAGCCTGGTCACTGGTCTCTGAGATCAATAATTAAAGCTCTTTCCATATTGGAGAAGGGCAGAAACTTTTCAGTGTTTCTTCAGAAATGTGGATAGATAGGCAAATCTATCAGTGTCAGTGCAGGAGAGCTTTGAAAGGAAACATGGGACATGTCTACTGACTCTTGTGTCTCCTATGGAAAACAAGCATGGACATGGGAAGCAAGAGGCAATTTTAAAAAGTCACCCCAAGATCAATTGCACCCCAACACCTGAAGGAATGACAGAGAAAACCCCAGTGAGGAATAAAGGACAGGCAGAGCCTGGTTGCAGCTCACTCTTCATGTTTAAGAGCTATTCCTTAACTGAGCTCTGGATGCTCTTCTCCATTAGCACATTAACACCTGTGGGTTTTTTTCCATAGGTGTTTAAATATTTACACAACCATTCGGAACAAAAATGGATCACAGGACAGGCCACATTTTACTCTCTGTGAAGTCTGCTGCTGCAGGCCAACCAAACACCAGGAGCTGTACCTCTGTAAGCAGGCAGAGCCCCACGTGAGCAGCAGATCTGTAGAGCAAAGCAGCTGGTACCAAGGAGATGATTCCACACCATACATATTTTGGGTTAGCTCTAACCTGGTCCCCTGCACTGGACACCTGCTTCTGGTGGCAACCCAGGAAGTGCATACCTGGAATAGATGCCAGTTTTCCTTCACTTAAAGGAATCTGGTTCGTGCACTGAAAAAAAAACCAGTGCAGTGTGACACAGCAAGCTTGGTCAGGAGCTTTATTTCAAAGGCAAATTAATTCTCCAGCTAAAACATCAGTGCAAATGCAGCTATAGCTTCCTTGGTGAGACCATGAGGTAAGATTTTTCACACATGCACATCAGCTAAATTGATGAGGAAGATCCTGAAGTATCTAGCTCAGGGGTACACGTGGCCCTGGTGTGACTGGGAGAACAGAAAGAAGCTGAACAAACACTTACTCTGATGTGGAGACTGTATTTGCAACATTACTCCCTCTACCTGCCTCCCTCTCCAGCAAATTCCTGCCTACTTCGACTTAAACAACAGATGATGCTTCCAACATTAGATGTAGTCTGATGATAGCTGGCCTGTTTTCCTTTTCTTTGACAGGGAAAGAAAATTAATGCTGTATTCCATCTACAAAAGTATGTTGAGTTGGTGTATTTAATACAGGAACAATTATCCCGGGCATTAAATGCATCCTATTCAGTGAAAAGTATGGGGCAATTCCAACTGCACCAAAGCTAAAACTGGACAGAGGAAGAGCACATAGAACATCTGTGGGGAGCTGGCAGTTTGTACTGCAAAGGTGAGTAATTTTGGTCAATTTCTAACAACAACAACAAAAATTGATTCATCAAATTGTATTTCTTTTATTTAACAGAACTTAACTATAATTTACTGATGGACTCTCCATTTTAAAAAATCATCTTGAAAATAATTTCTCATCTTAGACCATTTCAGAATAGTTTGTTCAGAAGTCTAGATTTTAAAAGGAAAGCAGGAACTATTTCTTTTTTTGCTAATCAGATTGTATTGTTTCCTGTTCCCCGAAGGCTGTCTTTTCTAGTGGGTTAGTTTTCTATTAGAAATAATTAAGTTTTGACTTTGAAGTCTATTTTTTTTTAAAAATACTCACTACAGATCTGGAAATATCCAGCACAATTCACTTGCCCACTTCAAACTCGCTGTTTGGTAAGAGGCTGAGGGTAGTAAACCTCTCTAGGACGTGAAGGACAGCTGAGCAGAGGAGGAGTGTATCAGAGCCAAATTTACCTGAAGTTTTTGTTCAAGCCCACGTTCACGATCAGAGTTTTAATGCATTTATTACTTCTTGATGACTCATTAAAGGATTCGTCTGGGTATGAGGAACTTCTACTAGAATTTTCTGTAATTCTGTGCATTCCATCAAATTGCAGTTTTTAAGCTTAAGAAACTGCAAAGACTTCTACCATGAAACAGGATGAATTTGTGTGAAAATTCATCCCGTTAAAGTAACACATTATTCTTTTGCTGAAACTAAAACTGAACATAGAGGTAAGTATTAGGATAGCTATAAAATAAGATTACTCCTAACAAACAGAAGTCAAAAAAAGTTCAAAGAAGCAATTCTGAGGCTGGTGGTAATCTCTCTGTGTAGAGATTTCTGCAGTTGTTCACCAAATTGTAAATACAGTGTCTGGCTAAGCAAACAAACAGGATAATAATTCAGTGAAGCATGAGAGACCACTAAGTGTAGAAATACCCACATGCCATTCCCTTTAAACACTTTATCATGTCTTCCTACTCTTCATACCTTTTATCTGACAAGTATATCTGCCAAGCTGTGAAGAGTTAGTCCAAGACTTGTCCGGAGAAGATTGCAATGCCAGGGGAACTGCTCCGCAGGGGAACTGCCTTTTCAATCCCATGGGTAATCTGGAAGGGTCAGCTGCTCCCGGTGGATACTGAAGGGACTTCAGCTCCCCACTCTGACAGCTCAGCACGCCGAACAATCATGGCCAGGGAACTTTGCTTCTGAAAGTTACTAGCCCTGGCAATGCATACCAAACTTAGCTTTACTTTCATCTCAAAATAGTTCTTTGTATCTATACAGTACTTCCGTGAGAAAGAAGATTTGCTTTTCCCAAGTAAGGTTACCAGGATAAAACAACTAATTCTCTTCAAATACATTTGACTGTAGAGGGTTTTAAAATGAAAGAGTGAATCCTAGAGCAGACCTGTTTAGTAGGTTCTGGGGTTTTTTACCTGAACTGTAGTATCTGGTATTGTCATCAGTTCAGCAAATATAAACAGGCAAGCTACTAAATGTTAACTCCTGACATTCCTATCATGTTCCCCAAACTGACAGTCACAGTTGTATTCTGAAGTGTGCTATACTTTACAGGTATTCAAGCACTAGGGGAATGCAATGTAGATCTATAATGCCACCTTTTTTCAGACTGATGAAATGCAACTACTGTACTCCAAAAAGTAACCTAACACCAAAGTGAAACTTAAATAATGAGAACTCATTACCCCAAAGTGTCTCCTGTGAATTAAATGTATATTTTTAAATTATATTCCAAATACTCATGAGCCTCTGATGCAAGGATGTTTGCAGAAGGAGCTTTTGTAATAAATAACATGATACGCAAGTGCCCAGAGTTACATATGGCAATCAGGTGCCAAGAAGATACCACAATATAGATCACCACAGCTCAGTGACAAAACTTAAAAAAAACCTGCTTCAAAATCCTAGTTAATTAGTAAAATACTTCCAACCATCGGGAGAACTGAAGGCTGGATCGGAGGACTGCTAACGGGATATAGCGTTTGTGTGTCTAGATCTCTAGGTCCAACTCCAGCAAGGGCTTTTATCTCTGAAAGTTGCTTCCACCTGCTGCCTACTGCAAGGAATAGCCCTGGGGTGGCAGGGAGATGAAGTGAGCGACCTCATCTCTCCCACCGATGGTTCTGCTACAGCTGTTCACTTGCTTGTACAAAACGAGTTCATGGTCTCAGCACAGTTCCCAGCAGACAGCTGTCTCCATCGCCAAAAACCACTGCTACAACTGACCATTAGGTGCCATTAATTGGTAACCTCATTAGCAACATCAGTAAAGACACCGGGGATCGGATTTTAAGCTGCACTGGTCCTGTAAAGGCAGCTTATGGTAGGGACAGATGAGAAAACATCAGTGGCTTTGCATCACCCGTACAACACCTTGGTGCTGGTACAGTCCAGGCACTGGGTCAGGAACCTCACTTGCAGGGGAAAGTACAGAATAATGACAACTGTCCCCAGCTCCAGTGCCAATGGGAACAGGAGTCTCCAGGGCACCCCATACCCCACCTACGGCTCCATTACCAATACACATCCCATACTGGAAGAAAGCTGTTGCAGGGAGCAAAGAGATGCTTCCAAGACTGAACATTCCTGGAGTGCCTCTAGTGGAAGTCCCTCTAGATTTCTGCAAGGATGAGCGGGCAGGGATTACAAAGGGGCTTGCTATAATTGCACAGGTAATGCTACCTGACCAGGGATACAGGTCACTGGAGACCCAGAGGTCAGACCAGTACAAAACTAAATACATGGGTCTGTGCTTGACACGCTGTCTTCTGCCTGCAGGAGGTTTTAGCAGTAGTGATTGTACAGCCCTGACAACCTCCCAACATCAGCAGTAGGAACTGTAGCAGAATTAGGGTCTGTTCTCAGATGATGCAACAGAGTACCTAAAAAAATCAGGCAAAACATTGCACACACAAACTCTCCACTGGGTCTGAAACAGGAGCAGCAAATGTCATGTCAGATATTAGCAGTAAGTTTTTGGTAGCCAGCAAATGCCATGAACCAAAAGCTAAAGATGTTCTTCAGGAAAATTCATTATGAGGGTTGCGAAATTTATCCTTCCAGAACTACATTAAAAGATCCAAGTGTTTTGATCCTATCTTCAGACCTCAGGGACAGCTTGTGCACTCAAAACCATCATCAAACTAAATTAATTGGTAAATAAAGAATACTGCTTTTTTAATTATTATTTTGTTAATATTTGTGTGTGTGCACAGATCAGGTTTTACAAAATTAAACGACCTCAGCAGACTTCTGTGGAGCTCTTTAACAACTTATTTGTTGGCTTTTTCTTTAATTAAATTACATTTCCCTAATTCTACTTTTTTTTTTTCCCCACTCCTACAACAGCACTTTTCTCTCCTGAGTAACCTGGGCAAGAACAAGACCCAGAGGCAAAAACCTGCATTTCTGTGAGGAAGCCCCGTCGCAGGTAGATCATTTACATCATTATTTTTTCTCCTTTTAGTCTTCCTCCCTTCCTCAACCGTAAACAAAGCCCGCAGCATGAAGAGGCCAATCCTTCCCAGCAGAACCAAGTTTTGAAAAACATTGCTCAGCCATATGCTCGGTCCTGACCAGCGTGATAGTTAGGAGGCTGACATCTGCAGATGGAGAGTTCATATCCCCACTCAGCACAAACATGCTGCTACTGCACGCTGAAGTCAGTATTAGCCACACTCTGCTTAGGAGAAATTTTCAACACTGATCTACAGTTTCGACTTGCCAATTAATTTTTGCTACAGTGATGTAAATAAAATATATATATATAACGAATGGTGGTGGAGACTGGAAAAGGGAGTCTTTAAAATATTTTTGGTGATCTTCTTTAGAAGGAAAATTCTTCTGTAACAAATATTACACCGAAGCTCTTGGTGCGATAGAAAACATTTGCTAATGTGACACATGATGGACCTTCATAGCAGCCCACCAAACTCTATTTGGCACGTAGAGTTAGGCACTAAGAGAATACAACTATCTAAAAAAGTCTCCTGGACTTCTCTGAAGATACAGTAGACTCAGTTTTTCTCTAAATAAACTCAATCAACCTTTCTTTCTATAAGCACTATAAGAACATAAATCTTTCTTGCCTTACTTAATGCTCTTCTGAAAGCAGAGAGAATACTTAACTGTCTGTGGGAGTGATATTGGTTCTTCTTACAGAAGCAGTAAAATAAAATGCATTTTCACCACTACTTTGTTGTTTCTTTTCTCCCCCCTGCTCCCTTCTCAGTCTATCTGCAGCTTCTCGTGCAGTCCAAACACTTCTACCAGAGCTTAAACAGATTTATGGCTAGCAATTTCCACAGGGACTGTGCACGTTCTCTCAGGCATGCTCAGGCACCAGCACTCATCTGAGGGCTGGGAATCGAAATCTGTGTCTGTTCTGCCACTGGCAATGAAACCCAGTGGGTTCAGGCTTCTTGTGACCTTCCTTCAGACCTTTGCAGCAGAGCACTCCCGTTCCTCGAAAGCCTCTACTTAAGATAATGCTTCTGGATGAACTTTCTTTGAAATGTTTTGCACCTTTCCCTAACATGTGCATGTATCACAGATTATAAAACAGGAGAGGGAATGGAATTCTTTTCCTTTATTATGCTGCTTTGAAACTGAAACAGACATAGATGCCCGGGCTCTAAGTTCCTAACGGAAATGGGTTAGAACTTGTTACACAAGTTTTACACAGAACACTTCCTGCATCATATCTGGAGCGTGTCCTAAAGAGCAAACTGGTCAAAGCAATGGTCATTACAAACTAAAAACATCGATTTTGCAAATGCTGCTTTATCAGGTAAATTTGGATTCTTAATTTTTATAAATATCAGCTTTGTAATTTTTTAATGAAGAGTTACACCCCAGTACTAATGATGAAGGAAAACAAACTATTTCCTCAACACTACTGCAGAAAAGAGGTGTTTTGAATAAGCAGGTAATCAGATTTACCCAACATCTGATAGAAGACAGGAAATCAGAGTATTTACAAGTTGAAGACTCCCTATTAATCAGATGTTTGCCTTAATCTAGGCATGCCCATGAATTTACTACCGTACAATATTGCTTCACATGCTAATATTAGTATACGTAAAGCACAGCTGATGAAAGAAAAGATGCAGATGAAATAGTCTGCTCTGTATAATTAAATTTCATGATTATTCTTTCATGTCTACAACAGTATTTATGCAAACTCTATGAATCTTCATAATTATTAGTCCAACTCTGCTTAAACCACAAACCAAGCACCGCATTAACATTTTTTTCTTTATGTATCCTTATTTGCACTTTCTCTCTTTATATAAAAATAATAAATTTCTCAGCTGTTTACCAGAACAGGCAGAAAAGTTGAAATGTACAGCATAATGACTGTATTATTCCTCAGGTTCACCACAGTTTGGTGCTCTGTCTCCCAGTATCTTACACTACTGTGTTCAAACTGTAGGAAAACCATAATTCACCAGTCTTAAGTGACCTGTCCATTTTCTCTCTCCTCTGTGTATAGTGACTGCATTAAGATAATGGGACACAGCACTTGGATGTCTTCAGTCATAATAATGACAATAATCACGGAATCACACAATTGTCACAGTTTCTCTTCCTCTCATTACATACACATGCCATGGACAGTTTGACTGATGGATACAGCCACCCAACCCAGAGCCAGCTGCAGTTCACAGTTTAGCTTGCAACATGCTAGGGGATCTCTTGGGATGAACAGTGCTACACAGAACCAGGGACATTGCCGATGAACGAAAAATCAAAGGGTCACTTAGCTCATCCCCTGACGGAGAAGGGATTGTCTTCTGTGGCTTGTGGCGTGTCTTAAATAACTCTTCTGAGGGAGCTTTCATCACTGTCTCTGAGAGACTGTTTTACAGACTCGTAGAGGTAAATACAGCATCTTTGTCTGAGTTCATGCCAACTACCTGCTACAAAAGGTTTGCAGGCTGCTGTGCCGCTGTTCCTTAGTTATATTTATTTAGAATACAGACATATACTAACATGCTCTAGGACTCACTTTGGGAGTAGAGTTTCTCTGCCATAGTCGATCATATCTGCTGAGAAAGAGTTAGGAAGTGCCTCTCAGCAGCAGTGAGAACTAGGTGACCACCTCCCTAAGGCTTTGGCACAGCCCTGCCTTGTTTCCAGCCTAATTCCCGATTCCTGCTCTGCTCCTTCCCAAACCAGCTTTCCTTGCAAGGGGTCCAGCACAATCTTTCTTCAGAATAATAACATAATTTAACATCCCATTGAAGACTCACGCTGATTTTGATAAACTGCGGCTCAACCTCCCAAACTGTCCTGTTGTCTCTAAAAGGATGCTTTTCCTGCACGAGACTAGGGACACAACATCACCAGTTTTAGTTCCTCAGCAGAGCTGATACAGAGATCACAGTTTCACATACACGTTAGAGATGGCTAAGGGTATAAAGCTTTAAATCTATGTTACAAGGAGAGCCAACATCTATTTTCATCTTGCTGACAACCTGAACAACAACATTTTTCTTCTGCTGAACAAAACATTAACAAGGACTGAATTTGCAAATGCAAATGTTTCTTTCTGTATCAATTCAGTGTTAAGCTGCATCTTCTGAGAAGCTGCTGTGCCAACAGAAAACTGCTGCTTGCTTTTCTCAAACCCTCACCTTTTCCTTACATCAGGCTTGATTCTTCCTGGACTACATTTCCCAAGACACACTGCAAGAGGAAACCATGCATATCATGAAATATTTAGTAAAGTCAAGGATGCCAGTGGAGTAGGAATTCCTGTATTACATCTCTCTTTGTAAATACATTGCACCCACTCATTTGCTTGCACTTTATAGCAACCACTATCTCCAAATAACCTAAGAGGCTTCACAGCACTTGCACCAACAGATGGAGTCAGCTATGTGGACTGAATCTGTTCTTTATCTACACCATTTAAGCTTTTTCTGCTCTAAGAGAAATATGCTATTACTTTATTGATGGATCACACTTGCTACCCAAACCACATATAAGGCCAGTTCTCCCTCACCAGGAAAACTCTAAATTGAAAATCCTGTGTCTACTGCTGCCAAATCAGCATGGATCACCAAGAAGATGTTAAAAAGACCCCACAAACAAACCCTGTTCTGTTTTGTGCAAATAGCCTATTACAGTCCTGTATTTTGAGTGCTAGAGTCTTCAAAAGGAAATGACACAATAATTTCCCATCAAATCAAATAATTTCTGGCATAACTTTTCATTGGGAGTTTGCTTTCCGGGGAGACATCAGGCACAGCTGCATGTCTGGTGTGTTTGGTTTTTATGTATAGGGGTGTGGGAGATTAATCTCAATTTAATTCAATAATACTTCACTAGCGTGGCAAGCTGGCTAAACGTTGCCTAAGAAAAATGAACAGGCTCTTGAGGTAGCTGTCACCAGCTGGTACAAAGCATTTGGGGTGGTGTTTCACTCTTATCTGGGGTTTTATCCCCTCTGTCTATTATCTGCTCACCACTACAGCCCATTTCCCATCTTGTGCGGTCATTTTTAACAGCACCCTGCCATCTGAGGGTACTTCACAACACAATGCCATCATTGCACTCTCTTCCAGGCATCAGGAATACTTTTTGTTCAATCTTTCTGACAAACATGTTTTATAATTCCTGGTGATATCCCCCCCAGAAAAAGCTATTCCCTCGGATTTTGGATGATGAAGCAAAATGGGTTGCTCCACTTCATTTTTTCCTATTTGTCTCCTTGTTGCTGCTTGTATCTCATAGACATTCCTTCTCCATGAGCGTACCTGTCTCAGCTCTTCACATTCACTGAGACAGAACTCTAGTAAGATGACAGCATCCAGTCTAGCATCCGATTCTCTGCACCACTCCTCCTTCAATAATTTGCTGTTATATTAATAACTGATGCCGGAGGTATTGCAGCAATTTATTTTGCACTTTTGGTCCCACAGAAGTCAACCTATTAGAATGATGGGGCCAAGAAACAATGGAATTAGTGCTGCTTTCACATTTGCCCCTCCTGTGCTCCTGTGCAGCAGCAGAAGGAATGTCTCCTGGGCACCTGGGAATTAGTTTTCAGCAAGCCATTTACTCGAATGCTCTCTTTCTCCAGAGCTTTGCTTTATGGTGCAACACACTCCAGCAATTCTTTTTCATATTAAACTTTTGCAATCTTATCAGTAAACTTCAGAAACTGAAACTTTCAGAGTGCCCTATTATGAACCTGAGCTTTGTATCATTAGTGTTCCGTGTTTCTATCTCCGTAATTGAATTTTAGTCTGTTTTTTGCTATTTGGAGCATCTTCTGAAATTTCTTTTCAAAGAGCTTACTAGGCATTGCGTTGAAAGGATTCTGCAGAAATTATATCCTTCGTTTTATCATCTTTCATATTTATGGCCTTTGTTTTAAGAATAATTATTTAACCGATACTTGAATTAATTAAACGAGGTGTGGAAAATCATTAAATTGCTCTGAAAAAATCTTACCATTTTTGAGAAATCACACTTGGGACATTTTCAGAGTTTAAAGTGGAAGTTCTTAAACAGCAGCCTGCGAGACCATTTGTGGTTTGTAAGTCAGCAGTATCAGTCTCCAGAACCACACTAACCACGAGTATTTTATACACTCACTGGTCAGAAGGCTGATAATGAAATGCCCACGGTCCTTGAGAGATTTTGAGAACTGACAGGGGGTTGTTAGTAAGACTGACAATCTTTTGGGGATTACTGAATGATTTTTGTGTGATTTTTTTTTTTTAACACAAAAGTAGAATTTTCACGAGCATTTGACTGGAGATGGGATTTTTTTAAGAGAAAGTTGCCAACACCATGGGACTCACAATGAATTGTNCATTTTTTTAAGAAAAACCATGGGACTCACAATGAATTGTAACAGTTGATAACACTCCGTTTTTAAGCTATTTTAACATCTACAAAGAAAGAGAAAGCTCCCTGCTCCTTTGTACATCAACATCTTTTGGATAGAGATGCAGGTTTGTGGTTAGTTTCTCACAAAGGAATTCAGTTGTCATTTTCATGGGTGATGTTATTATTGGCCAGGTATTTTACTATCTTTTTAAGTCTCAGCTGTGTTCTGTTAGAACGACCATGGGAGTCCTCTAGCCGTGTTTGATGATACGCAATCCAGCATTGAACCTGATCAAAAAGTTTTCTCTTATTATGGCTAAAAGAGAAACCTCTCCTACTACCTGGGGCTAAGGACATTCCTCCTATCCACCCCCTATTCCCAATTCCTGGCATGCCCCATTCAGCTACATGGAAGAAGGGACTCGCAAGCTCTTCTGCAGAGGGACAGACCTGGCTTCCAGACATATCAGATTATTACTATCTGCACATCAGGGACACAAAATCACATTTTCATATCTGCAAACGATTTTATTGCCTGTAACAGCCAATTCTGTACTTTGAGGGACAAAAGTTGAGCAATGCAGTATTTCAGCAATAGCCATAACTACATATCATACAGCTACATACACATGGTAAGAGCGTGCCAGGGCTGCTAAACAAGAGGTGTCACTAGTGCTGGGTTCTGGCAAAGGCAGAACGAGAGGGTGAACACCAGCAGGGACAGGGGCACAAGGTTTTATTTCCATTCCCTGCACTTCAAGTCATGCCAACCAGGGTAAGTCACTGCTTACAACAAGTATTGTAGCTGCCGCGCTGCTGGGCAGCCCTACATCTGCCAGCAGGGTCTCATGTGGCATCACATCGTGGTGCTGTGAATTGACTTAAGAGACCTGGGGCTTGCTTCCAAAGACAAGGGCTTCCCTAAGTCAAACCACTAGTTCCCGGTAGCATGTGATGTCCGCAGGCTATATGGCCATAGAGCAAACACGCTGCAGATGGCCGGGACTGCCCTGGTGACACCGGTGCCAGCCGTATGGCCACATACACACCACAAGCACCCATCCTCTGCAGGGAACTAGGCAGGCCGGCGTAGAAATCCACCCACGGCCGCCCACACCACGGCTCCAGACACGTGTGGGTGTCACCCACCT
>VWZY01004297.1:401625-415031 GCA_013399075.1 Chloroceryle aenea
CACAGATTGTGGGGTACAGCGTGCCCCGGAACGGAGGGACCCGGAAAATCCTCTCTATTGCAAGCCGCGGTTTGAGCTCCTGGGAATAAAAATGCACTGATCTGGCTGCCCTTTTGTGGCCAGGGAGGGAAAAATCGTCCCCTTCCCCACGGTCTGTTTCTATTTCTATGAAGGTCTATGTATGTCCTTTGTGTAAAGATGAGCGTATGGGATACAGCTCTGTTTTGAATCACAACGCTGCGATGGTTGGAACGTAAAAGAAAACTACAGAACAAAAATGTCGCCGGTATATGCTGTGGTCTGGCTCGAGATTAAAACCTGACCCATTTCAGGGCGTTCCCGTTTGCTGTTGACACATCCTAAGAGTCGGAATTGGGAAGTTCTGGGCATCACTCTACAGCGAGGTCCACAGCAACGAGTGCTGTTTCTTTTCCGAGCGAGGCAGTCAGTCCTTCCAGAGCAACCCTTGCCATGCTCGGTGCAGCGCATCCTGCCTCTGGAGAGCTCTCCCGGCTAGGGCCAGGCAGGGGAAATGCTTTGAAATGCCTCATGGCTTCCCTCTCAATGATTCATAAGGTAGTTGCTGAACCTCGGTATTATTGGAGAGATAAAATCCACAGACTGTGGGGTCTGATAATAGGCAACTATACTGCTATCCATATTACCTTGTAAAATTGAAGTATTGATTTTTTTAAAGCATGGTTTGCTACTTAGCAGACCGGTGCCACTACCATTGTAGTCAGTGGGATTTTGCTATTGACTTCTGTGGGGACAGGGTTTTTGCCTTTAAAACGGTCTATTTCACATTATTATGGTAATGGCATTCAGCAATTCTCAAAATCAGCCTTCTTGGCCTCGGACGTTTTAAAAGATTAATACACAAATTATTTCAGCTCAACTTATTCACCTCATTTCTGCTCACGTCCAAAGTTTTCTTTAGATAAGATAGATAACTTATTGCTCCAGATGGTTGTGGGTGGACTGGACCCAATAGATCCTCCAGTGACATGTTTTTAAGTTGTTCTGGTTTAGTTTGTTGTTTGTTTTTCTTTTTTTTTTTTAATTTTACAGAAGCCTAGATTTAGAAACCCATTTGTAGATCTCCTCTTGTGTGCAGCTTAGACTGCATTTGGTTGCTCACCAAAATAGCATGCCTTCCAAAGAAAGATTAAAAATATTAAAATGCAGCCAGCACAGTGAGTGGTTCAGTTCAACGGATGCTACACAAACGGGCTTGATCCTACTGCCCGTGGATAATATACATTTGAATCTTGGCACCTGCCATTGGATTGGAATTCAAAATGAGAAACAGCAGGCCTCGAGGTCTGGAAATAAAGGCAAGACAGGGAAAAAAACCCTGCTCTCTGCCTATTAGTAAACAATAATTTGCAGCAGCAAAGACAAATTACAGGGATTGAGGAAAATGCGCAGTGCTGCGGCCATCAAATAGATACTGGGGCTATGACACAATGGCGAATACATTCAGATCAAACTGAGAGGTGTACCTAGCACCTATATTAATTATCTGGGCATTTGTCTAACAATGAGCTTTTTAGTGTCTAGCAACATTCTGCTTAGCAACTTTCCACTATATCATGCTGTGATACTCATTAAATTAAATGTTGACTAATAAAGTCCAATTTGAAATAAATGCTGAGGAGCAGACATAGAATTTATGCAAAATTTTGCTGAAATAAAATTTCCATGAACAATGCCCCCCCCAAAAGCATGTTTCCTCTTCCTCACGTTTTCTAGGCAGTTCTAATTGTTAGGTAGTTAACAACTTAAGGTTGTTTGGTGCTTATAGGTGGACAGCAGGTACACTTAGCTGCTTAAATACTGGTTTTGAAGATCCATAGTAGTTTTATTACCAAATTAACAGGAAGCATCGGCCTTCTTTTACCTTCATTAGCTTTATTATTACTATTATTATTGTGAAATGTGTGATACATGTTTTCTAGGCTTATTTTACTTTCCCCGGCCTCCACCAAGCTGACTTTCTTCCTTTAGAATGAGCTCATAGGGAGCTATTAAGCCAAAGTTTGTTTATACTTGATTGGCTTTAACACTTCACTCCATTTGTTCTCTCATCTCACTTTTCTTCTACTCTTGTTAGAAGCAGGATGGCTCTAATGCAAATGTAGTTCAAAGAGTCGGGGAAAAGGGAAAGAGATCTGGATTCTCCCCATAGCAGATGTCCTAATGCAATATCCATAGAAAAGGGAGAATACTTAAAAAGAAGCAACCAACCAACCAGCAGAACAGTGCAACTGAGGGGGTGTGTATGTTCTGTGTGTGTTCAGTTGGGAAGAGGTCAGGATGAGAGATGCACTTTTAATCAACTGAAATATATGAAGAATTTAATGGACTAAGATCTAGCTTGTTTTCCAGTTTGGTTTCCCCAACACTAATCAGAATGCAAACTCTGCAACGAAGAGCTGCCTTGCAGAAGATAACCAAAGAGGTGGGAGCAGAGTGCTCCTGGTTCTCACTTTGCAGCTGAACTTGGCCTTGCTGAAATGAAACCTTTCTAGATATTTTTATACATTTTATAAACAAGTCCATACATTTACTAAGCACTGATCCAGCCCATGGCATATGCTGTGGTAAAACTGGATAGTAGTTACAGGTAAATTGTTCTTTGCAAGTAGAAAAACTTTATATGAAAGTATCCTATTGAGAATTCAGTCACTGCTGCCCAGTCACCCGATACCAGCGGATGGGGGTGTTGAGTGCACATGGCCAATGCCTTGTAGGTGGACTGCTCCCTCAGGGACTGGCCATTACAAAGCTCAAGCATCACCCAAGGACTGCATTATGTCTTCAAAACAGAGGCATAATCTTTGTGCCAAAAAAGAATGATTCACAGACCTTCTGCTGTCCTGTTCCAGGAGGGGATTTCATCCCCCACAATTTCGGACGACAGGACTGGTCCTTCAAAGCATCACAGATTTCACTGGCTTGACTCCTTCCGACTTGCTACAGCTACAGTTTTTCAGCTCTTTTGTAGGTCTATTAGTTCACTGTTTGGATCTGTTAGGCAAAGTTCTAATTCACTTTACAATATTTCCACACAACCATCTACACTGTGCTTTGTTTGCCTACTTTCAAATTACAGCGAGCATGATAAAGCAGATTTGTTAAAATTTTTTGAAGTGAAAATTTTCCTGACTTCACATTTATTAAGAATTATGTTTCTAAAAAAAAATCTGCTAATTACCTATAAATTCATTAAAGTTCAACAATAAGTAGCAGAAAAGACATAGTTCATTAGAATTCTATTAATTAAAATGTTCTACATATTAATAAAATTTGACCTGCTTTATCCTTTTAGAAATGCTTTTTTCTACTCAGTTTTTAAAAGCAGTCCCTTTGCTTTAAGTTCAAAATGCAAGATTTAATTAGGAATACAGGTAAAACAATGTTTTCAGTTCCACAGTTTCCTCAAAGTCTAATGTATCTTGCCAAAAATTGGGCTGATTTGGAGAGAATAATAATAGAATTTGCTATACAGAATGGCAATTGGTTTTGGTTTTTTTTTCTGTATCCATACAGAACTTACTATCCCATCTCCTTGGTGGATAAAAAAGGGGTAAATAGATGAGGTCTGTCTGAACTACAGGTTTTAGACAGCTGTCTGGAATCAGAATATAGCACTCATTACAAGAAGGCTGAGCTGTTTGCTTCCTACAAATGAAATATTTTAGTATTATGGCAGCCATGGCCGTGGGGCTTTGCTGAACTCTTGGAATATAAAATGATAAAGGTTATCAAAAGATGTCATTAAAATAATATATATATAATGGCTGTGTCTAGATTAAGGGAGAAAAGGAAGAGTTACATTCTTCTTTTCTTTTCCACTGAAGTTCTTGAGAAATGCAATGGGATGAGTTATCTAATTATATAGATGCCACAATTGCTGGTCAGACTGGTCAAAGGCAAAGTCTTCCAGAAATTGTCATCATTTGAATGAGCTAATTTCCTCTAATATTTGCAGTTAATTCTGTAATAATACTGCTCTTTTTTTTTCTTCCCACCATAGTAAGAGTTTAGCGGTAGTTGCAACAAATACAAAAAAAGCTCTCACAAGGAGACAAAAATACAGAGACAAAAACCCAGCAGATTACTTCTCATCACCAGTGCAGTAAATTGGAAAATGGAGACAGTTCATCGCAGACTTTCTGTGTAAATCACAATCATTTCATGCCCTGGTCCACACAGCATAGTGCTGGAGCTCAGAAATGCGATGGTCTCCTTCCTTCCTTCCTTCCTCCAGACTCGTAACAGCACTACAGCAACGAGCCATAGAAACTGCTACCCACAAACTGACCAACGAACCATCTAGTCCCAGTCTCCAAGGCAGTCTGCAGATGTTTCAGAGCTCAGTAATTAGTAAATAAGCAAATAGACCCCTAAACAAAACAGAGGACATACAGGTGCATTGTGCAAGAACAGCCAAATTATCTTCCTCTGCTAACTTCAGCCAACCAAAGAACACGTCCCTCAAACTTAATCTATTCACGAAACAAGAGCGTGAAGGCTGAGACCACCAGCAATCTTAAATATTGATACAAAAGGGAAGGGGATGGGAAAATACTGGGATTTCTCCACGCTCTGCAAGTTTTTCCTTGTGTTGACCGTGTGGGCTGGAATGTGACTAACCCTGATAGAAGCTCTACAGGGATATCCCTGGGAAGATGCTGGAAAACACCAGGTAACAGCAAGGCAGCAGGTAAATGCCATCACTGATACCCACGCTCCCAGGGGAGCAGAGCAGGAAGGGCAAGAAAGTGACCTTGTCCTCACTTCTGCTCCAGCCAGCAAAGCTGAAGTGACATAAAGTGCATACTACATCCTTACGAGAGCCACAGAGGTACCATTCTCTTGTAAAATCCCTGGAAGAAGTTCTGGCTGAATCAGTCAGAGTTTAGACTCTAGGGACTGCAGTGAAGACCTTCTCCTCCCAACACTACGGTTGATGAAACGATGGCCTAGCTCTGAATTACCTTTTGAGTGGGTTGTCAAAAGAGTGTTACAAGATGGAATAGGATTAAAAAGGGCAGCTGCTGAATTTTCTCTTTCTGCTGTTCTTCAGTATTTACACCACACCACTTTTCTCAGCTTCTTTCTATGTCTTCACCTGTCTGTTTTCTACTGTGCATGTTCTCTCAACGTTCCTCTCTCTGGGTGATATAACCGTTAAAATCTATTTCTCTCATAAGAACCCCTTTTCTTTAATTAGCTTAGTTACCTTCCCTGGACCTTTCATCTGTCATGACCTTTTAGAGATGAGGTAAATACACTAAGCATGTTATTAAAGGCAAGGACATACCATTTAATTAAAGAGAAGAAGTTTTCAATATTACTGAAATACTTTTCCTCATGCAAAGTTCTGCTATCCTCGCTGTGCTTCTGAAGATACACTTATTGATTTGTTTGAAAATATTCCCAAATATTTCCCCTGAGAGGTTATACTAATTCTATACATTTTAAATGTGATTGAAAAGCTTAAATTCTTCCTTTCCCTTCAAAAAGCTAATGTCACAATGGCATAAAATGTAAATTATCCAGCAATGGTCTGTAGGGAATTCTGCCTGCCATCATTTCTCCTTTTTCCTTTATTACAGTGTTTCTATTTTCCCTCCCAATTCTTCTTGACTTGCTTAACCTAATTAATTTTCATTTCCATCCAGCATCGAAACCTCTTCATTTGTCTGGTTTACGTGTGCATATTTATACATATATACTCACACACACATACTTATGCACACTTAGATACACCCACAACTGCATCTGTATCACGCTCAAACTCTTCCTGTGGCTCCCCAGCCATTCAGCAGTTTTAATTTGTCATCACAGCCCAAGTTTCAACACTGTTTTAGTAAAGTTAGTATCAGACTGGTTTCATTTCAGGAGGAAGCAAGAGCCAAATTTTCACATGAAAATTATTTAAAAGACTTCTGAACAGGACAGGTTAGCAGAACATAATTAACCCTTACAAAATCCCAACTGCTTGCACCCACCAGGTATAGTTCATAACAACACTTAACAACTCTGGGTTTAATTATTTTCTTATTGATTTTGTTTTGTTTTGGGGTTTTTTTTGTGGTATTGAAATATGGTTCACTGGTCTGTCATTTCTATGAACTATCTTTACTACCTTTTTTTTCTTTTTCTCATACATTTTTGGGCATCCACCAGTATCATTGCTGCTGGTATAGTTGCAGGTTATATATTTTATTACTAGTTTAGTTACTTCATTCTTAAGTTCTTTCATGTTCTCAGATCTGTATTAGTCCCAATGATATACTACAATTTAATATCTTGATTTGCCATCACCTCTTTTTTTTTTTATTCCTCTATTTCTGACCATTCTTCAGTTTCATCACCTGAAAAATGTAAACCCAGAACAGGTATTTCCTCATCACCCACAACAGAGAAGATACACGCTGAAGAATGAAGTTCTGTGAAACCTTTCTCTACTGTCTGTTGAGTTCTCTGGCCATACCTCAGCCATTCTTCTCTCATCCTATCTCAATACTTGCATAATGACTTGGTTGTTACTCATCTTCTATCAGCTCAGGGTAGTGAGCATTAGTCCATTCACAAGTTTGATTTCCCATATGCCAATACAATTCTGCTTTACCCTACAGATAGCTCATGATTTAGTGGCAGCTACTTCAGCTCTGGATCTGCCCTGAACAAAAGTTTTCTATAACATGCACCTGGCAGTATCGCTACTGGTGTGTCCAAGTCCAGAGGAGGTAGAGAGCAATCACAAGACATAGGGTAAGTTAGAGTCATAAGTCATTTAAGTGCAAGTGATCTCACCTCCTAAGTTTCCCTAAGTACAGTCAAAGTGTTATAGCATCCATCTCTTGTATTAAAAACTTTGGGGTAACAAAATCTGCAGAACTTTCAGACAGACAGCTCTTACTGGCAATATAATCTATAAACCCTCTCATTTCCCAGAGGAGCTTAATTACAGGCTCTCAAGCAAAAAAGGTTGAATGAGTTTTTCATCCTAAACTCAAGTAGGTCATTTAATAAAAATTGTCCTTCCAAGTCTATACAGAATATTTATTTCTGAAAAAAATTCTTTACTTGGGGTTAACTCTAACATAGATCAGATTTATTAAGTAAATCAGCCCCTTAAGTTGAAGAGTATCCACATACACAACTAAATGGTTCAAACCCTACCATTCAATTTCAACAACTAGCTGCAATCCCTGCAGATGCACGTAGTAACTGTCAGGTTTTGCAGTTTGCAGAGTTATTGAATAAGCAGTTAGAAGCCTGTACAACTGTCTGTGATAAAGTTGATCATTGCTAAGAAAATCCATTTGCATCCAGAAGAATATTCGACACCATCACTTCTGGCAAGTATTTCCTAGATATCAGCAATGCCTACATGAGTATTTATGCTTATAAACCATTTTAAAAATACCTTGCTAGTGGAAATGTGAGGCTTTGAGGCTCATTTATTTAAATTGAACAGGAAAAAAAAAGGTATTTTCAGAAAGCTACAGGATCACTTTCAGTGCAGCTGCAGGACAATGCAAACAACTCCCATGCACCAGCTAATATCTGCTGAGTTTTCTGAAGTCAGAGAGGCTTTTGTCAGGTTTAAAAAAATCTTTTACATCCCAGAAATCTCTACTTATTTTGGAGGCTGTGTTGATCAGTGTCAACCTACTTAACAAAGGAAAAAAATATTCCTGTGACCTGCTGTGATGCATGGGAGGCTGCAGAATCTGGTATGAGCTTCCTGGAGAGTGTTTCTTGCCACACTGTCTCACACTGCTTCTCCACAGCTACCTCTTTTCTATCTCTCTTCAACGTTTGCCCTGCTTGTTTTGTTCCTCTTTTACCAGCAAACTCTCAACAGGTGTATCCTGCACATAGGGAAAGATCAGGACTCAAACAGCTTCCTTCAGACCAAACTCAGCAGTTGCTGGTTGCCTCCTTTCAACAGCAGACCAAACCTCACAGTTCACTGTCAGCCAGTTTGAATTTATTTCTGTAGCATAAAATGGAATTTGAATCATTAACTCCCACATTTGTCCAGCACCAGCATTAGCCCTCTTCCCCCAGGGACATGTGTCCATGACAAGTCCTCTCCCCCGGAGTCTTTCCGTGTATCTATGTGTGTAGTCTCTCCAGGCTGTCTCCTTTCTGTCTAGGGTGCTGAACAAGAGCAATGGTGATCACCCCAGAAGATAAAGAAAGAAATTTTTTGTGAAAAAAAAATCAGAAGTCCCCTGATGCTGTACTGATGCCTACCAGCCCATTTTAGCACTAACCTGCTGGCAAATGCCTGCTCATTTCCCACTGATCGCATCGCTGTGTAGCCACAGAAACAACACTCGGTGCAGCTAAACAAAATCAGGGCTGAAACGTCTGAGCTGGAGTCCCAACCGTGCTGTATCATCACCAAATCCCGTGCAGCTTCACTGACAGGCTGAGGGTAAGACGGTGAAGAGCCCAGCTCACTACCACCTTAGTCTTCTCGGCAAAGGTTCCCAGCAGCAACAGAATGAAACTGGGAGGTTTTCTTTCGGATCACTGGAAAGATTTAGCATTTGAGCTACAAGCCTGGACTTTGCCAGGGGATAGCACTGTATCTGTTCCTTGTCTCATTATATGGATGGGATGGATACATCACTAGTAGGGTACTGCTACACCCGATTCAATGTTTCCAGTTAGGATCCTGCTACACCCTACTCAATGTTTCTACAGTAACCTTATCAGTCTGTAGTTCTAGAGAAGCACTTCTAAACACTCCCTCCTTAAAATTTTGCTCTCTTTGGCTCAAGTTTCTTTGGAAAATTCTAGCTTAACATTGCTACCAAGAAATCTCAGACCCCCGTCTCCCTTTGCCTCTCCTGCACACACACACGGACACTTACACTCGGACACTTTAACTTTTCATATTTCAGGACAGGATTATTCTCTTTATTCCTGAACACCTCACTGAATGCTTGCATTAAGAGTTGCCAGCTAAACTGGTTTTGTTCCATCTGCTGTGACCATTTTCCAGGCACTGTCTGATTCACCAGCATCCTTCCTCACTGAGCCCATCAGGGAGTCTGCAAACAGCAGAGCAGAGGCTGCGGGTAACTGGAGGCAACCTGAACAGGGGTTAAGGAAAATGTGGTGGGCAGATAAAGTGGGACAGATCTGGCAGGGCTCATATGCCACCTCTGAGCCCGGAAGGTGCGTTTAGCGGGACTATAAACTACTGCAGAATTGCACCTTGGGATAAATTATAGCTCACCCTCAGCATCACCTTTCTGTGGTACTCACTGCATTATGAGCTGGCAGTTCAGTGGGCTAAAGAGCTACCACTGTGTATTTGACAAACACTTTTATTTATCTTTTTATACCAACAACTACAAAAATGGGGAGAAATGCAATGAATTTAAATGATTTTTAAATGAATTAATGAAATTTAATTAATTTAAATGGTTTTAAACCAAGATAATTTGAAGCACCATACTTTGACATACAAGCTATTAATACTCTGATCTGATCCTTCTAATGTTTATAAACAAAGTCATTCCCATAAAAGCAAACAAGTAATGAACTCCTATGTCCATCTACTATTCTTCATCAGTAACAGAACAAGAGGTGGGCTGGGATACAGCTGAGTAGCCCATGATTTTAAGCCCTAAATCCTGTAATCAGTTTCAGTAGCACAGCCTTGCACCTGCAGAGAGCCTCCCTGGTCTGCTAGTGGCAATCCAGGGGGTACCAGACCCTCCTGGAGGAGCTAAAGATTTAACTCAACTGAACAAAATTTGGCATCGGAATGAAAGTTCATTCTATGCTTGTAGTTGGAAAATATAAAAGAAGGCACAGGAAAATTCATACATTAGGTTTATGATTTCATTAAAGTCAGTCGAGTCATTCCAAATTAATAATCACATAAAAGCAATCTGAACTTGGCCTTTAAGGTTATATTCTATTAGTTTGCTAATACTGTGTAAATTCTATATTTGAGAGTTATCTAGCCATCATCTTGGCCTTTCTTTTTTAAATGAAAGTTCTGCTTAGAATTCACTGATACATCTTGGGCCACCATTTTATAACTTAATTTGAAATCGAGACTGATTGTAGGAACCATATTTGTTTCTACAGACAACCTCAAGCAAGAGAATGAAAAGTGGTGAGAAGAAATTTGTTGTCAAGTTGCCGACCAATAAATAGTTCCAGTTAAAGAACTATGCAGAAAATACACACCAGAAAATCCACCATAAAAATCATGGCTATGGTCAGAAAAAAATATTTGGTGGGAAATATTGACTCCATGCCTCCTTATGGACTGTGAGTACCAACCATACCGTCAGCCATTTGGCATATTTGTTAGCCTATCATGTTTACACAAAGTGTCTGAGCTGGGAATAATTTCACTACTTTTGTAAAGTGCATTTGGGGCTTACTGAAAGAAAAGCTCCGGTGGTAACGGTAGCGATGTGAAGGTTGCAGACGGGAGGTACTCACAGGGTTGCTTGCAGGAATACCTCACCGTGTGCTGTCCCACTCTGGACCTAAAATGGCTGGTTTGCAGGGGATGTTGTTGCCTGGTGACCAAAAGTGCATCTCCTAGGCCACAGAGGGATGTGAACAATCAGAAATTGATTTGTTCCTGTTGCTCTTGAGGAGACCATACCCATAAAAAAGATTAAGCTGGCTCATAATCATCTATGCCTTCTCCTTGCTGGCATGCTTAAACTTGATACTGAAGACAGGCCTGTGATTTTGAGCTACTTACCAAGAAGGCAAGGGGAAAACAAAGTAATACTTCGTGCGTTGCTGCCCACAGAATATGAAAGTAGACCAAGCCTCAGCTACTGTGAGACTGCAAGACACCCCTGCTTCAATTAAGTCTGTGTTGTACATCTAGCCTGTTCCGGTGCAACCTCCCAGTTGCTATCAGGCTCTCTTTCTTTCATTAGAATCAAGTAGTTAATTAGCCCCAGCCTGTCCTCTCTCCTTCTCTCTTTCCCTTTAACGCAGCAGTAATGATGTCTAATTACCAGCAGCAGTGGATTACAGCACCATCAGGAGCAAATCTCTCTGGCTGACAGCAAAGCTGAGCAGCAAATCTTAAAGCTTCAAGGAGAGAATAATTCCTAATGAAGTATTTGAATATTTGCTTATTTTTGACCCGCTTGTGATTGTAGAGTCCAACTTGTAATTTCATCCATCCTGTCAGTGCAGGGGGAGTGCTCATGCTGCCAGCAGTGATCAATTTTAAATTGAAATTGCTTTACCTATGGTGAGATCAAGTGATGGACAAGAAGAGGGGGAGGATGAGGGAGAGATGCACAGTCTGGTGATCTGTTACTGTTTGTGGCTCTCTCTGTGGACTGGACTAGCTCCAGTGTACAAGAGAGAAACACAACAGAGTAGAGGGGGCATTGGTCATAAATTAATAAACTCTTTAATAATTAGTAAGAGTTAAGGAGAGAATGGGCTTTTAAGGCTTACCAACAATTGCTGTCTGATGAAAATCCAATCTTTCCCCCTGTAAATTATCATTCCTGGCTGGGTGAAATTCTAGGCCTCTGAAGTCAATAGGAGCTTTGCCACTGGCTTTCTCTGGGCCCGGGGTTGCATCCTTGTTCTGTCAAACAGGTTGTTTCTGAGCCTTCAGCACCTGGCAGGTGCTGACCCTACCCTGGCAATGGCTCATACGAACTATTGTCACCCTATGGGTCTACTTAAATACTCCTCTGCCTTTCGTGATGGGATAGTGACACCAGGTTGAGGGGTTTAGGAGGGAGGTGGCATTTGTTTCTCAGAGCTGAATGTTTTATGAGAGTGCTGAGTATCACCTTTTCTCATTTATGTTGGCCAACAGATTTACATTGAGAGGAATTTCTACTTACATCCAAGACCTCTTCTGTAAGGGTTTATATGTCATTGATCAAGTAATGTAAGATATATTCAGGAATGGCCTACAGATAGGTGATGCTAACAACTTTCCTTTCTTCATTTATTAGCAGGAATCCTTATTTTATTAGTATGCCTGCTTGGTTGCATGAGCTATCTAAAGGTAGTTACTCCTATATGAATAGAGATACATATATAGGGATATACAGAGACATTCACAGTTGAGGGTATGAAATGAAGGTAAAACCAGCAAGGTGCTTGACCTCTGACTGAAATCTCTGAATAATAATAATAAAAAAAAAAGATAAAAATGTTGATTATTTGATTTGAAAATAAAATAGAAGAGGGAATGCAAGGTGGGACTCCAGGCTTTCATGGCCTAGCAATGGTGAGAGAAAATATAGAAAGTGCTCATCACTGAGTCTTGTGTTTTAGAGGCCAAGAAGGGCACTTATTTTTCAAATTCTTTCATGTACAATTCAGGTTACTCTTTTTATTTCATAGCATAGTCAATGCAATTTAAAAAAATCCTGACTCTGCCTACAGTGTTAAACTTGCAGTGAAAAGGACAGTCCTAGGAATAAACAGTCTTGCCTACTGGCTCTCCAAATGTATTATTTCAGTAAGCAGAAGAGGTTTTTTAACATACCGACCTAACTGGAGACTTCTTTGGAAATGTTTTCATTATAAATTCTACCTACGGTATCCTCTGGGGTCAGGGATTTGCAGTCAGTTACCTAACGGCAGAACAGACATCTGCCAAATAACCTGGATCTATAGGCAGACCTAGAACGCTTTGGTGAATACAAACCATAGAGAGAATAAACTGTCCAGAGCTTCTCTTTCACTTTCAGTCTTTGCATTTGTAAATTCCTTAAAATTAATTTCCCACCTCTGCCTCCTCACAGCCATGACGGTGCTGATGACAAGGGGGCAAATACAAGCCAGCCCCTGGGAATGCCCAGGTTTATGACTTCAGCGAGGCAGAGAGTGGCAGATTTCCCTGGCAGCCTACGTCACAACCCATCCCAGAATACTTTCCAAGAAGCCCCCTTTGCTGCGCCAGCCAGCAACCTTCCCGTTAGGATAACTAAGCTGCCATCCCCCCGCCCCAAAAAAAGAAAGGAAAAAAAAAAAAAGAAAGAAAAGAATATTGCTTATCCAAGCCAAATGCCTAGGCAGGAATATTTTTAATTGCCAGGTTTCCTTTCTCAGCTCTCCCTCCTCACCCGCCCCACGCACAGACAAAAGAAGCTTAGCTTGCGTGACCCGGAGCACAAGAAGTAAGAATAATGATACATTAAGAGAGTTCAATAGGCAAAACCTACTTGAAGCCAACAGTCCCCATCTTCTTAAATAGGAAAACGTGTCGCTTCTGCCACCACCGAGCAGAACATCTCTCCCGCTGCCAGAGCTGCGCCGAGCCCGGCGGCTGCCGGGGGATGCTGCCACACTACCCCGGCGCATCACACTGAGCTTTAAGCCTTATGGCTGCGAGACTCGTGCAA
>VWZY01004297.1:417438-464029 GCA_013399075.1 Chloroceryle aenea
GAATCCAGGGAGCCCCAGGCGCGTGCCCTTTTCAGTTGCACTGAAATGCAGGCGGCTGTGGGGCTACCGAGCTTTAATTCGGTGTCCTCTGCAGAGCTCTTGCCTGCGCCTGGGTTTTCAGGCTCTCGGGGCCTGAAAGGAGCCGGTGCAAAAGCCGTTGTGGGTATTTCCTGCCCGCCTGGGCAGTGACGGGCACCCTCCACTTTCGTCACCTTGCACTCCGGAGGCAGGAAGGGGCTGCCGTGGGCTGCGGTGCCAGCCCAACTGTTCATACCAAATCCGGGTTTCTCGTGCAAAAAGGGAAGGTGCTTAAGAGAGCCGGGAGAAGACCTTCCCAGTGCGCCCCAGCCAGACCATTCTGCCCCACATGTGGGCACCTCAGCCCAGCCTCCATCTTCCACCTGACCTGACTCCCACTTCCATACTCCTTTCTCCTCTCTCACTCACCACCCCCCAGTCCTGTTTACTCTCTGCTTTTTCTGTTTTCTGTCTAGAAACACCGCTGCAGACACAGGCAAAGCCAGGAGAAGACTGTTGTTTAAAAGCAGCACGCTGAAGGATGTTTGTGTTGTCAGAACCTCTCCTGGCATCTGTAAAATCCGAGAAGACAAGCTGGCACAATGGGCAGAGAAAAATAGGACGTAGGGGTAGCCCAAGGAGGCCTGAGACTTTTTGTTGGCCGCAGGGCCCGTAAATTATCTTGGCAGCCCTGTTTTAGTGTTCAGGGAGTGCAGGACTCCCGTCCATCACAGGATCTGGGGGAGAGGCAGTAACAAAGGCACTGCTGTGCAAAGGGAAATGAGGGGAACCTCTCTGAACCCTCACCCAGCAGGCTTACAAGATGCAGCATTACTGGAACGTGCCATCATATCTACATTTAGAAACAGGGTCGCACCATAGACCGGGCTGCACTGCTCAACAATCCTGTCAGATGATTGTTCTCAAACCAACCTCCTGCTGAGGGGCTCGGTGACTTCCGTACCACGCTGATTCTGTGCTACGCCTGCATCCAAAGGTACCTCCCAAAGCAAGGGGGGAAAGGAAGGTGTAATGTAGCCGGGAGTGGTGATCCAGACAGTTACATCATGGATGAGTGAAATGCTGGAAATAAGCAGGAGTGCTTGAGTAGATCAGAAAATCATTCCATACCTAGGAGTATCACTTCGGATCATCTCAAGAGCCGTATGCCATTTCAGCAGAGACATATTCCTAAGTTCAATCGCGTTTGTGTAGTGCCTGAAAAAAACCAGAAATAATTAATAAGTTTTTCAAACTGTTTAATGACAGGAGAGAGGAAAAACAAAAGCAGACGAAGACCAACTGCGGTGTAGAGCGGGGATGGAGAGTAGGAACTAGCATCAAAGCTAACTCAGCTGGATTTGTTTCTTTGTTTTACAGTGAGGATTTTTGATTGGTGTTGGTGAAAGGTATGGACATTCTATTAATACTTCCATTAAATTATCTGGGCAGAAGTCCTCAGAGCATCCTTGAACCCCCACCATGCCAGGCAGTGGATCAGCCCAGGACACAAAAATGATGCTTAGCGTGAAGAAGTTGTGATTGAGATAGGGTCAGCTGAATGGTACATGACTTCACTTCTGTGTAAATATACACTGTAGGATATGTTTGCTTAACCTATACTCATTACATACGCTTATATATGTATGACTATAGTAATCTCAGCAGATTTTATATGGTGAGTTTAGAATGCAGATTTTTAATCTCCAATCTTTAAATCACCTGAGACTCTGAAATTAGCACTATAAGATTGTATTTAACTGAGGAAAATTACATGAAGTTAGGATCACTGTTCTGGGTTTTTTTTGGTGACAGAATTAAGAGGGTTTAGTAACACAGACGAGAATCTCCTCACTATGAAATGGGCTTGCACAGCCCCTCCTGCCATCAAGGCTTCTAGTGACAGCCCATTACTCAGCTGAACTTGAAGAAACACCCTTAGCATCCTTGGGGAGAGGGTCTGTGCCAGTCCTTTGATGTCATGGACTGAGGCTTTTCCTGTGTGCTGCAGAACTCTCTTGCTTTTGTCAGAAAATGAAAGTTTCAAGTCCTCTGGTTTGGAAACAGCCTTCCTACAGTAACTCTGTGCCTGGCTGTTTGCTCTGCAGCCAGCCCGAAACAACACCACCAGCAGATGTGCGAACCTTTCCATTCGGTGCAATGAAGTGTTAGTTGCAAAGTGGAGTTTTGGCCATTTAAATTGCCCCATGTGCATCAGGCTGTGAAAGAGGTTTAAAATAAATCATGAATAAGTTACAAATACTGTATTTTTGGAATCACCATCTCTAATGAGTCCACTGGCAATAGAAAGTGAAGACTTAGGCAAAACGGGGCCTGATGTCTCTCATTAACGTTACCAGTGTTTCCAGATGAAATTACAGTTCCGTGGTGATGTAGCACTGAGGCCATAGAAAAAGCTGAGAAGACACTTTCAAGTTTTTAAAGGTTGATGAATTTTTTTTTCATCAGGCTTATGCTGAAATCTGTCCTACAACTTCTGCCAAAGAGGAGCGTTAGAAAATGTGCACCATAATATTTCAGCACAGTGCTTGGTACGGAGTTACTGGGTGGTTGAGGGTAGCCTTTGAGGGTAAGAATTTTCTGTCTCTTGTTTTTAGTTCACCAACATAATCAGAAAAATTATTTTGATGCTTCTAACTTGCCTTGTTTGTGAGTTACAATGGAAAGTCTGCTTCTGTGCACTCTGAAAATCTTCTGTGCTGAACTAAGAAGTGCTGAGGAATAAAGAAACTGCAGCACCAAATGATGGACTTTAAACTCTGTACCTGCTAGCACTTTTCTGCTCTCCTGGAGGGAATTTCAGTGGCAGGATTTTGTCACATCCTTCACAGCCCGGTGATGGCAGCAATGATGAGCAATGCCAGCCCTACCGCATGTGGAGGCAGAAGTTCAGTGTTCACACTCAGCATGGTCTTGTTCGTCTTTGGTCTTGGGTCCATGACAAAACCCCACAGTGGTCACCTCATTACATTTGGGGAGGTAGGACTCTGTTGTGACACAGCTTCCATGAGAAGACAGTCACCATTCTACCTCCTAACACTACTGGCAAAGGACCACTCTAGAAAGTTGTTCTTATAGTGATAATGGGAAAGTGTTTGATGCTTAGAAGATCAGAAACTAGACAGGTGGGTGCTTGGTTGTATTACTGTGTGAAAACTGCAAGCAAAGTCATGCCTCCCATTTTTTTATTTATCTACTGAGCGAGCTATCACGAAGCAAAGGCTAAACTATTCATTAGTGTTGAATATAAATGTTTCCTAGGAATTCTCCATTGTTTTCAGTTCCAGTATTCTTCTCTATGGTTTCAGTAAGTTTTTGTCTGTTACTGCTGAGTTTGGAAAATGAAGAGGGATAGACCAAGGCTCAGGGTTGCATTATAAGAACACAGTGGATTGCTAAACCTTTGGGAGGAAGAGGCTGTATGTTCCTGGGTTTATAAAGAACCAGGAGAGTGGTGCCATAATTCTGGTTAGGAATTTGTCACATAAAGTGATGTTGATGACACTGATGAGAATAATATTAGGGTATATTCCATCTTTTCCTTTTAGCAATCTTGTTGGGAGACGTTTGGAATCTTCTATGGGAAATGCTCAAACTCACTTGCCTTCACTGGGGATCAAAAAAACTCAGACTCAGCTTCATTCTGCAAAGTTGCTTTGCCTTAATAGCAGTTCTGCAAAACATAACTTCACATATTTTTCTTTTTCCCCTCTGTGCTTTATTACTAAGAATATTGTATGAAAACAGAGTCTTTGTTTAAAAGTTCCTGCTTCTTACTCATCACAGCTCGTTGGGTTGGAAGCATTTATGATACGTGCTGCAGAAGGCTCCGATCCCTTCAGAGCAGGAAAATACAAGCAGCAATAGACAAACTTTTAAGAATCTAAGCTCTTGTTTCCATGCAAGTGTCCTCATTTCCTTAGTAATAAAGAAAGGAAAAGGGAGTAAATATGTAACATACAGTGGGGGAAAAAAAAGCATATTTCCAATGTGTTATGCTTTGTATATGGGCATCAAATGTGGTGGGTTTTTTAGTGTTACAGACTTTGCCTGCTTTTGTCCTAACGGAGAAGGTGTGCACAAAGGAATATATTTGTGTGTGTGTAGGATTTGTTATTCTTTCTACAGGTAATGTAACTTTCTCAGTTAGAGCTAAACTAATACAAACTAACTACTGGAGTGACTACATCCAGCGCGTCGTCTAAACCAAGCCAGGACTAATAAAGCAGTGCTGAAAATGCTAGCAGCCTATCTCTGTTAGCATTCTCAACGTTATTGCCATGGAGGAAGATGTGATAATTGGAAATTTTTCCATAAAGTTCCAGATACAGCTCTACAGCCATTGTTTCAGGCACTACTAGACAAAGCCAACAGTGGAGTGGAGTGTGGTTAACCAGCTGGCACTGTCCTCCATACAACAGCAGGAAAGTGTGGAGGAAGAAAAAAAGAATACTCAATCTGAAGTATTTGGCAGAATACAACATTAATCCCTCCCCAGTATAAGATATCATCCAAACTTTACTTTTGCATCAGCAGCAAAGGGTCCTCCCACGGCTTTACAACATTGAAGAGATTGTCAGCTAGAGACCAAGATGGAAGAAATGTGTCAGCTCATGCTGCAGATACTACTTCCTTTGCTATTTTATGGGGTTTAGCTCCTTGACCGAATTGATGTTGCTTCACAGGTGAAATTTGCTCAAAGTACTTCCCAAATTTATGCCACTGTAGCCATGCTCCTTAAATGAAAACACTATGTCCATTTTGGGGTTATATGTGTAAAATCATAAAATGGTTATAAAAAAGTGCCCTTTCAGAAACTGCCATTACTGGTAGCTTTTGACTTGATAACATTCAATGTCCTGAATAAAATTATCATCAAAACACCGAGTCGGTGCCATTAGCATCAACTTTAAGCACATAAACCATATCAATAGTATCTGCCCTCATGTGACTTTTCCCCACTCACCAAATGCAGTTTATCTATATGCACACTTCTTAGCCTGGTCTCTCTGTTCCTGTTAAAATATTGAATAGATTTTACTCAGTATAACCCCATTCTAACAATAACAACAGGAGAAAGATCTTAATTTTATAAAGTAAACACAACCACATTGATTAAATAAAAAATCTCAGAACAACTGAGGATTTATAAATCAAAGTGGGGTGCAGATCTCCATTCATTTCTTGCAAGTAAAACTGGTTCAGATCCAAGAAGCAGTTTTGATTTAGGTTGGATTCTTCTCCTGGTTGATTGTTTCTGTTTGTTTGTTGCTTTGCTGCTTCCCATGTGCTCTGCCTGACTGAATTATTCCTCACCCCTCAGGAGTGAGGAGAGGACCCTTGACCGAGAAAGGTCCCTGCCCCTGAGGCCAGTGAGACACTGCCACAGATCAAATGAAGTAGCTTATTGGAAGGCATTATATGTAGAAAATGCCCAGGGTATGGAGCTGGAGATAGTCTTTGTCTCCTGCAGGTCTCCCAGTTTAGGAATACAGGCCTGGAGGGGACCTCCTCACAGGTCCTATAAAGTGTAAGTACCTTGTAACATTTAGTCAAGGACACAACACCTATTCCATATCTCACCTATGCTCCAGGGCTCTCCTAACCCTTTCAGTCAGGCTGGAAACCTGCAGAAAGAAGGAAAAATCCACAATAGTTTGCAAGAGCTGGGTAGTAGTTGTGGCTCTCTGATTTCCAACCAGCTGTGCCATACCACAAGCAGTACAGCAAGGATGCACTAATTGTGAAAGATGGCAGCACTCGGGAATTAAATGAGGTATGAGCCCAGGACTGCCCCGCTGTGCTCTGTCTCTGGAGGTCTGCCAGAATCACAGTATTTATCTATACCAAGACCTTGTGAGGTATTTGCTGTTAGAAGCAGGGTTTTTTTAGACCTCAGTGTGTCTCTGTTTTTCCTTAATCCCATATTTGTGTTACTCAGAAGAAAAGCCACAAAGTCTTATGACAGTGAAGTTTTAGATGGAGCAGGGCACCCCCATGACCACTCTGTCCAGAAACCCCTTTGACAGAACCCTCACTGAGCTGGGATATGGAAAGAGAGGTAGAGATGGAGCACAAGGAAGCAAAAACGCCTGCTTTGTTCCAGGAAAGACTTCTTCTATGCAGTGGCATTTCTCCACCTGCTGTCCCTGACCATTTAATGACCACTCTCTAGTATAGAAAGCAATGCAGTTTAACAAAAATGATCCTGGTGCCTTATCTTTTGGATGCTTACACGTCTCCAGGGTACCTCTGAGATCTGTCCATTGCTGCTAAAGCCCGAGTGATTCACCTGAATCAGCAAGTTCTCGTGTATAATTATGGTTTCATTCTTTCCTAAAGGAAAAAACCCTCAGAAAAAAACCAAACCAAAACAAAAACCTCAAACCAGCATTGGATAATGCTTCAAGGCTCTGAAACAGAAAAAAATGCTTAGTGAAGAACCTTGATAGTGACAGCAGTACGCCTGAAATGTGAGGAATTGCATAAATATTTGTATTTATGATCACTAGCCTGTAGAGAACAGTGCTGCCGTAGCAAAGCCCTCACTCTGTTTAACACATCCTAAACTTTGCACTGTTAAGCGCTAAATATTTCCATACATTTCCAACTGAACTTTGCATAATGGTTCTTAAGAAAGAAAGTAAAACTGGAAAGAAAGTAAACTTAAGAAAGAAAGTAAAACTGGAGCTCCTTCTACTTCCCACAGCCAGTTTTTGAACAAGAGGTGTACTTTGTTCTCTGAAGTTGATAACCCCATTCAAACAAATATGCAATAAAAATGTGTTCATGTGTGAAAAAGCCATATGCAGTGCTGAAATGCTGGCCAACTCGTTACACAGATACTACGTGCTAGAGAAATGATGACTCAGCTGGGGAATTTTACTCACTGTGTAATGCATTCAACTTCAGAAGCAAAGCCTTGCCTTCACTACTCTGAGTTCTGCCAGGGAAAGGAGAGGAAATGACAGGTGAGCTTAGGAAGCTATTCTACCGTTTCTGCACTTGTTTTATTGTTTGGTTTTGTTGGTTTTTTTAAAGCTATTTACTCTCTATATAAGATCAAGTGTGGTGCTTCCATTTTGGCCTTTGCCTCCTAACTTGCAAGACTCCTTGCTCTGTAACCACCCACTCTGCTGTTGTGCTTAGCATGGGCAGAAACTGTTGGCATGTTAGTGACTTTCTATTTTGCTAATTAATCAGAGGAAACAGAATTAAAACACAGACTAGACCAAAGTCTGGCCTGTGCTGGACGGCCCAATTGTTCACCTTGCTTTTTTCTCTCATTTTTATTTACAGATCTAGATTCATGAAAGAGGTGATCCCTTAGCCCATCACTTGCTACGGGTCTCTGAAAACAAATTAAAATACAATAACTCCATCTGTAGATGCAGCATCCCTAGAAAACAGCAGGATTGCAAACATACTGCAGGGAATAATCGTGGTGTGTTGAAGGCAAACTGTATCACTTCTTTTCTGTTCTCAAAACTATCCCAAAGCACAGACACAAAACCAGAATTTCTCTTGTTGACCCATTTTAAAAAGTGAGCTTGAAATACATCTTAAAGGATAATGAAAGGAGAAAGATTGCTCTGTAACTCTCTCTGGTATTGCTGGGTGGGCTGGCCATGGTGGGTACCATTCCCAAACAGGAAAAGAGATGTGTCCAACAAGACTACCTGGGGTGTTGCAGAAAAGTCCCAGGATCTTGAATTCCGTCTGGGAAACCAAGCAACAATCACAGGTCTTGGAGCAAACAAGAAAAAGTCTGTTAAGGGGGCTGCTGCGTTGTGCTCTCCGTGTCCGAGGTACAGTTTAGTGTATCTAGAGAAGCAGCTGACATGCCCCCCTTCAAAGAACTTCATTTCTGAATTGCACACAACTCCTGCCAGATCAGCCTCATTTCAGACTGAGCATGGCTGTGCTTAGGATCTCCAGGCTCACTTCAGCTGTTTTGTCTCTGCATTGGCAGAGATGCCGTGGTGATTGAAGTAGTGTTTGCTTCTGGGCTCCACCACCATGGACTGGTGGCCAACAGTGAAGGGCTACCTGNAGGAGTAATAGTGAATAATCTAGTATGTGTAAATTTTGAATCCAAGGATGTGATTTACAAGGTCAGTGCCCCATATCCTCCACAGGATTTCTGAGTAAAGCTGTTTTGTCTCTACATTGGCAGAGATGCCGTGGTGATTGAAGTAGTGTTTGCTTCTGGGCTCCACCACCATGGACTGGTGGCCAACAGTGAAGGGCTACCTGAGGGGAAGGGATGTCTTTCAGTGAGAGGCTCAAGTAGATCAATCTGTTTAGCTTAACAAAGACAACGTTAAGGGGAGAATTGGTTATAATTAAAATATAATTTCCCATCTCTCTGTAGAAAGAGAAGAGTAGAAGTTTGATATTAAATGACACTTCAGTCACGTGGAAAAAAAAAGTCTGTCAAGAACCACCACAATTTGAAGCTAGACACATTTTAACATGGAAGGTAATTAATTATTAGAACAATTTACTAAGGATTATAATGGATTCTCCACCACTAGACATTTTGAAGTTGAAATCGATTGATTTTCTCTGAGAAATGCTCTAGTTCCTACAGGACTTAATTCAAGAAAGTCCAGTAACCTGTGTAGTACGGGGAAAAAACAGGATTTTCAGCTTTTTGTTCTATAAACTTGCACCAAATAGTTAATGCATAGCTGCCTGTCCCCTCTATTCCCATACTGTAACCAGCAAGTATGACTCAGACATTTTTCCCTTTATTTACATTTGCTTGGGAAATGTACAGTGGAGGACTATGACATAAACTACGTGCTTGCTGTTCACATGGGATGTCCTGTCAGGCACATGGATTCAAAGACCTGAAGGCTGGAGAACCCTTAATCATCCTCTAGCCTGAGACCTCCAGCACAGAGCACCACATTCCACCGCACTGTTCCCCCGCTGCTGGAGGAGGAGAGGTCTCATGGGTCGTACAGTGGGTTATATTTTGGCACGGGGGTGAAGGGAAATCAGGATGCCCCACTCCTTGTCCATCTCAGTGGAACCTGAGCTCCTGATTTTTCCGGACTCTTTTGTAAGTTACACCCCAGACCCAACTGAAAGAATGAAGTCTTGCTGCTGCTGAAGCCACTGGACACCTTGACTTGGATTTCAGTGAATTCCACTGGATGAGCCAAAATTATGTCACATTTGCCAAACTACCAGTTAATAGTTCTCCGTAGATTTTGTTATGCAGGACTAAATGTGAAATAAGACACTGATGGACTTTCTGACCTGGACCTCTCTATTCCTGATTACCTTGCACTGAGGTGTGTGGAATAAGAAGGAAAAATCTACTATTTTTTGATTCAATACTTGTCCAAGGTCTTTTCAGCCACCGCATCCAACTGTACTAAATCCAGCAGAGAGTCTGTCTCTGAGCAGTGCTCAATGTAAATGTTACCTGACCTAGAAAATTACTGCTCACAAGGAAAAGGAGAACCCTTTCCATATTTTGATGGTAAGTCATGGAGACCAACTATACAGAGAACTGTAAATAAACATTACTTCAAAGTGTAGCTCTGGGCAGTTCTGTACAGTTCAGCTGAAGCCATTACAACATATATAGCCATAGAAAAAAATAGTCAAAGTAGGGGAGGGATTGTCTTTTCTTAAAGCTGGAAAAAAATGAATATAACAGTTGTTCTAGTCAAAGAGGTTAGTTCCTTTTTCCTGCAAACTTTGTGCCTTTGAAGTGCCATGGCTGCAGAGCTGCCACTCTTTCTGCATAAACAGGGTTGTTAATAGAGATGATTTTACATACGGAATAGAGTCCTTGAGCTGAGAAATAAAACAAAAGCCATGACCATACACATTAAAATAGGCACTTTAAAACAAAAGTGAGAAAACCAATTGCTAGATTTTCTCGTTGTTTTTTTTTTTAAACTAAATGAAAGGATACGTATCCATATGAAAATAATGCCTTTTCCCTCCACATTAGGTCTGGGCAGACATAGCAGTAAAAAATAGTTAAGAGAATCAGCAGGTTGAACTA
This sequence comes from Chloroceryle aenea, assembly GCA_013399075.1. Classification (NCBI taxonomy): domain Eukaryota; kingdom Metazoa; phylum Chordata; class Aves; order Coraciiformes; family Cerylidae; genus Chloroceryle; species Chloroceryle aenea. The sequence goes on from VWZY01004297.1 coordinate 427,508, forward strand.
TGCATATCACTTCACAGAATATATACTTGTATGAATTTCACCCATCCTCAGGTTGAATCTATTTGATGTAATCATGCACCATCTCTTTCTGAAGATAGAACAACTTATAATCACTTTTCTTAATTTTATATTAAGAGAAAATGAAGATTTAAAAAAGAAGTCTTTCTTTTTAACCAAACAAAAAGAGAAGAGAAGAGTTAGACACTGGATATAACTTGGTTGGTTTTCTCTTTGATTTAGGTGGCAGCAGCCCTGTAACAGAAAATAAAAATACTCCCCTCTCCCACCTTCCCTGCTGAAGACCACAACGGTCACTCATTGAGTTAAGGACTGCGAGGTAGAGCTGCACTTGGACAAGCATGTTAACCACCCGAAGGAGACTCAGCTTGCCCAGGGTACGAGTGATTCAGACAGGAGCGATCGGCCCGCCGCGGCTGTGCGTTAACAGCAGAGATCAGGCAGCGCTGTGCAAGCGCTCGGGGGCCAAAATGAGCACTAAGTGGTGACACTTCGTAAAGCGTTAGAGATTTTGGGGGGTTGAGGCAGAAGGAGGGAAAATTGCTGCTATCTGCAGTGCAATTGAACAGGTAACAGCAACTTTGGAAGAATATAGAAGCAGTCAGAACCTCACCTATTTGCAATATCGGGTCAATTAGGTGATTGGAGAGGGAGCCAAATTTAGGGTGCCATTGGAGCAGTTGCTGCTTTTGCCAGGACATTCTGCATGATTTTGCTAAGGCTATCCACAATATTCTGATTTTGTTCTTTCTCCAGCTAAGCTTTTTTGATAGCAATTGCTAAATATTTAGTCAGAAATTCTGGTAAGTGCTAGGAACAACCAACTGTCCCTATGAATAGGGTACTCAGTGTGGTGAGTGTGGTGTAGGCATTCAGGATCAACTCACTGAGAACCCTTCAGTTAGTGTTAAAAAGAAGTATTGACACAGGCCAGTACTGACAGATCCCTGCTAGGCTGGACTCCAGCACTAACACTTCACCACTTCACACTTAACTTTGAAACCCAGGTTTTTTATATGGGAATTTTGCAATCGGCCCCACTGCCCCTGAAGCTTGCTCCAGTTTTTTCAGTGTGAATCACTCTTGCTAAACAAACCCACGCTTTAGGTTTACCGATACCATGCGAGAAGTGCACTGGGTATAAGGGATTTGCCTATTTTGAGACCTCCACCCCCACTATTGTACCTGCTTTGGGAACTGGATTGCTGCTAGCAAACACTGATAAAAATGAAGCTAAATTTCTCAGGGGGATGCTATGCCTGGCTGCCTTACACAGGCTCTGAAAAAGCATTTTGAAATTAGACAGCGATAAAATGTAAAAATTGCCACCACATATAGCTAGCACCTTGAGCCTCCACACAGGGCCGCATCCAAGGGCATGTCTACCTGGCGGTCCCTGCGGCTACAGGGTGGCCAAAGCTGCCTGCTCTTAGCAGCACCTTCTCAGAGCCCACAGTGGGCTAATTGACCCTGTTTCCTCATCCTGAGTTTTTTGACGGGGGATCCATGATGGAATAATATGAGACCTTTTTTTCAGGTTTCTCAATAAATGATATATTTTCCAAAATAATGGCACGTGCTCTTCAAAGACCTTGCTGTAAAGGAGGGAGGCTTTAATGAGTGGGCAGCATAAAGTCAGGCCACTTTCTTCTGGGGTTTTCTATAATTGCTGCCAGCCTCAGCCAGAGACGGGTGTCATGAGCCTGGTGCTGGAGAGCCACTTGGTGAGGCACAGATGTGGCTTCTCTGAGGGGACAGAGACGCAGCTGACAGGGTCATCGCTCATGACCTGCTAGAAAACCCACTGCAGAGCACGCAGATACCAGCAGCTCCCTCTCTCAAAGCCAGGGACACTGCCATTCCCTGTCCCAAGGCTGGTGAAGTGTTAACACAGCATTTTCCAGCCTGGATCACAGGCCCTTTGGAGATCAGTCAAATCCTCAGAGCTATGGGGTAATGGAGCAGAAGAGCAGAGGGGCAAGAAGAAACTTCTCCCGTAGTTTGCAGATGCAGAGGTGGGGCTGGGGGTGAAGCAGCAGGCGGGGAGCATCCAGCCATTGTGTGTTTTGCCCTTCCCCTCCCCTCATCCCACTCCCGCCTTTTCTACTTTTCAGTACACTTCCAAATATTTGCTCTGTAGGTAACGGACACACAGTTATATTTATCTGCAGAGGTGATTACTTTAGAAGCCCAAACCAAGAACTGAAAATGTCAAAAGCTTTAATTTGCCCACTTCTCTAGATAACTATTTTCAAAGAATTACCTTCCTTTACAGAGACAGTTTCTGTGTGACAATAATGCTCTCGTGTAGGAGGGCACACAGTTTTACAATGCAGGCACAAGCTGAAGCATTTCTTGCAGTGCTTAAACTAAAATAAATTCATAGTTTTTAAGAAGCCACTTTCTTATCTAACCCATTGCTCTGGATAAAACAGGTCATGTAATTTCATCTAGTTTCTTAGTAACCTGTAACCCCCAAAGTGTGTCCTTGGGAAGATGGACATTTTCCACACATTTCAAAAAGACCCATAACTCATCAGGTCACATGTGAAATGGGGCTTTGAGGTGATGGTTTCAGCCTCTACCTGTAACTAATCAGTTGTCTCCCAGCTGATGAGATAAGACTAACAAGCAGCTTACTTAAGGGAGGGAAGTTGGTAGAGTTAAGGAGACTGGGTCATGTTGAGGATAAAGCTCTGTTATGCAAAACTGGGTGATCTACCTGGTGGCTAGATGACAGTAGAGAGCAGGAAGGAGTCATGGTAAGATCTGGATTATCTATTTTACTTGGCTTGGAGTTATGCTTATGATTGATTTAGTCCTTTTATTCTCATTGCCTGCCATCCTGCTTGAGGGAAACAGAGCTGAGGAGACTCTTGCTGAGTAGAAAATGCTCAGCTGATGCAATTGTTATTTTACTACAGCAGTCCTTGCTGACCTCTGTGAGAGATTTGATTGTGGTATGTGTCTGCTGTCTTTTAACAGAAATTGATGTGACTTCATAGAGTATTTTATTTATATTTTTGTCCTTGAACTGTGTTGGAACTGTAAATTCTAATAAGGAACATGGAGAGTTTACTACCATGCCATGCAGAGCTCTATATATGGTGAGCAATGCCTAAACCTAGGGAGCATGTTAACTTTTTCTGTAGGAGTTCTAATTCACTAGTGAAAGCATCTGTATCATCAGGGGCTTCAACTCTTACTAGAGCTTCCCTTACAGCCTTGCAGTTCCAGGTGCTGTACACAAATTGGTTTGGTAGCTCCCTTCAACCAAGTTCTTGCCATCTGTCATTGCAGTGCTCAACTGGGTCTCTTAATCCGGCAGTATGAATGCTCAAAGCTACAGAGAGGCTTAGGCAGGCACACTCCCCCTTTTTGGGGCTTGGGCAAAGATCCAAAGAAGGAAAAAAGAAAAGGATCTGCATATCCAGAGTGCAAATCAGACAGAACTTAAAAGGCACAAAACCACTCTGGCATCTTTTACTTGTATTTGCCATCAAAACCCTTCTGTGGTTCCCTTACAAAGGCTAAACAGGGCCCGAAGCCGGCTCCCTTCCCTGCGAGCAGTGCCCACACTACACTAGATGGCACTGCTTAATACTCACCTTCTCCTCCTGTCTCTGCCATCTCTGCTCCCTGGGTCCGCAGCATCCTGTAGCTGCAACTTCAGCAGACTTTAACCAGCACTCTGTGGTCACTGGGGGCTGGCATCACCTGCAGGGAGGTATTGGGAACAGCCCTGGGAGAAGGCAGGGGTAACCGTGATCAGAAACATTGCCAAGTTTGTCTCTTTACCCTAATAAATAGCTAAAGCAGAGCATTTTAGAGATTGCCCACCTCAATTAAGACTGAGTTCTGATGTTATCTTTGACTCTTGCTAGCATCCCCATCTCCTTTCTCTCGTGACTGGAATAAAAGGCATTGACAGAATTGCTGCAGATATCAGTCATGTTACAAAGCAAGAAATCTGTGATAATACAGCTGTTGGATATTGATCTATATATATGGAGGGGAGGACAAGCTATGGAGCAACAAATCTCTGCTTTCATCAATAGCCTATAGATTTGGCAGTAAACAGCCAGGTTTCTGCTTTCAGAAGAGTATTCAGCTAATTCAGAAGCTTGATTCTTGCACACAGGATCTGATGAAAACTTAGGAATGCTGTTGAACAATTCTGTGCTGTGCCCTTCGCTCACTAATAAATTGCTGAATGCATCTAAAATGTGAATGCATAGAATCTCACCAATATTTGATGAGCTTTTGGAAATAGGATATTTCCATAGCTTCAAAATGTCTTGTAAAAGCAGTTATTGGTTGAAGTACCGATGTACTCCAAGAGTAAGGAGAGAGCTAAGTGCCCTTAGCCTAAGTAAGATATTTTGAAGTCCATTGTGCCTAGAACACTGAAAAACTGCTTGAAGTTGTGTTAGAACATGACCAATATTTCTGAAGGTGGGTAAAGCTCTGGGAAAGGGCAAATGGCATAGGTGTCTCAGGAGAAAAACAAACAAAAACCCAGCAAACCTGGGAAAAGCAGAGTTCACGGTAGCAGCAGGTTGGCCAGTCTGATAAGAAGACTGGTAAGTAAAGGGGGAAATTGTGAAGAAGTAACAGCCTGTGCCAGTTCCTCACAGAGGGGTCAGAGCACCTTACTTCCTCTGACACCAAGACAGGCCTTTTAGCTGGGTGAAGTGCCTGAGACATCCTGGCTGTTTTAATGCCAGTCCCTTTGGTCTCTGATTTAGGCAGCAGAAGTGGGAATTAAATATGAAGATGACTCAAGGCGGGAGGGACTGTGAGTTCACAGAGGGATTATTTAGAATTTAAAAGAGCTGGAAAAATGGATTAAGAATGCTAGGTGATATTCAATAAAGATAAATGAGATGCAATACTTTTTTAGTTGATTACTCCTCCCAACAGACGATGAAAAATAAATGGTTAGGTAGCATTTTTTCAGATAAGGGTCTTGGGAGTATAGAAAACATAAATCATAACTGTACTGTTGCCAACACTCCTAAATATCCTAAGAGTGGGAGATACAGACAGAAATATAGATTGCAAGACACATGGAAAGATCCTTTTTCCACCCATCATTGATCAAGCCTCAGCTGGAGTACTGTGCCTGGTTTTGGATATTATACTTCAAGAGCAATGTGGCACACTTGGAGAGCATCCAGAGGAGAATAGCATGTTCTGCTTAGTAAAGAACATAACCTACAAATAAAAGATTTTTCAAGAAGTTATCTAGATCAAGAAAGAAAAATCTAGGAGTGGGAGACAAGGAATGATCACAACTTTCAAGTGCAAGAGACCATTTCAGAGAGGAAGGGACTATCTCCCCAAATAGGGGGGATAAGAGCAATGGCTTTACAGTGGGGTAAGGGATACTGGTGAATAAAAGCTCACAGGCATAGTTAATCCTGCCCTGAAACAGTGNCTGGGGTAAGGGATACTGGTCAATAAAAGTTAATCCTGCCCTGAAACAGTGAGAGGGACAAGGTAGTCCACTTCTGCCCTGTTATTCTATTATGATATTTAATAGTAATTACTACTGACAATTTCATTTAAAAGATACATCTGTGCAACTCCAGCTCCTGGATTTGATAAGCTGACAAGGCTGATGCTCTAATTGGAACACCCCAACCTTGAATTTTATTGGTATCCAAACAGTGTTCTCTCTGTTTTTAACCCCTAAAGCCATGCCGAGCTGCACATTGGAAATAAAAATTATGGTGGTGGCTACGCTTTGAGGACTTCCTCACTGACATGTTATACAGGCTTCTTTCTTTTACACTTATAACCAGGTTATGAAATAAGGTGAAAGGGAGAAAACTGCTGGAAATAATTAATAAGTAAATAATGATACTTGAAATGAGATGGTTTACGTGGTTAGGTTTTTTTCCCATTGGCTCAGTAAACAGTAGGCACAGACTAAACACTTCACCATAGCTACAAACCAGGCCCTACATTAGATTTATAATCAAAGGCTCAGGTTAAGCTTTCTGAAATTCTCTGTCCAAGCTTGAGCCTAAACATGAAAACTGGAGCCCTTCAGAGGGGATCATCCTGGGCAGGGGAGAAATTGCTGTGTGCAAATGCAATGTTCTTTCTGAAGCCAGAACATGTCTGTCCCAAAAACATGAATTAAGTAATTATCATTATGTTTGTTCTATAATTTTGTTGTTTTGGTACTGAAAATATTTAAGGCCAAGCTGAAAAAGGGTTGCATAATCCTGGCATGCTCATCAGGTGCTGCATGATGCAGCAAACAACTGTAGAGAGGAGTAATTTGATCAAGAAAAATGTGTCAAATGAGTAGCAGATTTCTGTGAGGTACTTAATTTTGACAACATTAAAATGCAACAGTAAGTGTCCTATTCCTTAATCATAACATGGGGAAAGAGAAGAAACAGGAAGATATCTTGTGTTAAGTCTGAAAAAGTTTTTATTCTTTGTTTTCAACAGAGACTTTATTGTGACCCAATCTTTCTCTCTGAGTAAGATGTTGATTTTTCAAAACATTAAGTTTCACTGATGAGATTAAACTAAAGAAAGGTTGGATATGAATATATTCATATATTTGATATGAGGGTTTGCAAACTGGAGATTTAGTAAGAGATATGAGTGGATACTTCAGGAAACTGCATCATGTCCTGTTTTCAAAGCTTACTTCTCTCTGATTTTTAAGCTTTGTGGAATTTGTGCCCAGCTTCAAATGCAGCACTGGAAAGACACTTTTTCTCCTATAAACATTGTTGGACAGATGACAGAAGCCTGCTAAACCTTAATTTAAAGCTCAGGTACAAATAAATTTTAACTCTGTGTACAATGTTTTACAGGTGGGTTTAATACATGTTTCACCTGACATTAATACCACTTTACACAATAGATGAGACTTGTAACTGAGTTGTATTTCAAGGTGGTAGGCATGGACACTGGAAAGTAAAAATGTTCTAAGGAAATCGTGTTTCCCTAAAAAAATAATTTTGGAAAGAGCATATTTTGCCAGTCATGCCATTGTCTTGATTTCTATATAGAAGAAAATGCTTGCAGTAATGATAACAAGAAGGATGGAGTGGGCACCTCATGGGTGTTTCAGATAGGTGCTTCCCTTCCTCTGCTTACATAGGTCTCTTGGGCTTCCTCACGTGAGTGCCCCAGCTTTGTCCCAGTCACCCTGGGCTAGCCCTAAGCCTGGAGAAGGGTTGGACTGGACAACAGGGCAGCTAGATGCTGGCCACTGCAAATGCTGAAGAGCCTTTGAGAATATAACCTCCTTGTTCCTCTCAGTCCTGTTAGGTGTTTACCCACACAAATACATCTTGAGAAGCTCTCTCTAGATGATCTGCAGAGGTGTAAATCCTATTGGAAGTCAATAGCATTATTTTTCCTAAGTGATCAATGTAGTTTTAAAAACCCTGCCCATAGCTTTCCAGAAAAGATAGCAACATACAGAAAGAGAACATTTGCTCGCCTGAATTTCTGATGGCCTATATTTGGTGTTTTAAAACTTCTATTTTTGCAGTTACTGCCATCCAAACTCACCAAGGTAACTGCTGAAGAAGGAATGCTGTTTTGATTGAAACTCAATGGAAACAAACTTAGAGATATTTGCATTTTTTTATTCGTCACTTTTCCAGAAGCACAGGAATCTCTAGATACAGGACCACATCCTGCTTATCCAGCAGAGTGTTCATTCCTGGGTGTGTGGAATCTGCACTGAAGCGCTGAAGTGCAACCAGGAGGGAAGCTAAAGGCTGAGGTGCTGAAAACAGGTAATGCTGCTTTGTCCCAGAACCTCAAACTGGTTTTGTCATATGCACTCATAACACAAGCTAGATATTGAAAATTAGTGATTCAATAATTAGAGCTCAGATAATTCAAAACACTACTTCTGAAATCTTCTTTAATGATGAAAGTATTGCTGGTTTCAGGGCAAAGGTTCATCTGTTTTACTTACAACAGTATCCAAAGTTGATTTTAATTATTTCACTTTGCAGCTAATAAATGATCCTAGCTCATTAACGAGGTTTTCTTTCTCCTGTGCACTTCACATAAGCAGCAGGGATCACATATTCATACAGAAAAATAAGTTTTAAAGGTCTTCAAGATACTTAAAAGTGTAATTTTGAGAGCTGCTCATAACAATCAAAAAATTGTAGATTATTTCCTACGTGAAGCCCTTAATACTTCTAGCGTTCTGTGAGTTCTATAATTTGCTTAGATAGCTTTCATACTGAAAAATAGTGCTTTTATTTTTATTTCCCTGTTTTTCTCCCTCTCTAAGTGCATACGGAGATGTGGATGTGGAGGAGAGAGGCAGGCAGAACATGCAACGAGAGTCTCATGTGTGCTAGCTGCAGAAATAGAATGTTTTAGGCTGGAAGGGACCTCTAGAGGTCACCTGGTCCAAAAGGCATTGTGTTTAATGTTTCCTTCCTTTGAGAAGCTCATATTTGCTATTTTAAGTGTCCCAGTAGCTTGCACAGGGTAGAAAAATACCATATAGAAAAGCCAGGCTGGGCCACGCTGTATCAGGCTGGTGAGCTGATGCTGCCACGTGGGAGCCACCAGCAAGCCCAGCAGTGAGGTGGCCTGAGGGACTGTTCATCCTTAAGCCCTCTTTACACAGCTGGCAACACACTTGGGGCTGGATCCTGTGCGAGGCATTTTCTTCCTAAAGGAAAGAACAGCCTCTGTTTGAAAGAAAAAGCTTCAGACCTCAGTAACATCTCTGCCAATACTGCTTGTGCAACAAACCCTACATAATTGCAGTGAACACGTGAGAAATAAATTCACCATTCTGCAGTTCACGAAGATCATGTCCCAGTGTGTTTGTCATTGCTGTTTGGTGGCTCAGTTTTTGTTAGCAGCTAGCATCTCTGGCTGTACAGACTGCTAGCAGTCTGCTCTGAAGGGAGGAAAGCATACGTAAGTCATGGGCAAATTACAAAACAAACTCATAAAGAAACTAGTAATATGGTTTCAGTCACTACTACATGCATGCAGATGTTGCATACATGTCGAGTATCTCCCCACGGGAGGAGAGGGCAATTTGCTGAAAATGGTATTTGGTGATCAGAAGCTAATGGAGTGCTGCTGGCTTGTCTCAGCAGTGGGGCTGCTTTCGCTCCTCATCATGGCATGCAGCAAATTTAGCCAAATGTGGCAGTTTTGAAGGGGATGAGGGGGTACAGTGGAGGCTGTTTATAGATCAGACCTTCCCCAGTCACAGTTTACGTTGACATAGCAAATGGCACTGAATTATTCAAACCTCCCTGGATTCATACTGGGTAACTGGGGTATTAGTGGTACTGAAGTGGTTCCTGTTCGGTGAAAGGGGGTGGGGGAGGAAGGTAGGATGCTGCCTGTAAACTATCACACACTTTGCAAATGTCCTTGTTAGCTTCTCAGAAGCCTGATGTCTAAGCAGACTGAGAGGTAGGAACATGCTCATTTTGCAGGGAGGGAAATTAGGGTTATTGGAGAAATGAAGTATTAATAAAGGAACCTCTCCAGCCCTTCTACTAATCCATCAGAGCTACCACTACCATCCAGAACATTCCAATTCTCAACTTGTTTTTTAGCTGCAATTTTCATACCTATTTTGAAAATGCTTACATGTCTATGGACCCTTGGAAACCTTGGACCAAGAGTTTCATGTGACTAGAAAAATAAAGGTGAAGCAAGACACTGAGAACATGAGTCTTGGAGGTCTCAAATGTGATTAAGTATTTTGTAATGTTATAAATTAGACCCCCAAATTAATAAGTCTAGTCTTACCCAGCCCAATAACACAAAACCAGGGACCTAATAATAAAATCCAAGTTCCACACCTAATGGCCCATATGGATTTAAGGCTTTACCAGTAACCTTTTGCTTGTTGAACTGGTCTCAGCCAAACGTTTCCTCACCAGCTGAGCCTCTGTCCAGTACCCTGACACAATTGTGCTGAGCAGAAGTTGCACATGGACCCAAAACACCAGCAGCTGGCCCAAAGTGTTGCAAACACCTCCACCTATCTGCTGAGATAAATCTGAGCAATTAAGAAGCCCTTCACTGAAGCAGCTAAACTGATGCAATAGCTACCTGCATGGAAATTATAAGAACTAAACTTTATGAAGCAAATGAAATTGAACTAATTATGAAGGGACCAACCTCAGATTTTTCTCTGTACTAGGTTTTCCAGCTACTGTTAAGTACCTAACTTTTTTCTGGTGTACATAGATTATCATGTCAGAGAAAATCACAAGCCAGTACCAGCCCAATTCCCCAGCCTCAAGCTTCGAGGTGATGATTAAAGAAACTGTTAAACATAATTGACTATTAACATGCCCACAAAGGATTAAACTGTGTGTGTAAGGGCAATGAGAAAGTTGATGCTGCCTTTGAAATTCCTGGATTGGTTTTAAACCAATGTGTACAGGAAAAAAAAAATTCTGCAGGACATCTGACCAAGTTGTGCTTGTGAAGCTCAGGAAAGTCACCTGACTCAGTAGCAAAGCCACTGACTGAGTGCAGAAAATTCTGGTTTGATTTTTGTTTATTTTTTTTAGTAGAAGATAGAAAATATCACAACCTGCAGCCTGTCAAGGATGGCCAAGCTTCTTTTCATATAATAGCACAGAAATGGTATTTTTTAGGATCTCTTTTAACAAGCCTTTTTGCAGGAACACAAAAGCAGTAACATTTTCTACAAGCAGTATCCTACCATGCCACAGCTTCTGCATGTTTGATTGTAGTGTAGGAGGGAACTCCTACCTGCAATAAACCAAAAGCAATAAATGTCCACCCATGAACTGTAGTCATGATTTCACATCTCCTGGGGGAATATTCCCTCTCAATACCAAATCACCAATATGAAGTAGAAAATAACTTCATAGCTCTTGGCTCTTCAGCTAGCTAGGACTCAAATGAGATCAGTGCTTGAGACTGGAGTAAGCAGACAAGAATAATTCAGTAGCAAATCTGGCATGGGTTACATTTCCAGAGCACCTCAAGTGTCTGTTGTGGCAATTCTCAGATGACAGTCTCATAGTCACTGCTCTCTGAGAAACAATGGTCTCACATGGCAGTTACAGCAGGTTATTAATGCTATGTAAACTTTTTGCAAAAGGATCTTGTAAAACAACTGTGTTTCCTAGGAATAGAATGGTGAGGGAATAAGTTCCAGCGATGTTTTACCCCACTCTCATGATTATTCTTATAATTAAAGTAATTGCCTGATGTACAGATAGATATGGGTACCTCTTCTCCCCACGAGTGTTAACCTGCAATTCAGCTTTTTGTCCAAGGATCTCAAAACACACTGGACTTAAATGTCAAGAGTTGAAACTTGTGACATTGCCCACTGTTTTAGAAATGGAAAAGCAGAAAAAGCACTCTTCAGCAAATGTACATCTGATCAGCATCTGATACATCTGAGCTGCCAGTTAGATCAATGGTTTCCCTGGTAAAGGCCAGAAATTAAAGGAGAGCACTGCTTCCTAAGAAGGTGATCAACAGCACTTGGGCAAAGCACAGAGATCTCAGTACTTTGTGGGAAGCTGAACAGTCCCTGTGTTAGCACAGAGCTGACCTGAAGTCACTGTGCTCCCGTTCTCAGGTTTATCTCAGGAGTCTCGTGTGAATGGTGTAAGGAAAAGCAGCCTGCCACACACATCAAGATTGCCAGTGGTCCAGCAAGTTGAAAGGGGTAGAAAAGAAGACCAGATCCTGCCAACACTTGCACTCATCCGTAGCTGTGGATACCTGTGTTGCCCCATTGACTTTATAGGGTTGGCTGTTTTACTAGGTTTACTGGCATGACTGGAACCTGGCCTGGTAAACCTCCTGGGGTGAAGGGATTCATTTGGATTCTGCCCACAAAAAGTCTTAGCATCTGGTCTGAGACACTTGTAGGACATAAAACCAAACCAACTAATAATCATTCTGTTCTGTACAATAAAACTACAGGTTGAATACTGTCCCTTGCAACAAGGTACCCCATACAGGTCTCCCTGGCCTATGCTCAGTGCAGTTGAGAGGCAACGCCACCCTGTATGGCCTTCTTGGACAAGGGCTTGGTGCTCACTTTATCAATCTGTGTGTCTCGGGTTGGAAAAGAGATCCTGACTGACTTCTTCCTGTGTAAGGAGAAGGGATAGTGTAGGACAGAGCGGTCTTTGGTACGTCCCTGCCACCCTGCACAGCCCCAGCCAGCTCTACTGGACGTCAGGATTGAATTAGCTGCACGGACCCCAAACCATCTAAATGCAAATTTCTCATTCTCAATAAAATACTCATCTTCCAAGGCGATTGATAAAACTGGGGCTGTGAAAAGAGCTTTAACCCATAGAGAATCAATCCCAGTTAAAAAACAGGCTCCAGTAAAGTGGCTGATGAAGCCATCACATTGCATATTGGTAAAAGTAACTTGAATTTCTTATCCCGTCCAAGTGCCTTCATTTTATGTCTCTGTTAATTCCTTAGCCTGCAAATTCCCAGAACCAGAAATGTCCTAACAGGCTTTTCTGCCCATCATGAAATGCACTTATTACTTCTACATGGGAAAGTAATTTGGTCTTCTGATTTTCAGCAGGGATTTCTGTGTGCAGCATGGTGACTAGTAGCAAGTGACAGGGTTTTTTATATGCTGAAAGTTCAGCAGTGATTCCCTTCTTCAAGTCAGGACATATTATTCTTCTAGTTGGATTAAATTTTTTTGCCCTAAACTAATGAAAAAATAGTATTTCATATTCTTTTAATCATAATCATACTAACTAGAAATATTTTGAGCCTGATTTTATGACTGAGACATAGTCCCATAGTGGACTGTGAAGAGAAATATTGTGAGTTGAGGCTGTGTACAGTTTATGGAGCACGTCCTCCAGTCTGGTCATGGTGCTCTGCATTATAATAATGCAAAGCAACTCTGAAGTGTATTTAACTAAATCGTACGAGGGGCTTCAGCTCTGGAGAATCTCTGTGCCATGTGGGGCTGCTGTCAGATTCATGCTACCCTGTACCCACTGCCTGTTGTGTGGCACTGCTCTGAAAATAGAGATATTCTCTGTTTGAGCCATGTCTGGTGTCATTGCAGTCATTTGAAGGCCACAGGCAGATGGCATCAGCTGGACTTGAGTCTGCTAAAGGGCAGAGTGTGAAGGACTGAGGTGAGTTCTGAGGGTATAAAACCTCTGACTAGTGTCTCCTGCCCTGGTTTTTCTTGAGGATCACAAAGACAGAGCCTCTGTCCAGTACATTAAATTATAGCATTAAATTTTGATATTTGAAGCTGAAATCTATTTTCAGGTCAAGTTCACCTTTCACAGAAAACATTCCACTAGAACCTTCCTGGAGTTTCCCATAGTGAACCACAACCCTTGGGATCAGTAACATGCCCAGAAAATCATTTGCCTAAAGTCTCTGATCTAAAGCCTATTTTTCAGGTGAAACCAAGAGAAACCAGTGGAAGCATTTCAACTGGAACAGAAACCAGAAGTCTCTCTTGCTAGAAGATGTTCAAAAGGAGCAGAATTGCTGGCATCCTGACAATTCCCACATCACATAGACAGGAAAAGCTCTATCAATGCAGGCCTTCTTCTGGATCAGCTTCAGGCTCTTTCCCACCCTTCCACCTGCACTGCTAACAGCACCAGCGATTGATACAGCTCAGCCGCCGCTGCCTCACAAACGCTCAGGTTAGAAGCAGAGCAGCGTTAACAGAGGGAGCCAAGGACACTGCATCAGCAGCCCTCGCTCGGTGAAGGTATTCCCAGCAGCCTGCCATGCTGGGTGTGCTGTAATTCCAGCCGGGCAGCAGAGCAGGGCAGCTCCGGCTGCCCCCGGCAGCTCTGCTCCCCTGGAAGCTCAGGGCTGACAGCTCAGGAGTGAGAGCAGCAGAGCTGGAGGCTGCTTTCCTGGCAGCTGGCTTGTGTTCTCAGAGCTCTCACCCAGGCCGTGCTGGTGCATGGGAGCTTTCTGAACAATATGTGAAAGCCCAGGGCAAGAGGCAAACAAATTTCTCTTCTCTTTAGGAGAAAACAGAAAGCTGTGTGGTAATTAAATTTGCCAGGCTCTGCTGTCGTATGATGGTGCAGATGAGAGGATGCAGATATGTATTGTAGGGCAGCCTACTTTCATGTTGAAGCACTGGAAGGGTTCTTTTACAGAAAAAAAAAAAAAATAGCATTAGCAAGTCTCCCTTAGCCCTGCCTAGTCCAAAAGACTATTTTTGAAATACAGATTACCAGGGTTATTGTTCTGTTTTTTTTTTCTACAGAGTAGGGAAGATGCAATCATTAACACTAATAGAAATACAAACATTGCTTCTCTCCAGATGTGAAATATCACAGATCTTGTTTTCTTAACTCAGAAAAAGTACAGAACAAAGCATAGCTGAAGCCAGTAGAAAGACTGTGGACACCCACTTAATTTTAAGGGTTTCAATTCAGACCCCTTATGACTGGGTCCCACTGCTCTCAGTGGAAGTTATTTGTCCCTAAGAAGGAGGGCTATACAGACCCTGATTTTCACATGATTATTCTCTTTAAATGTACTCCCTCAGCCTTCCAGGAAACAGAGGTGGACAGAGTCCAGATTATGCCTTTGAACTCTGGGATATTTTATTTGCTATGCTGCAGTACTGCATTACAACATGGCCACAGAGCTGCAGGTAGTTCATTTTGGATCATGCCTACAATCACCTGGGAAATCTCCTTTTATTGTTGTACGCCCGGATACCATCATGATCCAAGTCCCCGGGCTGATCAGTGCAAATAGCTAGTGAATACATGTATAACCTCTCCTGATTATCATGCAGCTGTACTGCGCCGTAGCTTTCCTCCATTTACTTTGTCATTACCTGTTTAATGTTCCTCTGTCTCTCTCCTTTTAAAAGGGAAATCTTCTTGACCTCAATCAGTGTTTCTTCAAACTCCTTCCTCCCCCACCCCTATCAAGTTCATGCTCCTCCGTCAGCCTTTAATGCTCATTCACTAGAGCGGATTGTCCTTGATCACTTGCTGTCACTCTCCCACCCTGTCTTCCTACATTAGGACATCTTCTGTGTCAAGCTAATCTTCAGTACTGACATCATATAGTCAGGCCAGTAGTGTTAAGCGAGAGCAAGTATTTGCTTTCGGAAGGCAGCCAGAGATACCGGGACAGTTACTGCCCTCCCATGATTGAACGCAGCGAAGTTTTACACTGGGCCTTGCTCTTTGACTTTTGATTGTTGTAGAACAGGATGTGTGACAAAAAGGGGAGGGCAGAGCGGGGAAGAGAAAGAGTTACCAGTCAGTGTCTGATTTGTTTGTTATTTCCTGAGGTAGCAGTTACTACTTGGGATAGCATTTACTACTTGGGATCTCTGTTTCCCCCACAGAGCCCTGTGAACCAAAATGCAGCCCCCACAGGGAACAGCAGGTCCAGTCAGTGGACCTGCCCTTTCTCAGATCAGCCAGAGGCAGAAAGAACCTCCCCACTAACACAGAGAGCAGTTGTGTCTTGTGTCTTGTGCCTGAATAACATAAACTGCTGCAGCAAACAGCAAACTTTGGAAAAGCTGCTTTGCACTGCTCTGTGGAGGCTGTGCTGTTGGTGTTGTGTCGGAAGGGTGTTGTCTGTGCAATGGTGGAGAGATTGAAAAACTGAATATATTTGATGTTTGTTCTGTGGCGCTTGCCTGCAGGGCACTTTAGTAACTATGGGTATTGCCTTGGACACCTCCAAACACGGGAAAGAAGGCATTGAAGAGGTATTGCAGTATCACTCAAAAAGGGCACAGGGACACCCGGGCTCACCTTTTCACAACTTCACAGTTTCTGGTACCACAGCTTGGATAGGTACAAGACTTCCTACCACAAACACACCTACACTTGATGCTAATGAAGTTTTCTTCATTGACTTTGCCACCACAAGAGGGAAAGAGAATGGCTCTTCCAGAGGCTGGAAGTGTAGACACGTGTAGAGAACATACAGATTTGCAGAGTGAATGTTGTCCTCTATGCTACTGTACAACAGAGCTTCTGCTCCTGCAGGGAAGTATCTGGCCAGGTAGTTTCTGACAACAAAGACAAAAGCTTTCAAGTCTGTCTATGCCCAAAGTTGCCAGTAGCTGAGTTGTACTTTGACCATAGTTACCTCAAACTTTGAAGTGTGAATGAAGAACTTCTTTGCTCTCAACATACTCATTTTGTCATTTGTATTTCCCCCACCATAACCAGCACTCATTCAGAAGGCACAGGGGTATAAAAGCCCAGACCCAGACAGGAAGATCTTGTTCTTACGGACAGCTCCTCCTTCAGCTTTATAACCTCACTCTTCAGCACAGGCCAAAACGAGTTTCACCCTTTTCAATATCTCAAACTTCCCAGCGTTCCAAAATAGCTATATCCTATCAGAAAAACAAACATCAGCTTATATTATCCACTAACTACCCCAGCCCTAGCTACCCAGCACCAATCTCGCTCTTCCACTGAACTTGTCATTAACCTCCCAGTCCCCCTTTAAAGCCCCCCAAGTCCCCTGCTGCAGAGCTGGTTTGCTCAGCTCACAGCCAAGGACGGCTGGGAAGGTTAATGGTGTTTCTCGCTTTCTTCAGCTCCCTCGCTGGCACAGTGGGATTCCTGCAGCCTCTCACACCACTCGTTCTTCTGCCAAAACTGCTCTTTAGCTTAACTTAAATGGCCCTCTTCCCTTCCTGCTACTAACTCTTCTGAATTACTTATGAAGAGCAAGCATATAAGCTCTACATTATTTTGCTGAGCTAATTACCCTTGTGCGTATTCCCTCTTAGGAGAGCGACTGCCCCCAGCCACCACCTTTGCTTCTGCTCCAGGCTGGCCACATCCTCCCTGACTGAGAGCGACTGGTATAAAGCAGTAGGGACGAGATGTCTCCTGAGATTTCTGTGATAGCATTAATAACTCTTGCTCTCGGCAGGAAGTACCTTGCCTAATAGATTTTGTGGTCACCTTTTTTTTTCTTCGCAGCCAGCAAATCTCCGTGGCTCATTGTCACCTTGTGACTAATAAAGCTAAGACTTACTCCTCCTCTGCCATTCACAGCTGATGAGCGCAAAGAAATTTCCATGATTAATCCCAAAACATGAAGACTATTACTTTGCTGTTAGATAAATTTCCATTCCTACCCCGCTGGTCCTCAAGCTCACGCATTATGCCTTCATACAATAATCCAGCCTTCACTCTGTTGGCAGTGCCTCCCAGTCTGGTATCAACAATGTGCTGCTTTACCTCCTGCCTTGCACTTCTACCACTAAAAGAGAACAAGGGCAGTGTAAAGTATGATACCAGAGCAACTCCATCATTATTTTTCTTCCTCGCTGAAAGTTTTTCCTCCAAG
The DNA here is from genome assembly GCA_013399075.1 of Chloroceryle aenea. NCBI lineage: Eukaryota > Metazoa > Chordata > Aves > Coraciiformes > Cerylidae > Chloroceryle > Chloroceryle aenea. Next base: position 444,875 of record VWZY01004297.1, read on the forward strand.
AGCATTCATGGCCATCACCTCCTCTGGAGCAGAGGAACAACTGGCCCAACAGCTGTGAACATTCTTCTCTCTCATACACAACAGCATAAATGGGACATCTTCTGTGTGTGAAAAATTTTGGCAAATGCCAGACCCAGGCCTCCCTGGATGGACTCCAGGCCTGGCTTGCAGCTTACCCTGTCTGGGGCTGTCAATAGGCCTGGTTCTGTCTGCCACAGCCAGACCCTGTTGCTGAGGGCACAGCTAGTGCTGTGGTTGCCCTCATCTAGCTTGTTCCACATCATGGAGCCACTGTGCCTCACTGTGCCCTGGCCACTCTACCATGAGCAGGGTGAGTGTACTTCTCCTTGGCTTTGAAATACATGTGGCACCAGGAAAGCCTGAGATTAGCTTGATGCACTTTTTTGCTTCACCTGATGGAACAGAGGAATCAAAGGTTTTATCTCAGCCCCACTAAATGGATCCTTTGGTTTAGAAGAGTGATTTTCAATGATATGAAGAATAACTTTCAAGCAGCCAAGTGACAAAGCTGCATGAGCATCCACATTCCTAAAGCATCAATTAAATTAGATGTTAGAAGAGAAGGTAGATTACCTGTCAGATAGGCTTTACACTAACTATACATTTTATAAATGTATGGGTGCTGAGCATTATCCCATTTTTTTCTGCAGTTTGCTTTCTTTAGTCTGTCCTTAGTAGAAGCACCTCCCATCTTAAGTATCACAATAATTTGTGATAACGCCGTGCAAGTCTTACTGCCCTGTTGTCCACAAAGGTAGAAAACAATTTCTTTGCATTTTGCTTTTTCTAAACACCAGTGTCTCTGTTGAAACTGTTGAGCAGTTGGCCATTTGGGGCCATTGTTTCCCCCCTCACCCTGTGTTATTTCGAGGTTGACATGATGACAAAAGCCACTTAAGGATGGCAGCTAATAAGACATCTGCTTTCACATAGTGATTGCGAGGGGAGGTCTGCAAGGCAGCGGTCAGAGGTGGATTGGTAATAGGATGCATTACCTTTTGACTCCGGGTCACTGCTTCACCTCTGATCCTTGTCCAAAGTGACCATAACATGGTATCTGCCTGTAAATTTCTAACCTAGGAAAATGAGCTGATGCTTTTGCTTTAAGGCCCGCTGACAACTATCTACAGCACAATTAGCCACAGGAATGAAGACAGAGTGGAGTGAGCTGCCATCTCAGCCTGTGATGGGGGGCTGGCAGGTCAGAGGCAAGGCAGTTTGTGGGGCCAGTGGCCAGGCAGGCTCACTGCCTGCAGAGCTCCAGCACCACCAGTTCCACAAGCATGAGCCTGTTTTGATGTAAAAGAAAATAGCAGTAAAGCAAAGCAAGTTTGCACAGGGCTTAGCTGTCCTCTTGTTTCTAGAGTGCCACTAATAAGAGAAATCGGTGCCCACTCAGGAGAGTACACTTTAAGTAAAGGTGTGCTAAAGAAGGGAAACTGTAGGATAAAATAGACAAAAATAGCTAAATAAATAGATAAAAATAGATAAAATAATTTTCAGAGGCCTTGGAGTCACAGCATAAAGGGTTTATGTTCACTGTTAGTCCATGACGTACCAGCCCTGGGCTTTGTGCTGGTTTTGGCTGCTTTGCAACGTGTCCACACACAGATCATGCCAAAACTGCCAGCCAGTTGTGCTACATTTGCAATTTAAAACATTATATATTTCATTTTTACTTTCTCTCTGTATCTTACAATCAGGCATAGGTAAGATTTAAGTCAGCAGGAGTTTTATTAACTAGTGCTCTTAATCAGTGAAATGTGCAGTGCTATCAGGCAGTCAACATTAGCTACTTTCACTACCTATAATTATCAATATCTTTTTCGATTTCAAGTTATCACAATTACCATATTATGAATATAGATCACTGTATGTTTCTTTTTAAGTCTTTATGGATGTCAAAATGTAACCAGAAATTAATTCCAATAAAGGGGCATATTGAAGACCTCCATTTGTGGTGATTAAATCATATATTAACCCAGGAGACCAGAAGGTCTGACATCACTAGCAGGTAGTTAATGATTATGCTTCCTATTGTCTCCTAATATTATCTTGAAAATGGCCAGGTCGGGAGGCCTAGAAATCCCTCAGAGCACCTTATGCTTTCTTTATTTCCAAGCATCCAATTGATATGATCAGAGAGAGATACAGAAATATGAATTAAATGATCTATTAGATGTAAAAAATTAGGTCAAAACCATGCATTTTTTAAGCCAGTTCTCAGTCAGGCAAATCTCCAGCATTTGCTGGACTATTTCAGAGCAAAGCAGGAGCAAGTGGATCAAAATATCCCACAAGCAGTAGAAATATTTATTTCAGGAAGGTATCCTGTGGGCTTTGGTGGCAAGAGCACAGGGACAGCTGCTCAGGCTTCCCCCAGGTCTCTGCCCTGACGGGGGTCGCAGAAGATGCTCAGGGAGGGACATCAGCAAGGGGCAGACACAGTGGGAGCCTTTCTGCTCCCTTAGTGACTGGCAAACTGAGGCCTTGAGAAAAAAACACATCTGTAATCAACCTCTATATGACTGTCAGTCTCACGAGTGCTACAGGAAAAGGGCTTGTTGATTTTTGCCCACACCAGATTCAGTGTCATGACTCTTCTCTTTCAGGTGCTGCCCATCTGCCTGTACCTGCCCGTGCTGCATCCCAGCTCCTCAGGCTTCATCCCAACAACAGGCTTCAGCACATGCTCCACTAGTTGTGGTGATGGTAAATAAATGCTAAGGGCCTGAAAATTTGGGTTTTAAGGCACTGCCTGACAGTCAAGCCAGTTACAGGGAAAGTGGGATAATTGTGGGTTTCTCAGCTGGGTAAGGCTATTTGTAAGAATGAGCAGAAATGGTGTTTTGAAGATTTTATGGCCAGGGAATTTCATGCTTAGGAGTCAACCCATCTTCATAAACTAAGGGAGCATCCTAGCTCCAAAATGTGTTCCTGTCTGAGACACTCTCTGGGGTGAGCTGGCTGCAGCAAGGCCCTGCTGGGGTGTGTGAGGAGCTCACCTCACTGTGGGAAGTTGTCCAAGGTGTGAAATAAAGCTGGCAGAGGGGGGTGCACAGGGTGTGGAGCACCAGTCCTGGCAGAAGCATTGGAGCAAGCATTCCCTTGGGACTCAGCTGCTTCCCCTCCTCCCCACTCAGACAATTTTACAAATAACATGGGAATTAGGATAACAGGGAGCTGCAGACGCTGCCCAGCCTCAAGCATCTCCTCTTCAGCCTGAGCAGCCTGCCCTAATTTCACTGTGTATCCATCTATACCTACTGCTTCACACACAGGCGTGCATGAGTGACATGATGTTGCACATATATGACATGGGAATACCTGTTTGGTATCTGTGTGCAAAATGAGCTATGCCAATTCTTAACTACCAGTGCTGCAAAGCCCTTGGCATAGAAGTGGGAATGAAATGGACTTCTGTGCTACTGTATCTGGCTCCTCTATGGAGAATGTGCAGGAATTTGTCCTCTGGCTCCCAGGGAGGAGAAGACGCTAGCACATCACTAGGGCACAACTTTGTCTTGGCCACTTCTACAGAATTTAAGCTCTTGTTTAATCAAGATGCTTAAAAAATGGATATAGTTTGATAAAGTGACGATTAATCTTCATTAGACTCCTCTGTGATCATCACAGCAAAGAGCTGTGCTTTTATGTCTGCTTATCATCTCTTCTGAAAATTTTACTGGTAAGGAAGGACTTGATTGGGGATTAGATTTGTGTCATCAAATCCCATTTTTGTTCACATGCAGCAAAAAGGAAGGACTTGCTTTTGAGGGAAAAGGAAAGTAAAAGGGTAGCACAATTGCTGGGCTGTTATCTCTGACATTCATATAATGCAGTGTATGTCCTTACCTGACATCTATGTGAGAGGAAAAGAAAGGCGTTGATTGAAAAAGGTTAGCGGAGTTCTTCAGGCATGAAGTCATCTCCAGGCAGCAGTGACTGCAGTTTATAAACAGGTTCTGCTCTCACCCATCTGCATTCACAGACTTAGGGCACCATTTAACCCATTTGCTTGCTGATGCTTCTTTTTTCTTGCTATCAGTAGCATGAAACCAGGACATTAGGCCAGCTACTGGGTTTAGGAAAGATGTTTGCAGCCACTGCCCTTGCCATCGTGTCTTCCACAGAGAAGGTCACTGCCCTGAGGAGGTGGGCACTGGCGTGGGTAACTTTGTCTCTTGTCTGCTGGGAATGTGCAGCGGGTGCTCAAGAGGGGCCTTCTTCTCTCATGCCTGGGCATGACTTTCTGTGAAACTCGGAGGTCAGACAGATGGACACAGGATGCAGATGCAGGCAGAAATGGCAGGGTGAGGGCCACCACTTGATCTGAAGCCTTCCCTCAGACAACTGTTACATCATCTCTTTCAGTAGCAGTCACTTTGCTTTCTGTTTATCTCTGTTTTCTAAGCACTGGGATTGACTCAGAGCATGTCTTCAGGTTCCTTTTATTTCTGTAGGCAGGGCACCTACAGTATTATTTCTATTCAGCTCAGAGCACATCATCCTGCAAAACAGCAGTGCAGACATCCTCACAGTCTAACTTGGCAGAGGTAGCCTGAGGCCTCAGGCAGCCCCACCTGATGGGTTGATGTGGAAAAAAGAGATTTTTTTCAGAGAATGCAACACTCCTGAGCAAGGGTAGCCAGGTAGCAGTGCTGGAGCTGCTCCTGCAGTTTCTGGGCATTACCATGAAGTTGCTAAGAGCACAAAAGTTCTCAAAGCAGAGCTGCCTCCTCTTTGGACTCCTTGGCATAGTCTGTAATTCTGGCAGATTACATTGTCTCTGTCACAGGATTTAAAAGGCCCATGACAACACTAGCATCTTCCAGCCCATTGATCTGATTATGAATCTAATCAACCTGGTAACCACATAAATGCAGACTGTTTTTCCATGGCACATAGGTGATATGGAGACAGCTCACCCCCCAGGGCAGGCAATGGTGGAATGCAGTTGTGGGCTCATGAAGCTGTCTAAGTTCAAACGATCTTTCAAGCCTCTACAGTATTACTTTGCAGAGTGTGATGAAGCATTCCTTGACCACTGTCCAGCCTGCATGCGTGGGAGCATTGCCAGCCATAACAGATTCAATTTCAGAGACAATGTCTTCTGTGCAATTTGGTTTAGGTGAGAGAAAAAAAAAGCTTTATATCCCTTGCATCTGAAAGGACAATAACATCCAGTGCATTGTCTAAAGCTGCGTTTAGCTGGGGTGGTACAGCACAGCTTTTGCTACTGCAGACAGCAGCACAGTTTCCTGTGTTGCTATATGAACATGGATGTTCTCACATTTTAGTTGGGAAATCTTATTTATTTCCTCTTGCAGGTGCTGTTTTTCCATGATCTTTCATATGTATTCCTATTTCTCTTTCTGTCTTTCATGCCTGGATGGAAAGCGTTACCTTCTGCTCGCTTAGGCTGAAGATGGCTAACACTTCTCCTTTGCAAACTCTGGACAGCCTACTCCTGTCTTCTTTAATTCCAGGAATTCTTCTGTTTTAGAAAGGGAACACCCAGGTTCCAGGGAAATTCTTTGTGAAACTGGAGATTAGGAGTGAGGGTAGCGGGACTGTGTCTAATGACTCACAGGTGCAAAAATGCGCAGCCATTTAAGAACTGCTTAAAAGCCACTTGTGCGTGTGTGAGAAAGTCTTCACTGAGCACTCATCTGACTGCGGGGAATCAAAGCGTGGAGCGCTGCGAGCCTGTGGAGAAGCGGAACAAAAGCGCCGGGGGTTGCGCAGGTATCTGCTCCCTCTCCTGGTAAAAAGGGCAAAGCACCGCAGAGGGAGCTCCTTCCCCTGCGCATCCCCCGTCCCCGCACGGGGCTCTGCGGCGAGCTGGAGGTGACAGAGGGAGAGGTGCGAGGCCGCGGGTTGAGGCCCCGCAAGGCCCAGCGCAAAGCGGCCGCGTCGAGCTGCCTGGGCCGCGCGAGGCCCAGAGGGCGGAGGGGGTCGGCCCGGCGGGGGGAGGGGGCTTGTGTCCTTCTGGCTGTGAAGCCACGCGGAGCTCCTGAGAGCCAAGAATTAACATTCGGGATATTCTGGGTGGCCTGATAAAGGAGATGAATCAGTGACGGAGTCACTTTTCACCCTTAATGGTGCATAGATGAGTTTGCTGCTGGTTCCTCTCTCCCTGTTCGGCTTTCTCCTGGCAGGACTTTGGGAGGCTTGTGAGTTTGGGACCCCTTGCCAGCGCAGATGCTGCCAGGGTAGGTGTCTGTGTACAGGCTCTCGGGTGGCTCAGGAGCTGAAGGAACTGATTTAATTGTCCTATATGTGATAAGCTCTTGCTGCTGATCACTGGGAGAATGATTCCATCTCTATGTCACCATCACAAGTATTACATTCACAGAAATTTCTAGAAAACCTGCTGCTTTAGTATCTAAATTTGAGGGGGGAAACTAGCAACTAGACAATCTTTTATTACCACAAACACCCGAAGGAATATTTTAGATAAATTCCAAAAATTAAGCAAAGCTAGGAAGACAAAAATAACTGCAGGAACGACAAGGAAATGTTCAGTGCTGTAGCTGTAATGCTGGAATGGGTACAAAGGTTCAAGTTAAATGAAAATGAAACTATAAACATAAGTTAACACAAATATTAAAAGGATATATTTGGACAGAGATACACTCAGTTGTGTAAAACTTCTGGTCAACACCACAGCAGTCTTCAGGGGATTCCGTGGTGCATAATTGGGTCTCTGTGCTCCTCGGGCACACTCGTGACCTCAGGCTCTTGATGGGCATCTCATGGGCAACACTGCCCTCTCCACACATGGGCAACACTGCCCTCTCCACACATGGGCAACTCATCCGTCTGAAGTCTGTGCACCCAGTCTCTTCACTGGCTGCCTGAGTCTGTTTGAGCTTTCTTGGAGATATACACATGAAAGGGTTCTTGGGAAATGGGGGCATTGTACTTTTAATACAAAAATGGGAGTAGCTGATTTTCAGAAATACCTCTGGAAGATGATTCTTATTCATGAATTTCAGTACAGCAGGCTGACTTCTTTCTTGGTTGTAATGTGTTAAAAATGATATGACTGACTTGGTACCACAACAGCGTGTCAAAATATGTTATCATGGTAAGAAATAGAAACACAGTTTCTTTTCAAGACCTATGTTCAGCAGTCTAGCTGCATTTGGCAAAGTACTTACATGTTTGTTTAAAATGATGTTTATGTCCCACTGATTTTCAGTGGGACTGACATACATCCCAAATATTTAACTGAAAATTCAGGCTCAGTCTTGTAAGCATCCTCCATCTCTACTAACTTCAGTGGAAACTGAGGGAATTTGTCATCCAGTAGGAAAAATAGGATTTCACTAGGTATGATCTTAATGAAACAAATGTCGTATCTTTTCTGACATGAGCGAAAGGGAGAAGTACAAGGCCATAATATGTTCAGTTGAATAAAAAAGCAGCACACTGGAATGAGGGGGTTATATTAGGAGAGCCCCCAAATGTTGGATACTGTAGGATGCAATTCCTGTGGGCTGGGACCTGACTTAAGTTAGAAGAGGAAAATGAATAAATAGAGCAAAGAAAGCACCAATGTTGGTTTGGTGTAATATATTTAGTAGTAGCTGTGTGTTACACAGTACACAAATACAGGAACAATTCAGGAACAGTTGTGTTTCTGAGGGCTAAGGGAATGGAATTACAATGCTCCTGGCTTAGCAGGATGCAGACAACTGTATAATGTGTATTAGCCTTACAGGTGACCCTCTTTTTGAATGGGGTTAAGCACCATGCTTGCTTAGCCCTGGACATTTCCTCCACATGTCCCAGTTCTGCTGGATAGTTTTTACACTCTGAACTAATATCTAGAAGGAACTCAGCTGAAACCACAGCTTTTATTATACTGATGGCATCAGGCTGGACAGGAACCATGACACCAGTGTTAGCCCTACAGCCACCCTGAGGCACATACTTTCTATTTTGGACTGACCTGTTATGACTATGCCCATGCCTTTCCCAGTTTGGAAAGGAGAATTCAATGTGACCAGACATCAGGAAGATATTTTGGGTGAGATCCCACTGCTAGGCATTTCTATTGCCTCGATTTGTGTAATTTGTACTGTGGAGCTGTAAGAAAGTGTGGACTGGAGCCTTAACTTGCATGTGAAATATATATTTTGAAACAGACTAAATGATTGATTTGAGGAGGAGTAGTAACTGCTCACCTCTACAGATCACTAGGTAAAGGTAACCAACAGAAACCAGCAAGACTGTTCAGTACTATGTTGTATTTTTTAACCATTCCCATTCATGGAAGTTATACGCCAGCTAATAGTTAGGGTACTGTCTTGTTTCTGTTCCTCTATAGAATTAATTGAAACCATCACCTGGATTGAGCATACCAGGTAAGCTTCGGACCACAAAATGAGTCTATGTCATGAAAGGGGAGTGCAGCTCAAGAGGCTGTGAGTTTATGGGAAATGAGCTGTCACCTGCTGATAGTGTAAAACTGCCACTGAGACTGGCCCTTAATGGCTAGCCTGATTTCAAGACTCAGGTGAACTGGTGGAGATATAGAGAAGGGAATGTCAGGAGTTATGTTTCACATGGTGCTTTCACCTTTAACAGTGGCAGAAAACCTTGAGACTGGCTCTCCTTTCATGTATGAGTGCTTTGGGCAGAATGAGCTTCCCTGCAGTCACCCAGGACTCACCAGCCTCAAACCTGCCATGGATTTGCTGAGCCGGAGGAGGAGGGTGACCAAAGGGGGCTTTAGCCCATACATTAGCACCACCTGATACAGTATATCTCCTCTGGGACAGGATGAGGAAGGTGCTACAGACCGTGACCATCACAGCTGTATCCAGCTGTATCCATCTAACAAACCCCAGAGAAGAGCAGGGCCACAGGGAAACACAAATCCTTCAACAACCTGAGCCACGCATTCTCTGTGCACAGTCGCCCTTCATTTCCCAATGCTGTCAGTCACAAAAATTGTCATCCTGATATAAAAAGCTGCTATCTATGGCTATATATAGGCTGTTCTGTGTGTGGTTCAACACTGAGCTTTCACACACATTAATATCTCCTTGTGTCATGCAGGGAAGCGCTACCATTGCCCACTGGTTAAAGAATACAGCACACAGCTTAGGGCCACAGCCTCGTGAACGGTGATACGCCTGCTTCACTGTCTCAGAAAAACAGGCTCATGAAGTCAGTAGGACTTGTCATGGTTATTTCTCTGGGACTGCAGCGTATGCACTTTGCCAGGAGAGGACCTGTCGTGCTGCACTCAGGTAAAAACTGCAATTGCCAACAGAGAGGAATCAGATGAAGTTCGGATGTGTTTTTGTGAATGAAGCTGATGTCCTGGTGACCCACCTCAAGCAGAGGGGGAGGAGAGGGAATGTTCCTAAACATGCATTCCCAGAGGCAAACAGAGTGCAAACTCATCTTTCCCCACATAACACACATGCATAGAGTGGCCTGGAAAGCACCAGACGCTCCTTGTTAAAAGTTGGCATCTCTTCAACACAGCTACCAGTGATTTTTCCATAAAACACATTAAGATTCAGTATAAATGCCATTATGGATTTCACACCACATTAAAAGGAGTGAGTGATTGACTACATTCCCAGTAGCTTATTTTTCATCCTTTGACAGCTGTTAACCAGACAGAAGCATTATTAGTTCAATTTCTCATGCTGTAAAAATATTTGGATATAGGAATTTGGCCAATCTTTTCCTTCTTGTTTCTGGTTTCCTATCAGATTTGGTTAGATTGTTTTGACAACTCTAGAATGTAGCTAGCACAGCATCTTCACACGAATGCTGCTTTTAGATCCAAGCCTCCAAGTTTGCTAAGCAGATTTGAAGCTTGAACTGAAGAAGCTCTAATTAGAGCACTCCTAAGCAAAGTTTCAGGGTCGTCAGGGCTTGAATATGTTTTGCTTTTCACAAAAATAAGAGCTGCTTGTGGGATGTGAGGTTCAAAAGTAGGATCTCCCTGCCATAGTTAATAGATAGCATATGAAAAATAGATATTGAATGTTAATGCTGAGTTGAGTCTGATTTTGCATTGTGTAAGCTACAGACAGGACAATTTCCTTCTTCTCATCAATCTCTTCAGATTGTAATATTAATTGTCTGAGAAAACTTCAGTGCTGTCTGTCTTCTGGAATGTGCAACCCCTTAAAGGAAACAAACACCTTTGCAATCAAGCTTCAAAGTTCTTAAAGCATAAAGTACAGGAGTAAAATAATTTCCCAGGTGCCTCAATACCACTGTCAGAGTTGGCAGTGTCTGCTACAGCCCCTGGGGAATTTACTCTCTTCAGGAATTATTCATCATTTCGAGCAAAACGATTGTGCAAAATCAGCAAGGTGATGGTTACATGGAACAAAGTCGTGCTCTCAGTCAGTCAGGGGCAATGCAAGGCAGCAGCATTGAGGTCAATAAGTTACTTTGCATTTAATTCAGAGGAGCCAGCAGCAGAGTCTGAGCATTTCTGAGATGTTCAGGTGTTACAGTGCTGCTTCTCACCCATGGGCTTGGGGCTCCACCAGCCCTGCAATGGGAAACTGAGGGGCATGGTAAATCCCGACTGTGTCTGAAAGAATTGCTTTTGCTGGGGGAAGCAAACACCTGAACCCTTCTCAGTGCATTAGTCTGAATATGAATTACACAAGTCTGTAGAGCATACAGAGAGAAAAAGTTTTGGACTGAACAAGAAGCAATTTTAACAGTACTTTCCTGGAATATGGTTATTTTCAAATCAACTGAGTTATGAAATGTAAATGTTACAGGTCGTAGCTAAATTACAAAGTAACTCTGTTCTTCAAATATTTAAATACTCTTTTTTTTTTTTGTAATAGGCACACTGGAAATAGTCATATTGCAGGAGCATAAAGCCTTCACTGGTGAGCAGCATGAAATTGCTATTGCAACTGTTAAGTTTGCAATTTTAGCATTCTTAAACAATACTAAGGACTCATTTCTTGTTCCAACTGAATATTTCTGATTTTATATGCAGATATATAATGTTCTAAGTAAGCTAGTGACAGAGAAAATGCACATTTACCTTGCCTCAGCTTAGGGCCAGGGTAAGCTTATTCAGGTGTTTGCTCCGTGCCACAGAAAGGATAGAAGTGCCAATAGAGAAGTTCTTCCTGTAGCTAAAAATCCTGGAGAGGCCTCATAAAATAAGCAAGACACAACTAACTAAGAGAAAAATCTGCTGTGTCCACGGTTCCTTCTTCACATCTGCCCTGACCAACTGGGGCACTGTGGAGCAGTAAACCAGGTCACAGAGCCAAGTGACCACTGGCAAGCTCCAGGTAGGAGGCATTAACACACGTTACTCACGTGAATTAAGACAGAAACCTACTTTTATTTTCCTAGGCTTATTCATATAGCTAATTAATATCTCAGCCAGACAAGAATAGGCAAAGACCTAACAGTATTTCGGTGCATTCCTTGGGGAAACACTACACAGAGACAGCACAATTAATTTAGACAAGATTCATTTAGACAGCAAGTTAATTTCAATGGATAGAAGCAGACACAAAAACCATTTTTTCTGTAAACTGTGAGAAAGTCAAATTTCCTTCCCCCCTTACCTGTTGTCTGTGTCCATTGAACACGCTTCTGTTTGAAGGCAAAGACATGCAGAAAGCACAGCAAAACCTCTGCTGAATTTCTGCAGATTTCTGGGGCGTTCAGGCCAGGGAACAGTGATGACTGAGCCACTCACTGGTGCTTTCCCGGGTAAGGAAATTTGTCCCCTAGCTCATCTACACATTGAAACTGTATCAAAGCCTGAAATAACACAACAGTGTCTGGCTTCACTATATTAAAATCAACTCTTATGTCTCATTAGCATCAGAAATACAGCTTCCCAGAGCTAAGCCAATGAAGTAATTAAATTTTTTTTAGGGTGCTTTGTAATGATTTGATTGGAGGTGGGGAGGAAAAGAATGTGGCAAATATTGGTGGCAAAAAACGGTGCCATCCAATTTATAAGCAAACTAGCTTGCTGTAAAGTTCTCCTCACCACCAAGTGCCAAAGTGCAGTATGCAGTTCTTGCCTCCTTGTGGGTCGCCATCTGCCATTACATCTCCCTCTCCTTCCTCTGTCTCCCTGTTGGGGTGAGGTTGGACCATCAGGGGTTTTGGCAGGTGGTGGTAGAAAAAGCCCAATGCTGTGAGTTTCTTAGAGGCCACTGCAGCCTGCTTGTAGTATTGCTGCAGTCTCTGCCTCCAGGCAATGAGGTTGCACAGACTTTGTACCAGTCTTGGGCTCAGTCCCCAAATTGCTGTGAAACAAGTGGACTGAATTTGTGCAGTGAAATGTTCTGCGTTCTTGCACAGCACTGCAACAGTCAGTGACTGTGCCACATTGTAGTGAAGCAGGGCTTTTAATGTTTGAATAATGCATCTTTGGGCATTTAAAAATAGCTTCCAGTGTTTGTTTTCAACAACTGCATCTCTTAACAGCTCATGGGAGGCTTTTATTTTTCCAGCGTGAAATTCTGCCGATGTTTGCGCAGGTCGTTTTACCCCAGCACAGATTAGCTCCACTCAAGGAAAATTTCACTTGGAAATCATAAGGCAAAATGGGATCCACTAATTGCCCTGCAACGACCAGTGAATTGGATATGGAGAAAATATCTGCTTTCTCTCTCAACAGTCCACTTGCATCCCAGGCTGCTTTGCAGCACACAGTAAAAGGGAGTCCGAAGTGTTACTGGCCGAGATCACGCATTCTTTGAAATCTAAAGCAGATTTTAATAAGTGTTTTCTGCTATAGCTGGGCCCAGCTATGGGGTTTACATGAAAGGAAATATTTTGACCACGAACAAAGAGCATGCCTCTGTTTGCCCAGGAAATCTCTCCTGTAGTCAGTTCAAACCCTTTTTGCATCCAGATGGGTATTTGCATTCCTGGCGTTTTAGGAAAATGAAGCAGGACACAGCTTAAGCTTACTAGTTTATGGAGTGTTAGTTATAATTTATTGTTATGCTTATGCAAGACTATGTTTGAACCTTCTGGACAAGATCTGCTCTGTGAAGACCATGACAGTCGTGTCAAAAGCATGAGTGTTGGGAAAAGGGAACATTCGAGAGAGGCTCTTTTATACACGTGACTCCATATCTGCCATCATTTCACCCTCACATCACATTCCAACACAGGGAAATGAAGTCTAATGAGTTTTTAGGCAATTCTTGCTATAACCTATATTTTATTCTATTTTAAGTTTGTAAAAACATAAGTTTAAATGAAATAGCCATGTCTGGCTCTTTGGAGTTAAGTAGGCAATTAATAGAAACCAGTGCAATCTAAGCACCCTGACTCATGTTCCCTGAGGCGAAGAGCTGCTGTGGCTCAGGATGCTCTATTTTGCAGATTAGTTCTCACAGCAGTGTCAGCAATAAAATGTTTGCACCTCAGCCACTGCAATGCCAGAGCAGACATATCCCTGTGAATTCATCTTTAAAAAAAGCAGTATGCCCACACCAGACAGTGAACAAAGATTTGCTTCTTCTAGCTCCTGTACAGTAGTGTTCTTTCTAGGCAGTAGTGTTATTTTCTAGGGGCAAGGTTGGCATTTGGGGATGACAGGACTGGATTTGCCAGAGCTTCTCTGTAGGTGCTGTGCAGCCAGTGGGTGCAGGACTGGGTGGGATCATCCATGTCAGGACATTTCTCTAGGTACCTGATTGGTATTCTGGCAGAACAGGGATTAGCAAACAAACTGCTGGTTTTTCTCTGAAGTCCACTGAACAGCTGTCCATTTTTTTCCTCACAGAATGTGGCACTTAGCCCGTGTGTACTGAAAGGGAATGTTCTTGCATCGACCCTCCCACAAAAGTGGCTTATTTTACATGAGGTGTAAAAAGATTTCACACTAAGATGAATTAACAATTATTTGCTATGATGTGATGCAGCAGCCTTCTCCTTTCAGAGGCATTGATGCAGTTTTACCCTGGGCAACAGATGTATAGATCTATCTGTCCCATGGCCATAAGACTTCACACAAATCTGCCAGGCATTCAGCTCCAATACCCTTCACATGAGGTTACTGGTTCAGCTCGTATCTATTGCTTAATCAATGAGAAATAAAACTCTGGTTGCTGCCAAACTGCTGCTTCAGCTAATAAAGGTTTGGTCTGCTTTGCCTAAGTATCCTAATTAATAATAATGAAATATTGTAAGTAGATCTGATATATTTGGGAGCCTTTTTTGGGTTGGGTTGTTTGTTTTTTTTTTTATTTCAGCAAAATGGGAACTCAGTAATGCCTGGAGTTTTATTTGTCACTGAATTACTCTTTAATTGGAACTGATTGCCTGAGCTGCTATTTGTAACTGCAGCTCTCCCTCTACTCAGTTTAGGGGAAAACCTTTAACATCACCACTGTCTTTTGCAAAGTAGGCGTAGAAATGTTAATATGCAGTCAGAATAAAATACCATTATTCTGGCTGCAGGGAGCTTCACACTTATTTTGCTGTGCTCTTGGTTTCTGCATATGGCAATATCAAATCCACTTCTCTTGCTGTAGATATTTAAGTACAGTTTAAAGAAATCAGAAAAATGATGTTTAGTCAGAAGGCAAGACTGTCCTTTAAATATGTGGGAAAGGATCGAGTGACCTCAGTTCTGACACTGTTACCTATTTTTTCAAGTACCTAATTCCTCTACCTAGTGAAGTCAACAGGAATAATGTTTTCCCCCTCCTACACTTTTTATGGGTCATATGCCAGAAGCATATGATGTGGTTTTACTTTGAGGGGTTTTTCATGAGTATCTGCAGCATAATCACTAAAGTCAGCGGTACTCTGGAAGTAGGCTATAGTCTCATCTGAATAGCTTTACTCCTCAACAGAAGAAAGAATTGGACTGGATTCCCATTTGCTAATTTGTTTTAACCACGTGGACAACTGTTCTCTTTGGAACAGCACTTCAGATACCATGCATTTAAATGATTACTCTGTTAGAACNGCTCTATCTTGCCTCTGAAGTCTCAGAATTGGGAATGATAAGGATTGATGAACTTAATTGGGTCCAGAAAACTCCCAAATGCTTTCACATCTTTCTTATGTAGAAAAAATAAACCACACCACTATTCCTACTGTGCTATATTTGTGAAAGATTAGTGTATCTAGAATTCTTTCTGCTCTGGAAAGGTTTCTAGAGAGCCTACTCTACAGATGGAAGCATAAAGTACCTGAAGCTGCTCTTACTTCTAGTTTATGCTGATGTAAATACAGTCTGGAGAATCTCCTCAGCATAAAGCCTGCCTAAATGAAACCTGGAGTAAAGCCTCATGAAAGTTCTTCCTCCCATTTAACTTACTAGGACAATTTTCTAATAATGCTCCATTCAGATTAGTCAGTGTATTGTTCTGATAAAGAATTTCTTAATTGCACTCGTTAAAAATCATCAAGACTTTACAACAATATAGGAAAGAGTGAAAATTAATGCACATTTCAGCCACGTGAAGTTCAAAATTAAGAACATCCCAGGACACCATGGGCATCTGCCAGATGAGTGAATGAAGCTAAACGATGGCACGTAACATTATCCACCTGAGTGCCACGACCCCATCTCTAAACTAATGAGAGTTCATTACAAAGATACTAGAGAAAAGCAGATTACCTTGGATCTATGGCAAGGTAAATCTGGTTTTGCTTATTGTCTGTTTGTTTGTTTTCCAAGTCTGTACAAATGAACAGCCATTATCTGCTTTATTGTGCTTTTATAGTTTTCCTCTCTCCATCAAGTCGAAAAGATTAGTATTAGAAACCTGCTTCAGATCCAGTCCTGTCTATTGATCTGCCTCTTGAAACACCTGAGCTTGAAGCAGGAATATTTCTTCATCTGCAGTCTCACACAGGCTTTAGCAAGTCACGCAGGAGAAGGTTTTCAAGTGGCCACTTCCTTTAACATGTATGATGCTTCTGGAAGTGTCTAGCACAGACCTTCTGTAAATTATAAAGAAGTGATGGAAGTGACTGGCAGAGTACATGTACAACTGGGACAACCAGCCACAGCAGTCTGGAGAGGAGGAGCAGGAAAACGTATGGCATCTGGAGAAGAGGTGGAAGCAGAGATGAGAGTCCCGTGTGAGATGGCTTGCAGTACCAGCCCTTCTCAGAGCATCAAACCCACGCACCAGCATTTCTCAGACCACGTTGAATAACAAGTGAGTGGTTCATAGTGAAAATTCTAACCCTCCATATGATCAGATATTAGTAAAATATGAATAAATATATAATGTAAAGTTAAAGGAGAAAGTGTGTAAGCGAAGAGGAAAGGTGTAGGGAAAAGTATTTCCATCTTCCTGGAAAATTCCTTCTGCATCTTTACTTAAATTTTATGATAATGATTAATGTTTCTTTTGAGAGAGACCTGCTGAACTCTGTGGATTGTTTTGGTGGCTCAGGTCAGAAAGAGGAGTGGGATGTCCTCTGAGGCAGGTCACTGAATGTGGTCCTGTGTGAAACTGGGAACCTGCAGATTCCTTTGAAGTCAGAAAGCCTGAGCACTGACCTCTGTGCTGGGAAGGCATACACAGGTCATGTGTTCACACAAGAGTTCCCAGTTGGAGAGGAGCTCCTTACTCTTATTAGCATTCTACCACCTAGATGCTGTAAGGTGTCTGTCAAGGTCTATCAGAGCAAACCTAATTTCAGGAATCCCTGCTGATGCACAGTTAAGAACATTAAAGCAATGCTGTGAATGGCAGCAGTCTGGAAGCTGCTCTAAATTGTATCTAAGTTGGGCTGGATCAGTAAGATCCAAAGTCTCCCCGTATTCTGCTCTTTCTTACACCAGGAAGAGGTTCTAGTACTTACTCTTCTGTCTTAAAGATATCATGGCACAGAGAAAGAGGACATTATCCCTTCTATGTAAAGCATGGAAACACTTATCTGCAGCACATTTATCCAGTCAGATCTAAGCCTGTACGCCTCTCCTGCTTGGTTGTGACTGCAACCAGTCCCCTCATCTCCACCCCATACTGAGGTGTCCTGTTAAGAAAGAGGACAGCTCAGCACTCACTGGTGAATAGAAATCTTTCTGTTCCCTGTTAAGGTTTGTTGTGCATGAGGAATAAATTCTCTTGCCTGTAATATTCTGGCAATGAGTACTTTTTGGAGATTGATTAAATGCTTCAGCTTTGCTCAGTCTATTAATCTCAGCAGCCATTTATTGCTTCGTATAGTGCAGTGCATTGGGGATTATCCCTTAAGCACTGTGTGTAGGAAGCATGTAGCAGCGAGATACAAATCTTGTGTCTTGGAAATGCTTCTCTGGAAATGAGGAAAAGGAGCTGTCAGTAAAAGCCAGGATAGTTTATATTGGCACTGGATGCATCAACCTTTTGTCATCCGTACTGCAAGCTCCCATTTCCCACATCAAATAAGTGATAGTAACTCAGAAGCTGTGGTGCAGCCTAGTGTAGCATTGCTGCTGTAGCCTTGCGTGTCTGTTAACGCCTGGTGATACTCAAGCCAGTGGAAAGGGGGCTTGAATCACTGCAAACTTCTGAGAACAGTGTGAGCAATTGCTGATGTGTATTGGCTGGAACATCCAGCCTCTTAATCCAGTGAACTGTTATGACCACCTGCAAAAGTTGCAGGTATTATTATTCTGCATGGTAAGCAAATACTTGAAGGTAGCATGTGCATCCTAGGGGACTAGGCAAGCATATATCAACCATGTTAGCACTGAGGCTACCAACATGGATACACCAAACCCTAAGCAGTCTCTTACTTTATCCTGAGTCTTTCAATATTTTTTTTTTGTCTTGCAAAACCTGACATTTAGCTAACAATATTAGCTTCAGCAGAGCTCTGTCACTCTACAGCAGCAGAGGGATGGGCTCCTCATTGCTCAGCCACTGCTACTGACTTTGAGAAATCATCTCAGGATTGTCACTCTCTAAATCCTTTACTTGGTTGCTTAATACTGGATCGTCTCTCATTTCAATAACATAAAATCAAATTGGCACATGCATCAGGATGAATTCCCTCTGCACTGAGTCTACAGTATAGTCAACCAGGTTGTGCTTACCTTTCTAGGTATTGGACTGGATTTGTATAGCACTTATCTGAGAGTTTGATAGCCAATGAGCAATAGGGCACATGCACAGAGAAAATACAGTGTGAGCAGGGTGTTCTGATGCTCCTTGCATTCTGCCTTTCACTGTTTATCCTGCTCTAACGCCAGCATTTAGATGTGTCTCTCTATTTATGCTCATTTGTTCTCCCTTTGTGCACTCCTAAGCCCTTGATTTATTGCCTTGCTAGCCACCGGTGTGTTTTGCCTACCCCACCTCTAGACCATGTTTCTGATGGGCTCGTCTTCCAGACTTGAACCCCTTGACTTACAGGAAAAGGTGGTGTAGAAGACAGAGAATAGTTTTGAAGTATGATTTACAAGGCCATATGAAGTCATGGGATTTGAAGTTCTCTGGAAACAACACAGACAAGAACAGCAGTTCTCAGGGCACCTGGCCAGGCTGCAGAAACAGTTCTTGATAGACAGAGACTTTTTCAGACTAAATAAAGTGNAACAATATCAGCTTCAGCAGAGCTCTGTCACTCTACAGCAGCAGAGGGATGGGCTCCTCATTGCTCAGCCACTGCTACTGACTTTGAGAAATCATCTCAGGATTGTCACTCTCTAAATCCTTTACTTGGTTGCTTAATACTGGATCGTCTCTCATTTCAATAACATAAAATCAAATTGGCACGTGCATCAGGATGAATTCCCTCTGCACTGAGTCTGCAGTATAGTCAACCAGGTTGTGCTTACCTTTCTAGGTATTGGAGTGGATTTGTATAGCACTTGTCTGAGAGTTTGATAGCCAATGAGCAATAGGGCACATGCACAGAGAGAGAAAATACAATGTGAGCAGGGTGTTCTGATGCTCCTTGCATTCTGCCTTTCACTGTTTATCCTGCTCTAACGTCAGCATTTAGATGTGTCTCTCTATTTATGCTCATTTGTTCTCCCTTTGTGCACTCCTAAGCCCTTGATTCATTGCCTTGCTAGCCACCGGTGTGTTTTGCCTACCCCACCTCTAGACCATGTTTCTGATGGGCACGTCTTCCAGACTTGAACCCCTTGACTTACAGGAAAAGGTGGTGTAGAAGACAGAG